>JAMXBB010000003.1:49551755-50028224 GCA_024138015.1 Lumnitzera littorea | reverse complement strand
ATCTAAATGCCCAGTTTGAGTTGACCAAATTGGATGAGTTATTATGTTGCACTACGATATTGGTACCAATGCATGTTATGTGCACTAGCATGGTACACGCTAACTACATTTATGTTGATTGCTTGATTGGGAAATGATAAGTTAATGTAATTGGACTAATTGTTTAAATGATGTACTTATTTTGTTATAATTGGTGTTATATGTGTGCCCCTAAAATTGTATTTAGGATAACCAAACCTAAATTTAGGACCTTTGGGGAAAAGTTATCCGATTGAATCCAAACTTTATGACTAAGATAAAAAAGTTAGTGGAAGTGACTCAATGAAGTTAGATTTTGAAAATAGCGATCTAAAATCCCAATTTTACCGTTAGAAGTATGATTACTTAATATAATATGAAATTACTAAAAACCCCTATAATCAAGGTCGGAATGTGACGAGAACTTAAAGATAAGTTAATTAAGTTATAAAATGGGATAATATAATATATTTTACTATATGAAAATACATGTATTTTTATAAGTATACCTAGTATAAATAATAATTTTACTCTTAAATTAACCTAAAATCACTTAATTATATATGACATGTGTTGAATTTATGAATATAAATAATAAATAAATCTTAAAAATAAAACATATGTTAGAAACATAATTGCATGAGTATAGTTATATGTTATACGTGTTATATACATAGAATATATATACTTATATATTCATAAAGTAACTAAATACTAATATAATATATATAATATTAATATTTAATCAAAATATTAATTTAAACTTATCTAATTGCCTTCAAATTTGCTGGAAACTACTAGATTTCACCGTAGCCTCCTCTTAATGAATTAGAGTGCTAATTCAAAAGTAGATTAAGAGAAGAGTGGCCCCTTATGCTTAGGTTAGAGGGAAGAAAATTGAAAAAATAAATAAATAAAAATCCTAAGAGGCAAATTTCCCCTATAAATAGCAAACCATAGTAGAATGGGCTTAGTCTAGCAAAGTTGAGACTAGAATAAATAGAGAGAAAAAATTTGAATAATACAAAAAAATTAGAAAAATTATTTAAAAATAGAGCTAAAACTGAGCTAGTCTAATTCCTAGGGAAAACTTGGATCTATTGTGGAACCCAATCGACCAACACCAGTCTACCCACTAGTCAGGCATTCCAATAGCACCCCATCTACTGCTAACCATCGGAGCACCAATAAACTGTTAGGTTAAAGTTCTGCCATTTTTTTCAATTATTTTTAAAAAATTGTAAATCCACCCAAAAAGTTTAAAAAAAAATTATGTTTAGATTATTTTAGATATACTATCACATGATATTTTTATTTTTGTCAAATTTTGAATATTTAAGATACTTGCTTAAGAAAGGTACTATTCACCTAAATTTTGACTTTCAAAATAAATGTACCAATGATGTTGTTTCTAGCGCGAAATTTTTGTATAGAATATAAAAGGTATATAGATAATTGCTATGTAGCCTGATTTTTTATTTGTTATTTTTAATATTTATTGTATTTTATAGCCTAAAAATAGCTAGATATTCGGGTGAAAATGTGAAATAAATAGGTTTTATGAGATTAATTAATGAAATTGTCCTATACTAACTTTAAGTGAATTATAATGATTATAGGATACATTGGAATTAATTTTGTGTAAAAAGGGAAATATTTGGGTAATTAAGTATAATTTAGGGATAAAATTGTAAATTTAAGTATATAAGTGGTAAATCAATAACACAAAACTACATGATTATTGAATTCCTCATATTTTTAGGAGTGTTTATGAATTTTTGGGGAATTATTGACCCGAGATATTTATTACGAATTTATGTAGTAAAATAGCCTAAATTATAAACTAAGATGTATTTTTAGTAATAACAAGGTAAAATGTGATAAATATTGAAATTAAAACTACATATATACATCTTGGTAAGATTTGATGAAAGGAAAAGTTTTAATATATTTAATAATATTTTGACCATCAAGATTTGTTATATGTGCATCAAGGTTAAATAATACCAATACTATGATGTTATGTTGACAAATTATGTAAAATATTGTTTAATTATATAAAATATGTATAATACGATAATATTTATTTAGATAAGTATAGCTATGTTATATGTTCGTACTACCCGTTAGAAGTCATCTTAAGTAATATAACTTATATCTTTATAATATTGCAAGAATTTACATACTACAATAACCCTACTGTAATTGAAGCATGATTTAATCGATTAAAAGTATATTTTGAGACAATTGAAATGATATATTATACGTAATAATATAATTATGTATATTACTAATAATTAATAACTTAACTTGATCTACATAATAAAAGTATATATTATTATATAAGGAAAATGATAATGTACTATATATATATAATCATTTTAGATAAAACCTTAATATTTTCGTAACTATTTCAAAAACTAAATTTTGGGTTTTATGTTTATAGGATCCTCCAATAATTAGATCGTGGATGATCTAAGTCTCTTATAGTGAGTATTTGAGTAACTAAGTTAAGATTGTAGCTTTACTGTTTGTTAAGATATTGTATTAGAGTATCTAGAGACTTAAGAGTACTTCTGTTTGTGATTATAATTAGTTGTTTGTGCGCATGCAATGCATGTGATTAGTATTCAGTTATGACAGGAGTTAAACTCCTTAGTGTACTATTCTACATGATAGCATCGTTTATGTATTGTGAGAATACGTTTGGTCACCTCTAATTACAAGCAATAATGATTTAACTATAACGAAACTGGACTTGCATAGCACCTGTTAGGGAAAACAATTAGGAGTGTTAGGCCAAATATCGACTATAAACCTTTAAAATTTTTGATCTAGCTTTTGAAATAGACTTAACTATATTAGACAGTTTAGGAGTTGACAAGGCTAATAAAAGTGAAAACCTTAAAAGAATTAATCAATCACGTAAGAAACTTTTCTACCCTAAATGTTTCTAAATGCTAAAGATTTCATTCAAAAGTGATAGAAACCTTAAAATAATCACCTTAAAGACATATGTGCATGAATTCATCATGATATATCCTAAAGCCTTAAATTGGTAATATAATCCTTGTATTTGCTAAATCATTAGTAAAAGGTTAGAGACGACTTTCATTCATGCATATATGTTTTGAATCCTTAAGTAATCCTTTAGAAACTAAGATAATGAATCATAGATTACATTTATTTCTTAAGTATATGATTAAGATAGTATTACATAAAGTTAGAGGTATAGTTGAAGATTAAGCTAAATGTAGTGAACCTTAATACCCTAATTAATATTTTCCATACTAATTACACTAAGTAGTTTACCAAACAATGTTTATAGATTATAAATACTTAAAGTAAGACCTCATGATCTACTCTTACTAATCAATTCACCAAATACTTCATTTCCTTAATTTTTCCCTTAATTTCCCTTAATTACTATATTATGTATACAAAATTACACATGCTTAAGGAAAGTTGACCAAGTCAACACATGTTGACCAAGGTCAAAGGGTTGACCAAGTCAATAATTTGAAAAGTTAACAAAAGACACTAAGAGATAAGGAAAATATCTTAACACTTAATGATGGCTTTTCTTTCCTTTTCTTTTGATTTTTCTCTTCTACTTTTTCCCCTAAGTTACCATCCACTTATTCTTCATCTTGACCCCACCATTTGCTTTCTTCGATTATGAAAACAAAACAAAAAGGCCCCTCCATTGCCGTGAGCTTTCCTTCTCCATTTCACTTTCATCACTTCTCCTTTTGTCTCCTTAATTCCAACATAAGCAAAGGTATGTACTTAAGTTACTTTGTTTTTTTATATTCTTCATTAGTTAGGTAATTAGGTAGATTAGAGAAGTAGACTTGTGTTAATTATGATCTTGAAGAAGAGGGCATAAAGTCCTCATCTTTAAGTTTAGAAAGTGAGGAACCATGAAGGAGAGGAAAGAAATACATGTGTATGAGCTCTTAGGTATGTGTACATAAGGAAATGCTAAAAGAATACTTATATGGGAACTTTTATACATAGGTATTAACCATGTACATAACCTAAATTAAGACAATACCTAACTATACATACTTATACTATACTAAATACACACTTGAAAACACAAAAGAATGGAATTAGGAAGCTTTTCTTAAGGAAAAGATTAGGCATACGAAATTTTGTATAAAAAAAAATACGTATATAGCTGTATAGGTATATGAGTATGTATACACGTATAAATACGGTATAAGTCTAAGTATAGGTATAAGTATATATATATGTATAAGGTATATGTACATAAGCATAAGGGAAGAAGTGAAATGTACATAAAACATGTACATATGACATAAGCATGAGGTGAGGCTTATGTAATCAAATGATGAAGTAAGTGATGAGGTAAGCATATAATGACATAAGCTATGACATAAGCAAGTGATGACATAAACAATGACCTAAGCAAATGATAATGTAAGCGATGACATAAGCATAGATTATAAACTAAGAAAAGAAGAAGAGTGTATCATAATTAGGATCCTAAATTAGTTAATCCTAATGCACTTTCTAAATTGGATTATACTTAATTAAGTACATGAATTAATAATAGCAAAGTAAAAGCCTCTAAGTATAAGAATTTAAGGATTAACTAACTCATTAAGTATAAGCAAAAGATATAAATATAAGTAATAAGAGCAATTAAGTTTTCATAGTTAAAATTTCTCTAAATTTAGTTCATATCGTAAAACACAGGTCATAACGTCCAAAACGGACATAACTGTGTGAATGTATGTCTAAAAACTATGAAAAACGATTATAAATTCATAAATATCAAAAGTAAAACGAAAAAGATACAAACGCTTAAGAATAAGGTCTAATCGGATAAAAGTTGAGGTAATTTAAGTAGAATTAAGTAACTAAAATTATTAGATAATTAAGTTACTTACTAGCATTATTATAACATAATGATCAGGTGATCCCGAGGTGAGCGAGGACCTCCCGATTGATTACTACAATTAGGGCAAGTCACCATGGTCGAGTGAGTATTTACCTTATGATTCCATACTTGATTGTGATTGTAGATAGTGGACTTAAATATATTTGTTAATTGACTACTGTGTGGGGTTTAGGAATGCTTGTGTATGTAATTGTATATTGAGTTGTGAATTTACCTTAAGTATAGAAAATGCCTTGTTTATTGCATGGTAGTATAGAAAATGATTGTGTGTAATATTGGATGGTCACAGCATAAATTGAACTTAATTATACTTGGCCTATAAAAAGAAATTGGGACATGCATTAACATGGATACAATTCCAGCCGTCACATCACACGGAGGTAAAGAGAGGTCATTCGGGGGTTGATATTATTAATTTATTTGGTTCTGTACGGTGTACTCGTACAAAATGACCTTACCTTGGCCTACGAGAACATTAGGTGTTGGAGGCACCAACCGCCTGGCTAAGGGTCAAGTCTAAAGGCCTCCGTTTAGGGGTGAGTATGGACTGCGAGGGCCCACTCACGATTATACTAGAACTTGGTTTTTACGAAAATAAAAGAATTATTTGATTTGAGTATGGAGCGTGGAGTTTTGTAGTAAAAAAAGTTCTAGTATAATACTCGGATCTGATTAGTGCCGTATATACTCCAACTTTGACTTCGAAGGGTGTTAAATCTGAGTTACGCATATGAACTAGTTAATTATACGTATTGTTTAGCATTCTGTTTGATCATTCATTCATATGCGTGAATATAATGTACTTATAACTTGCTTGTAGTGTGGCTAAGGGTTTTGCTCACTGAGCTTAGGCTTATACCCCTTTAGACTTTTATTGTAGGATAGCCTGTTTGTAGAGGCAAGATAAGGGATGCTACAGGTTAGCTTGGGGACTTGGGCAAGAGCGAGCTGTCCTGTGTACTGAGAGAGAACAGTTTATGTAGACTCTTACTCATGTACTTTTGTTTGTCTTAGTATTATAGACTTAGATATACTTAATTACTGTGCATTGTAAGCTTTATAACTCAAATTTTATATAAATATGTTTGTGTGATGATATCATGTGAATTTGGATGTTCTTTGGAAACTAGTGGTTATAGAGCCTTGTATATTATGTGAAGAGTTCTTGATTGGAGGGGTTCCCAATCAGGGGTTTTTCGTATAGTATACGGCGTCTACCACGACTAGGCCATCCTCAGTTCATGACATCGACTCCTTTTGATGAGGATAGTTGAAATAGTCATTTCCTCATCTTTAGTAGAACTAAGTGACAAGCAAGGAGGTTGTGGTAAGAGGGGGGGCTATGGTTCGAAGATTATCATGGGAGGAGGGTGTTCTTCATTGCATAAGCCCGAGTTTGGTTTAATTTGAGTCGAGATAAAACTCCTTAATCCGGGTTGGGGCGGATGTAATTTCTTTGATCTCACAATGGATCGAATAACATTGTGCGATCTTTTAAGTGATTGATTGCATTGCATTTCATTTCATCATAATTAATAACCTTGCTTGTGAATGTTGGGTACTTTTCTGACTTCATCCCACTTACTGAGATAATTATACTCACATCCTTATAAACTCTTTTGTAGGTGATAAGTGAAGACCAATATGTTCGCATACTACTACCCCCAAGTTAGTGTGCTGTTGGCTGGGATAGTGAGGAGTAAGGAATCTACTAAATCTAGGCTTTTGGCCTTTCTTTTGAGGTTTGAGGAAACTAATTGGGAATTCGTTAGGATGCCCACTAGTTTCTTAGCTTATTATAAATAGACTTCAAAACTTATGGTGTTTTTTTTTTTTTTTTTGGTAAACTTTGATTTTAAATTATAACTCTAGATGTGAGATATTTATGTAAGTACTATTGTATTATGAGACAATAGGTTATATAAAACAAATATTTTGTAAAGCTATACCACAAGTTTGATTATTCACAAGTATCATAATGGATGCTTCAAGCTGGTTGAGTTGTGTACGCCTTATATAGATTATATCTATAGTAGTAGCTGTGAAGTTAGCTTCTATCTTAGGTAAGTTTATACGATATAACTGTTATGACTTCTCCTATTCGGGGCATAACAATTTTGAGTTGGTATCATAGCATGGTTCTATAAGAACCAAGATTTGAAGTGTCTAATTAAAATGAATAGATAATAAGATTACTAAGAGTGGGGTTGATTATGAATTTAAAAGACTTAGACTCATGGGATTATATATATAGCTTATATATATGTAAAACAGGTTATAAACTGATTTTAGCTTATTATTCCATATTCATAGGAATGATTTACTACATGTATGATGGAATTTTGAATGGGAAGGGGATGAGATGCTTATTGAATATAGGATTCGAATGTAGAAGTTGTTATTAGATATGGCTAACCAGAAGATGTTTAATACTATCGATGAGATTATTAAAAATTATAAGCGAGGAATGTCTTTTAGTATGCAAGATGATTAGAGGATAATGAGGGATGAGTTAGGGCCTACGTATAATGATTATACTGCTATAGCTACTTATGAGAAGAAGTACTTTCAAGAAAATGGAGTTTTAGTTGTGATGATCCCTAAACTATACTTTTTAGCTTTAGTGGAGGCAGATAAGGATTACCCTCCAGGTTTTAATCAGGTACCCTTAGATGTTCTACATATATTTAGAAACTATCCCTTTGGTGTAGTTGACTGGTTTCCCTAATACCTTTTAGATGAAACTCTAGGTATAGAAATACCATTGCAACCTTAGGAGCTTGAACCTCTTGTGATACTACTTGAGAATCCACCTCAATAAGCCTAGCTAAATGTAGGGTTGGATAATGATGATGACCCTTAGGAAGATTCAGAAAAAGAGGAAGCTGAAGTAGAAGATAGAGCATAGGATAATAGGAGTAAGGTGCATGAAATGTTGGTTATATTAGATACCCCTATAGTAGTGGAGATTAGCTCAAGATCTGAAGAGACTGGGATAAAAGATTGGTTCCCCTGGAAAATGTAGCAACTTTAGATAGTGCAAGCAGTTGAAAGTTAAGGAGATTGCAGGAAGACAAGTCTAGAGATTTTGATATCACTTGACCTAGTTGTTTTAATGTATCTAGGTCCCCTTAGCGACTTTTGACTTTTTAAATGTAACCTATGTACTTTTGATGTTACGGTTACTAAATATGTAAATGATGTAAATAGATAATCATATGTGTATTATGATGTTGTAAACAAAGAGATTGTAGGAAGACAAGTCTAGGGCTTTTGATATCACTTGACCTAGCTATTTTAATGTATCTAAGTCTCCTTAGTGACTTTTGACTTTTTAAATGTAACTTATGTACTTTTGATATTGTGGTTACTAAATATGTAAATGATATAAATAGATAATCGGATGTGTAATATGATGTTGTAAATAAAGTGATGTGATCTTTTGAATGTAAAGTTTTGATTACCCTATGAACTATTGTAAAGTAAATGTCCTTATTTTTAGTATCTATACAAGATATCACCATGAATATGATATAATGTCATAGGCAAAACTCGATGAGTCCAAAACATATAGATATATTTGAACACACATAGAGTGTGTAATAAATAGTGAATGAATATATCATTGCTTATACAGGGATGAAGTATTATGGGTCTAATGTTGATTGAGATTCTTGATGAAGAAATTTGTAATTATGTAATGCTAATGTAGAGAATAATTAATCTATATGTGAATATGAATTGCCTAGGTCAGATACTAACTTTAGGTACACATATTGTGAGTGTAGGATTGATAATTAGTGAATTGTGAATCTGAATATGGCAGAGGAAGCAAATAGAAATGGAAATCAAAATAACTAACCTGAAGGAGAAGTAACACCTCTTGTGCTCCCAATCCACTAGAACTACCTAGAAATGATATACCACCACCTACTCTAAACATGATGGACCCAACTTAGTTTGGACTAATGTTGGCTAATATGAATACCATGATCTAATAGCAAGGAGCCTTGATCTAACATTTGATCACAAGTGGAAATGTGATGAACCAAAGGCTAATAGAGGCTAAACCCAAAGGAATTCGACCTCAAGATGCAAGTTGACTTCTTGAGATTATGAAATTGAATTGGTATTTTGAAGGTGAAATGGGTAAGCTTGCTTTAGTTGATGATTAGTTAACTTAGATTAAGCATAGTTTTGAGGCGTTTAAAACTCTTGAAAATCAAAAGGTCTCTTATGGTACTTTCTTGCTAAAGATCAAGGTGCGAGTCTAGGAGGGCTCGACAACAAGAACAATGCTAGGCCCCATTACATGGCAAGTATTTCTGGAGGCATTTAAGAGAGAATATTTCCTTGTTTGTGTACAAAATCAAATGAGTCAAAAGTTAAGGGAAACAAAGAAAGGCACTATGAGTGTGGCACAATATGAGAATGAATTTAATAGGTTGTTGCAATATGTGCACGAGTCATATAGGGATAATCAAGAGCTGAAGAAGGATCTTTTCCTTAATGGATTTGATGCAATAATGCGATGCAAGTTAATGGATTATGCATTCATCGCTTATCATCAAATTGTAGATAAGGCATGTCAACTAGAGAATAATCTACTAGCCATACAAAATGAGTAGAGTGAGAAGTTGAGAAGGGTTAATCAATATAGGCGTATTTTCAAGAGAACATTCTTAAGTGTAAATAATATTTTCAGCCAAAAAGGAAAGAAACTAACTACTGTGACTAGTGGCCCTATTTTAAATAGGACTAGATTTAGTTTTTGTGATGAGGTGGGAAATGTGAGATGTTGGAAGTATAGAGTGTAGCATTTCCCTAGGCAATGCCCTCAGTTAAAGGGCAAGTGCTTTCTATGTGGTGATCTAAATCATATGTCAAGGGAGTGTCCAAAGATGAAAATAATGAAGTACTATAGGTGTAGAATGAAAGGACACTCCTCATGATATTGTGGTCAAGCTGGACAAAGGAGTAAAAAATCTAGAGGAGTAGAGACAACGGTTGTACCAACTTAGGTGTTTGCAATTGAGGGTATAGAAGTGGATATAGAAGATTTTGATGAGTGGATGGAAAAATACTTTTATGATGGCTTAGATGATGAAAGAAATATTGATGAAACTAACTAAGGCTTAGTAACAAGTAGGTAAACTAAGTCATAACTTTTACCTACCTATGAGTTGGTTATAAATTTTGTATATGTAAATAGTGTTAAGAACTATGAAGATATGTAACTTAAGTATAGCACTTAAGAGGTAGATAACTATAGTAATAGTAATTGTTTCAGGAAACATACTTGTAAATGGACAAATTGCTTATGCATTGTTTGATACTGGAGCGTTACATTCATTTGGTAGTCTGGAGTTTATTTTAGGAAATGGAATTAAGAATAGTGAAGTTAAATCCATCTATAGAGTAAGAACACCTATAAGAGAAAAAGTGTTAACATAGGAAATAGTTGATAATGGACAATTGCAAATCCAAAGATAAGAATTCCCGATAAAACTCATATTTTTACCAATGAAGGTATATGATGTTATTATGGCAATAGATTGGTTGTCCAAACAAAGACTTAAGGTGGATTGTCAAAATAAGAATATAATCTTAGATGAGGGTAAAGTCATATTTCAAGGAAAAATGGGTGAGCGAAGTTTGAGATTATTAGTTGTTGAAGTAAGTGAAGAAGTGAATGAAATTACTAAATAATGGAAATTTTGTTGGATATTTGCTATAGAAAGAGAGAAGGAAACCCTAAAAGTATTAGAAATACCGGTGGTAAGTGAATTTCCTAATATCTTTTTGGAATAATTACCTAGATTAGCATTATAGTGAGAGTTAAATTTTTCCATAGAGTTGGTGCCAAGAACCAAACCAATATTAAAAACTCCATACCAAATATCACCAATAGAACTTTAAGAGTTATAGAAGCAACTTCAGGAGCTATTGGACAAAGGATTTGTATGACCTAATGTGTCTCTTTAGGGAGAGCTAGTGTTATTAGTGAAAATGAAAGATGGAACCATGAGATTATATATTGATTATTAGGAGATAAATAAAGTGACTATTAAGAATAAATATCCATTACCTAAGATTAATGATTTATTTGATCAACTGTATAGTGATACTGTATTTTCACGAATTGATTTAAGATCTGGATACCATTAGTTATGAATTAAGCTGTAAGATGTACCAAAGGAAGCTTTTCAAACTCGATATAAGCACTACGAGTTTTTAGTAATTCCTTTCGGTTTGATAAATGCACCAGTTATGTTTATGGATTTGATGAATTGGATCTATCAACCTTACTTGGATAAATTTGTTTTGGTATTCATTGATGATATTTTAATTTATTCCAAGACTAAGGAGGATCATGCTGATCATCTACGTTTAGCCTTGCAAAAGTTAAGAAACAATCAACTGTATGCTAAGTGTGAATTCTGGCTAGATAGAATATCATTTTTAGGACATATTATGTCAGGTGAAGGAATTTCAGTAAAACCTAAAAAAGTTAAAATAGTAGGTAAATGAAAACAGCTAACTATTGTAATGGAAATAAGAAGTTTTCTTGGAATGTTGGGATATTATAGGTGATCTATAAAAGATTTTTCCAAAATCACTAAACCTTTATCCTGACTGATGCAAAAGGATGTTAAGTTTGAATGGAGTGATGAATGTGAACAAAGTTTCTCGAAATTAAAGGATCGTTTGATTTCAGCACCAATACTTATTTTACTAGATCTAAGTAAATCTTATTGTGTATATAGTGATGCTTCTAAGAATAGACTAGGATGTATATTGATGTAGGATAGAAAAGTGGTAGCACATGCATCTAGGTAACTTAGGCCTCATGAGAGGAACTATCCGACTCATGATTTAGAATTAGCAATTGTAGTATTTGCTTTGAAGATTTGGAGACGTTATTTATATGGGTAACACTATGAGATGTACATGATCATAAAAGTTTAAAGTATTTCTTTACTCAAAAAGAGTTGAACTTAAGACAAAGATGTTGGTTAGAGTTAATCTAGGATTATAAATTGACCATAAATTGTCGTCCTAGTAAAGCTAATGTTGTAGTAGATCCATTGAGTGGCAAGAACTATGAACAAGTAGCCTTGTTACTCACTACTTAACATGAATTGATTAAAGAATTTGAAAAATTGGAAATTGAATTTAGATAGCATGACACTAATGGAAAGTTGATGAGTTTAATAGTACAACTAACCTTGATAGAAAGAATTAAGCTTCAACAAGATGAGAACCGAAGATTGAAACAATTCAAGGAAAAATTGAATACAGGTGATGTACCTAACTTCAAAATTGATGTTGAAGGTGTGTTAAGATATAAGAATAGAGTTTGTGTGCCTAGTGATTCAAAGTTGAGGAATGAAATAATAACTGAAGCACATGCATCTTGGTGGGAATAAGATGTATCGTGATTTGAAATCATTATTTTGGTAGAAAGGCATGAAAAAGAATGTAGCACAATATGTTGGTAAGTATAATACATGCCAACAAGTGAAAGTGGAACATCAGAGACCTAGTGGTTTACTGCAACCATTAGAAATACTTCAATGGAAATGGGATCATATTATAATGGATTTTGTAATAGGACTCTCGAAGACGAGATTAGGTCATAATTCAATTTGGGTTGTGGTAGATTAGTTAACGAAGTGTGCTCATTTCTTACCTTATTAGATTGGTGATTCAATGGAAAAGTTGGCATGACTATATATTAGAGAGAACATTAGACTATATGTTGTGCTGATAAGTATTATATTAGATAGAGATAGTCCATTTGTATCAAAATTCTAGGGAAGCTTACACTGATATTTGGGAACTAAATTGCAATTTAGTATGGCTTATCATCCCTAAATCAATGGACAGTTGGAAAGAGTTATTCAATTACATGAGGATATGTTGAGAGGTTATATTTGGGACTTCAATGGTGACTAAGATAAGTATTTGCCATTGGTAGGATTTGCTTATAACAATAGTTATAAGGCAACAATTCAAATGGCACCATATAAAGCTTTGTATAGGAGGAAGTGTCGATCACTATTGTATTGGGAGAATGATGAATACGTAATGATAGGACTTGATATGATTAGATAGATGAATGGCAAAGTAAATATAATAAGATAAAGGATGAAAATAGTATAAGATCGATATAAGAGTTAGGTAGATTTGAAAAGGAAAACTATAGAATTTGCAATAGGAGATCATGTATATGTAAAGATAAGTCTATTTAAAGAATTTAAGCATTTTTACACTATGGGAAAGCTAAGATTGGACCTTTTAAAGTTTTAGAAAGAATCAGAAATGTTGTATATCAAATTGCTTTACCACCAAGTTTAGCTAGATATCATGATGTATTTCATATGTTAATGTTAAGGAAGTTCGTGAAGAATGAAGATACAATCATGGAGTTGAAACTAGTGAACTTACGAGAGGATTACACCATTGAAGAAAGGTCGATCTAGATCTTGGAAAACCGAATTTAGAAGTTAAGAAATCAGGAAGTAGAGTATGTGAAAGTTCAGTAGGGTAGCAATCCAACGGTAGAGCTAACTTAGGAATCTAAATCAGTAATGCAAAGTCGTTACTTGGGACTCTTCATAGAAAAAGGTAAGTGCTAAGTTTCTATAAGGAAATAAATAGTTATTATGTTTAGAATTAAAGTTTTAAGGACAAAACTTTCTTAAGGGTGGTGGAAATGTGAGCTCCTAAAATTGTTTTTGGGATAACCGAGCCTAAATACGGGGCCTTCAAGAAAAAATTATCCAATTAAGTTCAAACTTGATGACTAAGATAGAAAAGTTAATGGAAGTGACTCAGTGAAGTTAGATTTTGAAAATAGCGTTCTAAAATACCAATTGTATCTCTAAAAGTATGATTATTTAATATAGTACAAAATTACTTGGAATCCCTAAAATTGAGCTCAAAATGCGACGAAAACTTAGAAATAAGTTAATTAAGCTATAAAATGAGATAATATAATATAATTTACTATATGAATATACTTAAATTTTTATAAGTATATACAGTATAAATAATAATTATAACCATAAATTAACCTAAAATCACTTAATTATATATAATATGTGTTGAATTCATGAAAATAAATAATAAATATATCTTAAAATTAAAAGATATGTTAAAAACATGATTACATGAGTATAGTTATATACTACATGTGATATATATATAGGATATATATACTCGTATATTAATAAAATAACTAAATACTAATATAATATTAATATTTAATCAAAATATCCATTTAAACTTATTTAATTGCCTTCAAATATGCTAGAAACTACTGGATTTCACTATGGCCTCCTCTTGATGAATTAGAATGCTGATTTAAAAGTAGATTAAGTGGAAAGTGGCACCTCATGCTTAGGTTAGAGGGAAGAAAATTGAAAAAAATAAATAAATAAAAATCCTATGCAGCAAATTTCCCCTATAAATAGTAAACCATAGAAGAATAGGCTTAGTTTAGCAAAGTTGAGACTAGAATAAATGGAGAGAAAAATTTTGGAAAATACGACGAAATTAGAAAAATTGTTCAAAAAGAAAGTTGGAACCAAGGTAGTCTAGTTCCTAAGGAAAACTTGAATCTACTATAGAACCCAATTGGCCACCACCAGTATACCCACTACTTAAGCCGTCCAACACCATCCCATCCACTGCCACCTACTAGAGCTTCGATGAACTATTAGGTCAAAGTTCTACCTTATTTTTCAATTATTTTTAAAAAATAGTAAATCCACCCAAAAAAATTTTTTAAAAATTATGTTTAGATTATTATAGATATGCTATCATGTGATATTTTTATTTTTGTAAAATTTTGAATATTTAAGATACTTGTTTAAGAAAGTCATTATTTACCCAAATTTTAATATTTAAAATAAATGTATTAAATGATATTGTTTCTAGCTTAAAATTTTTGTATAGAATATACATGATATATAGATAATTTCTATATAGCCTGATTTTTTATTTTAGTAATTTTAATATTTATTGCATTTTTCAACCTAAAAATAGATAGAAATTAGGGTAAAAATGTGAAATAAATAAGTTTTATGAAATTAATTGATGAAATTGACCAATACTAACTTCTAGTGAATTATAATGATGATAGGATACATTGGCATTAATTTTGTGTAAATAGGATAATATTTGGGTAACTAAGCATAATTTAGGTGTAAAACTGTAAATTCAAGTGTATTGGCAATAAATCGATAACATGAGACTAAGTGATTATTTAATTCCTCATAATTTTAGAAGTCTATAGAAATTTATAGGGAATTATTTGGTGACTCAAGGTATTTATTTCGAATTTAGGTAGTAAAATAGCCTAAATTACAAATTGGGACATATTTTTAGTAATAATAGGCTAAAATCTGATAAATATTGAAATTAAAACTATGTATATACATACAGATTAGATTTGATGAAAAGTGAATTTTTAATATATTTAATGATATTTTGATGATCGTGATATATTATATATGTATTAGGATTAAAAAATACCTACATTATAAAGTTATGTTGACAAATTATGGAAAACATTGTTTAATTATATAGAATACGTATAGTATGACAATATTTATTTAGATACATATAGCTATATTAGAAGTTTTAACTACTCGTTAGTAGTTATCTTTAGAAATAGGACCTGTAATATATGTCATTAGGTCTGTATGAATCTAGTGATACTATTTTTACTAAAATCGGATAATCTTAAGTATTATAACTTATATCTTTATAATATTATGAAAATTTACATCTTACGATAATCTTACCGTAATTGAAATGTGATTTAACCGATTAAAAGTACGTTTCAATACGATGGAAACCATATGTTATACATAATAGTATAATTACGTATATTACTAATAATTAATAACTTAACTTGACCCATATAACAAAACTATATATTGTTATAAAAGGAAAATGATAATATACTTTATATATATGTTTATATATATAATCATTTGATATAAAACCCTAATGTTTTCATAACTATTACGAAAACTAAATTTTGGATTTTATCTATATAGGATCACCTAGTAATTAAACTGTGGATGATTCAAGTCTCCCGTAGTGAGCATTTGAGTAGGTAAGTTAGGATCATAGCTTTATTACTTGTTGAGATACTGTATTACGGTATATGGAGACTTAACAGTATTTCTATTTGTGATTGTATTTAGTTATTTATGTACATACCATGAGTGAGATTGGTATTCAATTATGATAGGAGTATAACTCCTTGGCGAGCTATTTTGCATGATAGCATCATTTTTATATTGTGTTAACTTATTTGGTCACCTCTAATTACAACTAATAATGATTCAACTATAATGAAATTAGACATGCATAGCACCCACTAAGAGAAAAGATTAGAAGTGTTAGGTCAAATGCTGACTCTTTTTGATGAGGTTAGATAAAATGATCCTTTTCCTATCCTTAGTCAAACTAAGTAACATGTGAGGAGGTCGTAGTAAGGGTGGGGGTTGTGGTTAAAAGGTAGTCATGGGAGAAGGGTGTTCTCCATTGCACAAGCCTAAGTTTGGTTTAATTTAAGTCGCAATAAAACTCCTCAATCTAGGTTAGAGTGGATGTAATTTATCTGACCTCATAATGGACCATATAACATTGTCTGATGTTTCAAGTGATTGATTGCATTGCATTTTATCATAATTAATAACCTTTCTTATGATTTTTGGGTACTCTTCTTACTTCTCCCACTTACTGAGCTAGTTGTGCTCACATTCTCATAAACTCTTTTGTAGGTGACGAGTGAAGACCAATATGTTCAGATACCACTATCCTTAGGTTAGTATACTGTTGGTTGGGAAAGTGAGGAATAAGGAATCCACTTAATTTAGGTTTTGACTTTTCTTTTAAGTTTTAAGGAAACTAATTGGGAATTTCTTAAGATGCCTACTAGTTTTTTATCTTAATGTAAATAGACTTCAAAACTTATGATTTTTTTTTTTGGTAAACTTTGATTAAAATTATAACTCTAGATGTGAGATATTTATGTTAATATTATTGTGTTATGAGACAACAGGTTATATAGAATAGGTATTTTGTAAAGTTATACCATAGTTTTGATCATTCACAGGTATAAGAGTGGATGCTTCAAGTTGATTGAGTTATGTATGCCTTGAGTAGACTATATCTTTGGTAGTAGCTATAAGGTCGGTTTCTATCTTAGGTCAGTTTATGACTTCTCTTATTTGGGGCGTGACATTATATGTTTGTCCACTCTCACTCAACTCGCAATAGCTAAGGGGATAAGTTTCACTTATCCTTAAGTTAAACTTATCCTTAGGTTATAGATGAATAGATAGAAGATGGGATAAGTACATGAAGAGAGCTATTTAGGAAAGAAGTGGATATTACTTTACTAGAAGTTTAGTATAGTTGTGGTAGTTTAAAACCATGCATTTGTAAAACAGTTACTATGTTGTATAAAAGTGTGTAACTGTGATACTCTGAGTATGGCTCACTAATGTGGAAGCTTTTGCTACTATTGGTCATTTTGAATAAAAAATTATTTGAAAATAGTTTATAGAACAAAAATCAGGTTGAATATAGGTTTTGCCTTATCCTTAACTCAAAGATGGTAATAATGAACCGTCTTCAAGTATAAAGAAATTGAGAAAAAATTTTAATCAAACACGTAGAAGGCAAGGCATTATGATTTTTCTTCATAAAAAAGGGTTGGTCTTAATTGTATTTACACTTTCCTTGTCAAGCTTAAAAATTTCACTTTTTTATCAACTTTAATTTATGTTAATCTCAACTCCTTCGATAAAAATTGCTCAATATAAATTAAGGAAAAGATTCTTTCTTTCAAATAAATTAGGAAAAGAAAATACTTTTTTTTTTTAGTCGCTACCTACTAAATTTCAAAAAAATAAAATAAAAATACTAGGATCAAATGTAGGAAGGATCTAAGCTAATCATTTGTAAAGAATGCAAACCAAAAGTTTAGAATCTAAAGGCACCAAAATTTAAGAACAAAACACTTACTATGTAAACTTTTCTGAAAGGGGATATTTTACTTTCCTTAAATAAATTTGACTTACATAAAGATATTGGTATTTTATCTTAAATAAGGAAATGTAAAGAATAGAAAAAGAGAAATATTTTTTAACTACTCCATAATTTGGATGCATATGTTCTTACTATTCAATGTTCTATCATCACAATTCGTTTTTCAAAAATCCCTTTGAATTGGTAAGCATATTTTTAATTTCCAAAGTTTTTAATTTTTTTAGGTTTCTTATTTGGAAAACAAATATATTATTTGGAAAAAGATCATTATTTTTAAAAAAATCGAATTATGCAAAAACAACTTTATTCACTAAAGAACCTAATTTTTTGGAAAACTCTATTTCGATAAGAAACCAAATTTTGATGAAAATCTTAATTTTTTGAAAGGCCCCATTTGAGGAAAGACCTTAATTCTTAAAATCCTCAATTTGATGAAAAGGCTTCAAACATGACAAACTTTACTAGTATTATATTGAACTGCCTAAGTCTCGTTTAAAATTTGATGAAATAATTCTAATAATAATTTTTTTATAGTTAGTGGCACTCTTAAAATTTTTGTTTGGAAAACTAGGTAGTCTGACATCACTCCTCATTGAATGCCTCTCAAAGTTGAAGATTTCTTGCTAGTTTAGCAAGAGAAATCAAGGAAAACACTGTGTTATCAAGGTTTGCAAGGTAAGTTTTTTGTTAAGGGTTGTTTGAGCATAGCTATCAAACTTGCGAATTCACTAATGGTATTTTATGAATTTATGATTTTAGTAGGTTCTTCTAATTTAACTTGAGTATGAAATCTGTTGATACTTAAAATTGGTATTAAGGAAAATTAGGCACTTCTTTGAGATTTATCTGCAAGACAAAAGAAATGTAAGGCTACCAAGGGTGCTAAGATGACTCTAATATAGCCACTCCGATGCCTAAATTAGGTTAAAGACTTAAGGGTAAGGACAAAGCTTAAAGAAACCATAAGAGTATCCAAAAGAACTTGCTTTTCATATTTCGATCTCCTTTTATAGCTAAGGGTTGGTTTGAATCTAATGAGCATTGCCTCTAAAACCTGTTTACATCAATTTTATTTGAATTTAAGACTACTTTTTGATATTGGGGGATATGGCTGATGTCATGGTTGGTGGCTGACCGAGTGAAAGTTTGATCTAGAGGTGCTTACTTCGAGTTGAATGAGGTTAGTTTGATCTACTCTAGTCAAGTTATTCCATCTAGTTTAGAGACATTTAGCTCATCAGCCTTCCCAAGCTATTCCACATGCCCAGTAAGGTCTATAAGAGGTCAAGATTAGTGAGACAGGAGGATGTAGACCTATAGTAGATCAAACACCACCCTATTTTGGTTAGTCATGATTTTAAGGAGAAATCTCTATCGACATTTGATCCCCCCAACTCCTCTTGATGGCCACTTCAAGGGGAGTAGTGGTACTTATTAATTAGGTGTTTAGATCATAGTCCTTCAATTGTAAAAGTAGTTTTAGGAGATGTGCTAGCACTTAAATTTGAACTATGGGCTACACGTCTCGACTACTGTAGTAGTCATAAGGTATTCTCTAAATATTAGTTTATTTTTCATTTAGCTTGCTAGGAAAGCTTTACATCTGCTAAATGCGACGTTTTAAGTCCTACTATTAAGATTCATACAGCTATGTCAAAGCCCATATGCATCTCTTAGACATGTCATTCAACAAAGGCTATTTAATTTAAGTAGTGAATGCTCGATCAGACAAACTACATGAAATGTTAACTACCTTTATGAATCCCCAAAAGCCTATAACTCCACATATTTTTTATTTCCTCATTTTCCTGCTTTCTTTCTTCTTTCTATTGCAAATTTCTTCATCACTTGCATAACTTCTTTTTTTTTTTTATTTTCTTTTTTCTTAATCTATACACCACTCGTTCTCTCATTATCCTTTGTTCTCATTAGTTGCATTGCTAAGGTATACAATGTCGAGTACTAAATTCGATGAATTAACTCATTATGCAACAATAAGGTTAGGAATTGTCCATTATACGCTGAGTAGGCAATTCCCCTCCTTATGAAGAACCCCTTAGCATGGTAGATTCTAAAGTCATTAATTGTCATTGGAATTTATTAAGGCTAACTGTGTTAGTTAGAATCCATGTTCTTTAGTCATGGAAGATTAGAAAACATCCATTATTCCTCTAGATAATAGGGGTAATTATCAAGCTCTTCCCCTATATATAGGAATAAAATATGATATGATCTCTAATAATGTCACTAATACATACAATTATCAAGCAAGAGTTTAACACTCTAAGGCTCAACTTTTGTATTACCCCTAAGCATGGACTATCGAGAGGTCCCAACTACATGAACGAATTATCATGCTTGGAGACTAGGAGTTTGCACTCTTTGAGAAATATTTCGAGGTAGACATGAGGTTATTCCTTTCTATTTTCCAAAGGTCTTATTTCCCCTACCACCACATGTGCCCTTCTACACTTACTTCAAACTCCTATAGGCTATTGATGGCCTTCAAGTGTATTTGTGTAGATTTGGAGGTTAGGGCTACAGTTACCTTATTTTGGTACTTCTTCACATTAAAAAATGAAGGATGGTTGATTTTACATTTGTGTTTGGCCTTAAATGAAGTTCTTAGTAGGGTTGGAGTCCTTAATTCATGATTGGAAATAAAAATGGGTTATAGTTAGTTAGCTTCTTGATTGAATTTTCCCATTATTTGGAGTCACCCGATCAGACTATCATACATCAATCACTTACTCCCTAAATGACTAAAAGGCTTATGACATGATCATGGAGGCCTATAACCATAGATGGTTCCTATGGGATGTAGACATCATACTTTCTAAATACTCTAACAATGCTTCAATTTTCCCTAGAGAGAAAGGAAGGGTAGTTGAAGGTGCTAGCACTACTCATGATGGGAATGTTAAGGGCCCAAATGAAGGTATTGCTATTGACCAAGGTACAAGCTTTTGTAATCTTGCCATGCTAAGAGGGACTCATAAGAGGAGGGACCTCTATGTCTACTTCAAAAGTTGAGTGGTCTTCCCTACCTATGCTTGGTATGACACTTGTAAGCCACTTAACTTGTATTTTACCATTTCTAATTTCTTGAATATTTCATTGCAAATAAGTTACTCAAAGATTATTGCTCCAGAGACTTATTTGCTAAGTTGAAAGCTGGTAGGTCGAAGGGAAAGGAAGACCTTAAGAAGACATCTGTTAAGCAAGCTCTTATAAAGTTGCTAATCAGGCCACTACCATTGAAGGTTGTAGTGAAACTAGTGGCAAAGTCCACCACCTCTTAAGTCGCTAAGGAGAGCCAATAAGCTAAGGGCACTAAGGATTTTCAATAGGTGAAGATTACTACTAAAAAGCAAAGAAAGCGACCTAATACTCATGAGTGTCTTCCCTTGGAAAGATATCCCAAGAAGGGGAAAAACCCTAGGAGTGATAAGTCAAGGGGTAATTTCAAGAACCCAAATGAGGGAGAGGAGGCCCTCTTAAGGATTCCTAGCTTAAACATTCCTCCTTAAAAGCATAAAACTCAAGTCTTATAGCTCTTCCCTTGTTGGAATGTCAACTCTACCGGCTACACCTTAAGGAATGGTGAAGTGGTGCTAGAGTTAATTAAGGGAATCGGTCTAGCTTAAGATGTTAAGCCCTTAACAAACATTGTCGAGCTTTACTGGAACTCTAGATTAGACAGCTTACTATGTTGGACTGCCTCTAGTCTTTATGATGTAAGTCTTTTCTTATTTTCTTCTACTTAGGCTTAGTGAACTCATTATCTAACTCTAACTCTACTTGAATTTCCTAAAACTTCTAGCACTTGATGATGATACTGGAGGCTCTTGATGAAGAGAAGAAGGTTGTTAATTCTTTATTTTGATCTACTTCTAGTCTTCTTTCAATTTTCTTAAACTAACAGTTCCTTTTTCTTTTAGATCACTAAGGAGGCAAAGAACTGTGTGGCTAGTGTAAAGGCTGAGAAGAAGAACTTCTATCAAGAATGGGGCAATGAAGAGGCTAAGCTGAAGGAAGAAAAGGTAAAGATAGAGGAGGAGCTTCAGACTTAGAAGGAAAAGGTAGAGAAAGAGGTTAAAGCATAGGAGGGAAAATAGATTGCTTTGGTGGAGGAGTAGAAAAAATTCTCTTAACCAATGTTTGACCTCTAAGGGGTACAAAATGAGGTTGAAATCCTAAAAGGCAAACACAGCGAAGAGGTCACCCATTTGTAGAGCTCATATAAGGAGTCAATGATAAAGATGGTTAAAATAGTGAAGGAGTAAAGTTCTACCTATTAGATGGCCTATGATAAGGCCTATAAGGATATCCAAGACAGTATTGAATATAAAAATTTAATGTGACAAAAAGTGTTGGATGGCATAAATTTGGCTTAAGGGGAGGCCCTCATTCACTACCTTAACTATAATCTTAGTTGGTTAGATTTTTCCAAATGGGACTAAGAGAGGGAAGCTTTTATTAAGGAGGCCAATGCTAGAGAGACCAAAACAAAAGAACAAATAGGTGAAGGTATTGATACTCCTATAGTTGATTCCACTAATATACAAGAACCAAGTGATGCTCTTAAGGTCCTTAAGGTGCTTGCTTTTGATCCCTCCATTGATCTTCAATCTAATTCTACTCATGGAGGAAGAAAACATGACTCTCTTTTTATCTATTTTATTATTGTTCAAGCTTTGTTTCTTGGTTGATATTAATGTCATGTAATGACCCTTTTGGGAGACCTCTTTCATCATTTTTCTTTGATCTTTAAGATTATTCCCTTACTATTGGATATTTATATGGCTACTTACTAGACTTTTCTAGTGAATTTTGGTTGCACTAATGGTCTTTAACTTACTCACCAATTAACTTGGTTCATTACTTGCTTTGTCATCCATGTTTGTTATCAAACTTAGTGTAAGGTTCCTACATTCTAGTCGCTTGGGGGTCCTTAGTGGGCTCCCTATGTAATCAATTCAAATGCTTTGCATTGATAACGGATCATTTATCTAGGTGTGATGTACCCTAAGGTTTCTAATTAGCTAATTGCTTAACTTGGTAGGTTTAAAACTTTAGGCCCATCACTAGTCAATAGCTTAAGGCCTCCAAATAGCTTGTCATCTATTTACTAGACTTAGAGCAATTAGGTTTGTAATAGCTTGTCAACTATATATTAGACTTAGAGCGTTATTCCTATTGTCAGCTAGAGACTTAGGAATACTTAATAGCTTATCAACCTTCAAAGGATTTATAGCTACTATGCTTGTCACTCTCACAAGAGCTTAAGGCTTTCACGTCTCATCATCCTTTATTAGGACTTAGAGATCCACACATATCCTTTTCCCATTGTCCATCAAATATAAGACTTAGTAATTTACTACTTTACAGTTTGTTTATTGCCCTTTAATAAGGCTTAAAAACCTTTTAAGTTCCCTCTTATTAGGGAGATCAAGTAAAGATCATATCTTTGTTTACTATATTTATGCTTTTGCAACAAGTGTTATACTAAGACAAGGTATGAAATTGAGCAATGTCTAACAATAAGCAAATCCTTCGTTGTATGAAATATTGTAAAGGAACTAAGTTAGTCTATTGTCCTCGACCTTTCATGATATAGTTACATCACATAAATGTTAAGAAACAATGTCAAGCTTGTAGTCTTGACTTTACAAAACATATCAACCAAAAATAAACAAGCATTCCAACAAGTCTATGGAACAAGTCCTCCTATAAACATATCAAAATTCATACAAACACTAACATTTGAACATGACAATAGCTAAATGCATAAAGAAATAAATTGACATATCTTCTTCTTTCATTCCAAATGTTCATCACTCAAACAATGGTATGAGGTTATCAGCAATCCACACCTTAAGGATTGGCTATCTATTAAGCCTTTCAAGCTTGTAGGTATGTTTGTTCCCTACCATCTCCTTTACTCCATCGGAATCCTCCCAAGCAAGGGTGAGTTTCCCTTAGCATTCCTTTACTCTTATTGCTTTAAGTTTCTTGTAGACCAGATGATAGGAATCAAACCACAAGACCTCTAACTCGAGCTTGAGCTCAAGCGCTAAAGAGCATAGCTAAGTGTATTCTCTTACTTCAACCTACACTTAATGAATCTGAGCTGCTTTAGATTGTTGACCTGCTACTTCTACCAAGCTGAGCTCTCCCATGTGTAACTATGATCTTTTAGGGTCATCCTAGGGAACACTCATTTGATAGCATTAGCTTAGCCATACCTATTCTAAGTTGCCAAGATTAAGCCTAAGGTGAACTTGACTTGTAGTACTCCCAAGTCAACTCGATATCAACTGATCAGCTTGGCCTTACTCAATATAGCTGTACTCATATATCAGATTCTATAGGCACCCTCTAACAACTAGCCACCACTTATCTTGTGCCTTCACATGATGGAATTTGCCGCCATTGAAGCTTCTTGCTTTTGCATTCTCTTTTGTACCCTTAATCATTTCTTGTATCTAACTTCTTCAAGGCAATACCCTTTTAGTCCTTTCCACTTCTGGCAAGTTTACCTTAGATTATCAGGTATAAATACCCTTATACATTGTAGCCACAACAATCAATCGATATTAAATATACTACCTTGTCCCTTCTATGAGCTATTGTGCTTACTTCTACCATAACTCTTATCCTATCCCTTAAGTGAGGTTAGGTGCCAAGTGACCTCAACGAGCTACTTATATGTCATATTGAGTTGGTTTGTGAGTCTAAGGAGATTCCTTAGTACATCACATCCTTACTTCATAGGTATTAGCTTCATTACTTTTCTATTTTCGTTTCTATTTTTACACCCTTCATCACCTTCCATTTCAAGCTTTCAGCAAACTTAAACCCATCACTAATATGGCCGACCTTGTCCATCCTTGGCATAGCCATATCACCATATCACCAAATCACCAGGTTGGAAGTACTTATGATTAACTTGCTTATCATAACACTAAGCTACTCATTGTTGATAGCTAGTGAGATTAGCCTTGGCCGATGCATGAATAGTATCTAGATTAGCTTGGATGCTAATGTCATTGTGCTTAGGGTTGTACACTTAGTCCCTTGCACTCTTTACTTAAAGTTCAATTGGCAATACAACTTTTGACCCAAAAGCCAATTGATATGGGGTATGACTCATTAAGGTATCCTGTGTAGTCTAATACCCCCATAAATCATTGGGCAACTTGTTTACCCATTTGCTTCCAACTTTGTTTACCTTGTCCTTCAAACTTTACAAAATAACCTTGTTTACTACTTTACTTAACCATTGCGTTGCGGGTGTACAACATATGTGAAGCATAGCTAGATCGACCAAGCTTTACAAAACTCTCTAAACTTATCATAGTGTAAGGTATCGCATTATTTATTATCATAGCATAAGGGTATCCTAACCTACTAAAAATGTTGCTAACCACAAAAGCCTCTATGTTCCACTTTATTATGCTCACTACAACCTTGGCTTTGTCCCATTTAGTGAAGTAATCTATTACTACAATGATGTACTTCCTATGCTTAGCCATCTTGGGAATTGACTGTAGACACCTAAACTTTGCCCTCTTTTTTATTTTTCAAATTATGTTATAGGGTCCTAAATTAAGAAAAGTTCAAAAAAAAATGAAAATTAAAGAAAGCCAAAAAATTTTTAGAAAAGAAAAAGGATCTCTAGAAAAATAGGAAAAAGTGAAAAAGATAGGAAATTTAGAAAAAAATACGAAAAAATGGAAAAATTCGGAAAAGTGCATAAAAAATTTGCAAAGTCACAAAAAATAAAAGATTTTAGAAAATAACATTTTGTTAGATTAAATTTTTAATTTTAATTTAGGTTTAGAAGTTGAACCATTGAACTTGAACTTAGATTTAAATCTGGCCCAAGCTGATCGAGTCAATTGCAGATATTGATAAGGCACAGGCCAATGGCCTGATTGTTAAGTATATGGACATAGTAGTAGCATTAAGCATGAGGTCTTGGGTTCAAAACTTGGTAAAGGTAAGGAGGCCTTTTTCTTATTTTTTGGTTTTCAATCACATTAGGGACTATCACGTATTAGGATCTGATTGCGTTACGTATCCTGACATATGGCATCATTGGATTTAATGGCCTACTAACGTGGCACTACGTGGCATCAACATAACGTGCTACGTCAGCTGCCACGTAGCACGCCAGGGTTGGTTGGCATGGTTGACGTAGTGCCACGTCAGCCCACTTTTCCCTCCCCTTCCTTCCTTTTCCCTTCATTTTCCTCTCTTTCCCTCTATTTCCCTCGACTTTCTCTAGATTTCTAGTGCTTTCCACTTCAGATTACCCACTTTAACATGATTTTTGGACCCTTTCTTATTGCAATTTCACCAAATCAATGGTGAAATTACAAAATGGACATAACCTATTGTGAATCGGTACAAAAAACATGTCTAAAAACAGCCAAAGGATCATTCAATTTGAGCTCCAAAAATCAGAAAAAAAGCTGTTTTCCTAGGCATTCTCCATTAATCCGATCTGAGCTTTCCTTGTTTTCTAGGAACAATTCGAGTATAAAAAGAGCTTCAAGGAATATACACAAAGACACACCTAACAGAATCAACTCCCACACTCTTTATATCCATTTCCAATCACTTCCTCTCTCTGCTAATCTCTCTCTTCTCGAGTTTCTTTCTTTAGCAAACTCCAAGCTCGACCATCACCATGGTTGTGACCCTTACTCCATCAGCTCCCGAACGCGACCACTCTCAACCTTCGTAGTGACCCTAAGCTGTGCCACCAAGTAACCACCACCGAGCCCTAACTGCCCCCCCTTTCTCTCCTCAAACCACCATCCTCAGCTACCCTCGATTGAATCTAAGCCTATGATCAAACTCCTTACACTTTGAAAAACCTACCTAAATAGCTCTAAAACACCAAGGCACTGAACATCTCCCCCCATCCCCCTAGTTCCAATCCAATACTCATAAAAAGATCGTCATCCACTCACTTTGGTGGATGAAACAAGCTAAATCAAGCTTTGTTGCCGTTGCTGCTATTGAAGCCCGACTTGAATCTAGTAGAGTTGACTTGACCCAACTTGATCCGACTCGTCTGACTTACCTAAGTCCAACCCATGCTTTTGAATCCATCCGAAGTTTTTATTTATTTATTTATTTGTTTTATTTAAATGTAATAGAAAATAATAATAAAAAATTTAAAAAAGAAAGGAAAAATAAAAGAAAGAGAAGAAAAAGAAAAAAAAAAGAAGAAGAATAGTAAGTATTTTATTTTGGTTTTTTATTTTCACATTTAAACAAAAGAAAAACCATGAAAAAAAAAACTAACAATAAAAAGTAAATAAATAAATAATAAAAATAATAAAATGGAATAAAAATAGAAAAGTTACTTTTGACACTTAGAAAATCAATTTTTTTCAACAAAAATAAAATAGATCCTTTCCAAACTGGGGCATTTTAGGATTTTCAAAAATAAAATCCAACTTAGGACCTTTTATAATCTTTTCTCAAATCAACTCAAAATGGGTAAAAATGTAAACTTGGCAATTTTTCCAAAGTTAAAATCAATCAACCCGCTATATTTTTATTAAAAGAACTACATGCATCTGATCCCAAATAGCGAATACATAGGCACCTGTGCGTAAGTATAGGGCAACTTAAAATATAGAAAGTTTTATTTTCTTTCATTTTTAGATATTTATGTAAATTAATCAATTTAGTTGCATGTATCATAATTAAGTGTTTTTTTAGAAACTAAAAAGGGTATATTTGAAAAGCAAAGTTAAATTTGGAAAGTTAAAAACTGGTACGTGTTTAAGGTTTAATAAATTAGCCCTTAGACCTAAATCTCTGGTTTTCAAAAATCCATTTTTGCAAATTGGTTTTTTAATCGATAGACCGTTAGCTAAGTTATAGCCAATCTACTTAATTGGTTATAACTTAAACCCTTTTTGCCAACTCCAATCAGGTGGCAACTCCAATCCCTTTTTAAAAAGAAAAAATGGTTTTCTTTAAACCCTAGTCAAGGATCAGTATTAAATGGGTAGGGTTTAGTACTGATCAGCTTAGAGAAGACCTAACTTAATAAAGAGAACTAGGAAGGTGAAAAACCAGGCTCAATAGCTTGGTGACTCCATTGAGGAACGTCAAGAGAACTAACCACTTAAAAACATTTCGAAATTAAAATCGCTTTTCAAATTACTAGCATTGTTTAGTTATTTATTTGTTTATATTTTGATTTGTTTATTTATTATTGGCTTCGTGTACATATTTGTTTTAATTAGCATATTTATTTTATAAAGTAGCATACATTGAAGCAAGAGATTTATTTTGTTGCATCATGAATGCATGATAGAAACGGTCAAACCCGGGCAGTCATAGGACCTTAGGACAGGGAGCCATTGTGTAAAGTCTCGAACGTAGTAGGGCAACCATCGTTTAGGGCCGATTAGGCTACCCCACTTAAACTTTGATGTGACCAAAGAATCGTTTCTTTGTAAATGTGTGAGGTCACAGAGTTTAAGGACCATTAGAACCCACCTGTCTTGCATTACACTTCATAGGGTCAACAAATAACTAATAAAATGGCAATGTTACATATAAAAGAAAAAAATGACAAAGATTATAAAGTTTTTTTTTCCTATATTCTTCCTAAAATTGATGTACATAGGAGGTCTTGTATATTAGTCTTTCCCTTGTAATTTATGCTTTCTTTGTAATGTTTCAGAAATGGCCCACTCATCCAACACTAGGGTCCTTGCCAAAGAGATTCATGTCTACAAACTTGTAAACCCAAAGCCCATACTCAGCTAGTGGTTTCAAACCTTCAACCCAAGAGAGCAACAGTTCATTACCAACAAAATTAGACCCATACTCTCACTAGCCAAAGTGAAGGTTAACATCATGCTAGTAAGGGCCTTAGTCCATTTTTGGGAGCCCAAAGAAGTGGCTTTTCAATTTGGATCACATCTAATTAGCCAAACTCTAGAGGAGTACACCCAACTACTCGAAGCTCCTCCTTTGGATGAAATATATGTATTGGAACTTAGCTTCAGCCCAACATATATCTTGTCAAAATTCTTCGGAATCTATAAGATTGAGATAAACGAGGCCTTAAACGACTGTAACAAATATGCTATCAAGATATGGGATTTAGTCCATTGGTTCTAGAATGAGCCTAGCTTTAACAATCAAGCACTGTTTTTTGGGAATTGGAGAGAAAATGAATCAAGGCCTATGTACCAGCTGTGTTTGCCATTATTTTGTTCCCAAGTAAGTCTCTTTTTATACACTTTAGGGTAATAGAGTTAGTAGCTCAATTCTAGGAAGGTAAGTCTTACATTCCTGCCCTACTTGCTAAACAGATAAGGAATCTTAATTTCCTTAAGGAAAAAGGCTACGAAGATCTCAGGTCAAGCGTGGCACTATTAATGGTTTGGTTCGTTAGTCACATCAAGTGCTTTGGGTTAGATTTAATAAGGGGAGCATTCATGAATAAGATTGACCTTATTGATTCTTTCATCGATATGAACAAATTACCAAAAGATATCCTTACCCTTCTGGATAGAGGTTCAACAAGATTTCTGAGTAGAAGACATACTGTGGATTGCTAGGTGGAGCAATTACACTAGGGTCATATTGATTTGCAAGAATTACCATGCTGTACCATTGATTAGCATGAGTTGGTGTACAGGCTACTATCCAAGCAACATGGTAAGACAATTTGGAGGGATCTAGGATATAGTTCACAAACCTTCATTGGAACCATTCACTCTTAATCTCGAAGAGCCTTACTCCACAGAAAAGGTATCCAAATTTCACAAGATCAAAGCTTGGTGGGACACCCAGACCATAAGCCCAAACATCAATTTGAGTGAGTTCATAGGAGAAGTGGACAAACACCGAGTTACCAAAGAGTATTTATATAATCAACTTCATAAGGTTGGCGCAATGTGATATTGGGCACTAGAAGTCCTTCAAACCTCCCCTATGCACCTTAACTTTGAAATGGTGACCTATATAGACCAAATGAAAGCACGTATAGAGATCTTCCATGATGAGAAAGATAAATGGGTGAACCTATGTCAAGAATCTAGACAAAGGTCACATGCCCTAGAACACTAATTGAAGATGGCTTAAAAGAAAATTCAAGAGTTTGAAGAAGAGGCTAAGCATCACCAAAAGAAGAAGAAAATGTCATCTAGCCCATAGAAAAAAAGGAAATTAGCATAGATGAATTTGTACATTTTTTTTTCTTTCCTTCATGTAATAACACTCTGGGAATTCAAAAATAATGAATAACTTGCTGTTCTATTAATCATTTGTTGATCCTCTTCTTTTCATCCGTGTGATTCACTTACATTTCCTTCATTTGCATTCTTTTTCAAAATATCCATATGCTAACTTGTTGAGAAGTGGTTTTTACCCAGGTCTCTAAGATAGCTCCTAAACATCAAACCTTCTAGAGAAGCCCCATCAAAACTCGTTCTCAAACTAGAATAGTCAACCAAAGAAACAACAACAATAATGGCAATAGCAACCTCGAGATTATTCACTCTATGGAATTGAGATTTCAATCTTTGGAATGAACAATGGGAAAGATGGTAGATCAACTAAGCTTCCTTAGTGACATAATCTCTCTACTTATGTCTATGGCCCTATCAAATGAAGGGCACCCCAAAGCTCGATATAGAAAGAATACTGAGGCTTCACCCCTTGAAATGAAGAAGCCTTCACTAAAGGCAATCAGGGCTTTGAATCCTTTTAAATTGAAGGGGTATTTCCAAAGGCCAACCCAACCTTTGAGTCGAATACTTACTCATTCCCAATCAACCTGAAGCCTGAAGTTGACTAGGATAAATTAAAGCAACATGAAGAGCGGTTAACTCGATAGATCACTGAAAAAATGAAAACACTCAAGGGGTATGATGGATTCGAGCACGCTGGAATAACAGACTTCTTTGCCTAATATATAAAGCACCTAACTTTGAAAAATACAACGGGATTAGATGCCCTAAGTTACACACCAGGTTGTATGTACGTAAGATGGGCAAGTATGCACAGTATGATCAACTCATGGTCCAGACCTTTCAAGATAGCTTGACAAGCCCTGCCTTAACTTGGTATGCCCAGCTGAACTTAAATCAAGTGAATACATAGGAGAAGCTAGCTAGAACGTTCTATGAGCAATATAGATTCAATGTCGAAGTGGCACCAACAATGATGGATTTGGTTGCCCTAAGGAAAAAGCACAATGTATCCTGTAAAGAATATGCTCAAAGATGGAGGTCCCTAGTTGCAAGGGTATTTACCCCTATGATTGAAAAAGAGCTAACAGAAACTTTCATTAACACTCTTAAGAGGTCTTACTTCACTCACCTAATCGAACAAGCCTCTTCTAGCTTTGCAGAAATAGTGATAGTAGGGTATCGAATTGAGAGTGCCATTTCCTCTAGCAAGCTACAAGAAACAGTAGATAGAAGACCATCTTCTGCTAAACCTACCACCAGCAAGCTTAGAGAAGCTACTATCGTCATGGTTAACTCGAATGCAAGACCTAACTCCTAATTTTCTTTTAGGACGAATCCCCTACCAAATCAACTACAATATAGAAGCTAACTACAAGCTAACAGGGCCTCGAGATAGTTCACTAAAATACCTATTCCACTCAGTTAGGTGCTCGAGAAGTTAAGAAGAGATAATTTGCTACATTCTGAGGCTCTTAGTGAAAGGTACAGGCCGAAGTTCTTTGATCCCAATGCAAGATGTCAATACCATTTAGGGCAAGTGGGCTATTCAACCGATTCATGCTGGAGGTCGAAAAATAAAATCTAAGATTTGATCGATGAAGGTACAGCACAACTGGATTTTGTAGAGGTTCCTACCCCAAACGTCAATAACAACTCACTGCCAAACCATGGACCTGTCATCAATATGATATTTGACCACTCAAAATCTTCCATCAATATGATCGATCGAAACCAAGAGCCAAAGGTTTATAGATTCTACAAAAAAGATGTGCTACAAACTAAGAAGTATACATTCTACATACCTATGGCCCTCGAAAATTATAAAGTTGCCCCCTTCAATTACCAGGCAATAAACTAGGGGCAATCAAGCTTGCTTGTAGGGGGGATCACTCGCTCTAGTAGAATCTACAATCTAAAGGAAGACTTAAAAATGAAAGGCATACAGGAAATGCTAAACATCGAACATGCTGAACATGAAGAAGGATTAACTACCTTCACCAAGATGATCAAGTCTAGTGAGTACAAAATAATGGACTAGCTTGCTAAGACTTTAGCACAAATATCCCTTATAAGTCTATTGATGGCATCAGACCTACACCGAGAGGCCTTATTCAGAACACTAAGAGATGTTAAGGTCCTTTGTGAAATCTCAACTGAAAGGATTGGCTTTGTCACCAATTCCATCCTCATCATAGATAAAATTTCCTTCTCCATCAAGGAACTAAGCGAAGAAGGTACCCAGCACACAAAGTCTTTCTTCATAATAGTAAGGATAAATAACATCATTGTAACAAGAGTCCTCATCAACAATAGGTCATCTCTAAATGTTCGTCTTTTGGCCACCCTGGATCTATTAGGTATCGATACACCTACTATCAAACTTAGTTTAGCAACGGTAAGAGCTTTTGATGGATCTAGTAGAGACATAATAAGGGAGGTGGACTTACCAATTGATATTGGCCCGCAGACATTTAGCATCCCATTCCAGGTTTTAAACATTCCAAGGACCTTCAATCTGTTATTAGGAAGGCCCTGGATACATTCAGTAGGGACCATACCATCAACTGTTCACCAGAAAGTTAAGTTCATCTTCAATGGTTAGGTCATCACAATTCTAAGTGACCAAGATTATGAAATTTATAAAGAGACAACCATACCCTATATCGGTATAGAAGAACAAGAGGACTTTGGTCTCCAGATGTTTAATGAGGTATGCATGATCACCGATCAGCAGAAGGAAGAGAGGATGAAATACAAAGAAGGCTAGTTTGGGTCCTATGGGTTAGGGTACATTCTAACCCCGATAGAAGAATTGCAAAGAATGCAAGCCAGGGGTAGAAAGGGTGACAAGTTGTATCATGCTCTAATGAACTTCCCACCATTATTAGAAACTTTCATCAGGATCGAAACCTAAAACTCAAAGCTCGTTAAAGAAGGTACTTCTAACAAGAATGAAGGGGCTAGCCTAATCAACAAAACCCATCACTTGAATAATTAGTTCTCCATCCCTATGAATAACAATAAGTCTTCCCTAAGGTAAAGGATGAATCATGATTCAGTATTTTATAGAATTTTGTAATAAATTGCCTCTGTTCTCCAAATGCTTGTACTCAACAATGAGTTCCCCAAAATAAAATTAGCTTCTTTTCTCTTTATTCCTACCTTACTTACATTCTTCCTTTTGCACACTTTCTTTTTTCTTTCCAGATCTAACGACTCGAATAACGGCCATGGATATCTCATGCAGATAGGCAATGAGAATATTGATATCACTTTCGGCCCCACTGGGTTAGTAATCGGGGGTGATGTTGATGATCATAATGATGTGCAAGAAAGTTGGTAAAAACATGAAATGAGTAGAATTTCCATTGATGAGCCAATAAAGATAATCAATATCAGTACCAACGAAAATTGTAAGGTGTTGAAGTTTGGGGGAAATTTGGAAGAAAATGAAAAGATAGAGATGACCACATTACTATTCAAATACCAAGACGTATTCACATAGTCTTATGATGACATGCCTAGATTAGACCCATCGATTGTGGTCCATCACTTACCCACACAAGAGGATATCAAGCTTAAGAAACAAAAGTTGAGAAGGTTCCAACCAGATATCTTGTTAAAAGTGAAGGAAGAAGTTAGAAAATGATTGGAAGTCGGCTTCATTGAGGTAGTTGATTATCTTGAGTGGGTAGCTACCATAGTACCACTTATGAAGAAGAATGGGAAAGTCAAGGTGTGCGTGGATTTTTGAGACCTCAATCAAGCAACCCCTAAAGATAATTTTCCTTTACCCCATATCAAAGTATTGGTCGATAACATAGCTGAAAAGCATATTTTCTCTTTCATGGATGGATTTTTCGAGTATAATTAGATTCGAATGGTTGAAGAAGATAAAGCAAAGACCACGTTCATCACAACTTAAGGCATGTTTTGTTACAAAGTAATGCTTTTCGAGCTCAAAAATACTGAGGCAACTTACCAAAGGGCTATAGTAGCAATCTTTCATGACATGATGCACAAAGAAGTCGAAGTATACATCAATGATATGATTGTCAAGCCTAAAGAAAGAGAAAATCATGTGGAAAATCTAAGGAGATTGTTTGATAGGTTAAGAAAATTCCAAGTGAAACTTAACCTAGAGAAGTGTACTTTCGGGGTGACTTAAAGGAAATTATTGGGTTTCATAATCAACTAAAGGGGCATTGAAGTGGACCCTGATAAAGTTAAGCAATAGTTGACTTGCCCTCGTTATGCACACTTAAAGAAATCAGAGGTTTGTTAGGCCGTTTAAACTATGTAGCCCGGTTCATATTCCAACTCACAGACAATTGTCGTCCTTTATTTAAGTTGTTAAAAAAGAATGCCAAGATCATCTAGGACGAAGAGTGTGAGTAGGCCTTTACAATAATAAAAGAATAGCTCATGAACCCTTTGATTCTAGTAGCTCTAAAACCTAGGAAGCCTTCATTCCTATACTTGACAATATTACTAGAGTCCATGGCATACATGCTTGGCCAAAAAGATGAGGAAGGAAAGGAATGGGCTATATACTACTTGAGCAAAAAATTCACTAAAGGGGAGCAGAGATATTCAAAAATTGAAAGAACGTATTTTGTGTTGGTCTGGGTAATGCATCAGCTTAGACAATACACACTCTACTATTAGGTTGAATTACTAACTCAACACGATCCCTTAAAGTACTTGGCAGACAAACCGGACCTAATTGGCAAAACCTCAAAGTGGCAAGTGCTGTTATTAGAGTTCGACATTACATATGTGAACCGAAATTCAATCAAAGGGTAAGCTTTAGTAGATCAATTAGCAGAAAACCCCTCTGATAGCACTCCCCAGGAAGTACAAGTCAGTTTCCCTGATGAGGGTATCTTAGTGGTTGAAGGAAACTTTGATAAAGGAAAGGATAATGAGCCACCATAATGGAAAATGTTCTTCGATGGTGTAGCCAACATATCTAGGTGTGGAATTGGGGCAATACTAATATCCCCTGAAGGTACTCAGTATCCTGTGGCCATAAGGCTCGTTTTCCTATACACAAATAATATTGTTGAATATGAAGCATGCATCATAAGACTCAAGATAGCCCTAGAAAAAGATATTCAAGAATTAGAAGTATATGGGGACTCCTCACTCATTATTAGCTAAGCATGGGGAGAGTATAAAACTAAAGATCCTAAGTTAGTGCCTTATCACTGGCATTTGACAGAATTAATGGAAAGTTTTAAAGAAGTTACCTTCAATCACGTACCAAGGACTCATAACCAATTTGCTGATGCTTTAGTTACACTAGCATCAATGATCTAAATATTTGGTGGAGTCGAGATTCAACCCCTTACTATTGAAATTGAAGACAAGCTTGCCTTCTACCTAACAATTGAGGGTATGAACGACCAAGAACCGTAGTATCATAATATTAAGATGTTTTTACAATAAGGCACATACCCTGAAGAGGCTAAGAAAAGAGACAGAAAGATGATTAGGAGATTAGCCACGCAATTCTTAGTAAGCAAGTCCACCTTATACCAATGATCATTTGATGGTATACTCTTAAAGTGTGTGGCAAACGAAGAGGCTAAGAAGTTAATGAAAGAGGTACACGAAGGAGTATGTGGCCTTCACACAAATGGATACATGTTGGCAAAGAAAATCATGAGGCTAAGATATTATTAGTCAACAATGGAAAGTGATTGCAATAGATATGTTAGGCACTATCATTTATGTCGAGTTTATGTGAATAAGATAAAAGCCCTGCCTTAGGAATTACATGCCCTCTCAGCACCATAGCCTTTTTCAACGTGCGGTATAGATGTCATCAGCCCTATCACTCCAAAAGCATTCAATGGACATCACTTCATATTAGTCACCATTGATTACTTCAGCAAATGGGTAGAGGCTTTGTCTTTCTCGAATGTTACTAAAGGGGTCATAGTTAAGTTCATCAAGAGAGATATCTTGGCTCGGTATGGGACTCTTGAAACAATCATCACTGATAATGGCACCAATCTCAACAACAAGCTTATGACAGAATTATGCCAGCAATTCTGAATCATTCATAGGAACTCTACTCCTTATCGACCCCAAATGAACGGAGCCATCGAAGTAGCAAACAAAAACCTCAAAAAAATCATTAAAAAAAATGACTATTACATATAAGGACTGGCATGAGATGTTACCCTTCGCACTCATAGCCTATCAGACTTCCATCAAAACGTCGATTAGGGCAATACCATACTCTTTAGTATACGGCATTGAAGTAGTGTTACTAGTAGAGGTCGAGATCCCATCAGTCAAGGTACTATTAGAAATTCATTTGGACGAAGCCGATTGGGTAAAGAAATGTATCAAACAGCTAAATTTGATTGATGAAAGGAGATTAATGGCCCTATGTTATAATCAATGTTATCAACAAAGAATGGCTTAGGCCTTCAACAAAAGGGTGCGACCTTGTAACCTCAAAGAAGGAGATTTGGTGTTAAGAAAAGCTTTCCCTAATCTTCAAGACTCTAGAGGGAAATTCACCCCCAATTATAGGGGTCCTTATGTTGCGAAGTGAGTATTATCAAGAGAGGCTTTGATTTTGTCCCAAGTGGATGGTCCAGATTTAAGAGACCCTATAAATGCCGATGTTGTAAAATTGTACTATCCATAAGAAGTCAATGGGAATTTTGCTCAAAACACGAAAATGCCAGTCATTTTGAATGTCATTGTGGTCCAATTTTCCTTATCTATAAGCAAATTTGGTATCCTTAGCCATTGTTGTCATTGGAATAATCACCTTCTCCATGGAAAGGTCTAATTCCCTTTATCTCATTTAATCAAACCTATACACTACAAACACAAGAGGAGTTAAGGAATGAGATCTAGAACATTAGTAATTAACAAAATTCTTTAAATACTTTATTATGGATTGATCCCCCTCAATGGGGAGTTTTATTGTTTGTTTTTTCAAAGGAATGTGAAACTTAAGTAAGCAATCACAGTAGATGGGAATGAGGCTTTTGGGTTCATAAAAGTTCCAAAGAAACAAAAATAGTGGGTAGTTTTCCTACATCAAGCTAATTTCCATGATTTCTCCATAAAGAACCAGCAAAGCCTCGAACGTTGTATGTCAAGAACATCTGAGTTGATAATAAGGGACTAAAACAAGAGTTAGTAATTTTCCAATGGGGGCTTTTCAAAGAAGGTTTAACAGAATGGGTGCTATCGACAAAGACCGGGTAAGTATTTCTACACAGTGTTAGTACACCAATTTTTTCTTGCATTTAGACCACTTTTACTCCCAACAATCTTTTTTAACTAACCTATGAAGCATTTACTTTCTGCATTTAGTGTTTGGCCAGCCTATGAAGACACAATCTTAGCTCAGTTCATCCTTCCAATCCATAAGGTCCCTCTATTAACCAAATTTCTTACAAGCAAGTTCCTTTCTTCACCAAGTTTTATAGGGCACTTCCTTTCACCAAGTTTCTCTTAACTGGCTCGTAAAGCAATTACCTTCACCATCTTCTTAACTAGCCTTTGAGGCGTTGTCCCATTCTTCTTAGGGTCTTAGCCAGCTCTAGGAGTGCTTTGACCACCTTAGTTAGTTAGCTTATTAGGGCACGACCAAGTTTACTCATTCTTCTGTTAAGGTCTTGGCCAACTCTAGGAGCATTTTGCCTACCTTAGTTAATCAGCTCATTAGGGCATGACCAAGTTAGCTCATTCTTCTTAGGGTCTTAGCCAGCTCTAAGAGCGCTTTGCCCACCTTGGTTAGTCAGCTCATTAGGGCATGACTAAGTTTGCTCATTCTTCTTAAGGCCTTAGCCAACTCTAGGAGTGCTTTACCAGTTTTACTTCGGTTCATAAGAGCATGACCAAACTTTAATTCTACTTTCAGTCTTTTAACCAACTCTTAGAGCTCCACTCTACCTTTTTCGAAATCCTTAATGGATTAGATCTAGGACAGCTAGCTAGTTATAGCGCTTCTTAGAGTAAAATCCATTCTTAGGGCAAAAATAGTGTCCATTTTATCTTTGCAGCAAAGTTTTGCTTAAACTTTACCACAAAGAGGAGCAGCTGTAGATACCTAATTTTTACCCTCATTTTTATTTTTCAAATTATATTATAGGGTCTTAAATTAAGAAAAGTAAAAAAAAAAAAATAGAAAATTAAAGAAAGCGAAAAAATTTCTAGAAAAAAAAAAATAGGAATTCTAGAAAAATTTAGAAAAATAGGAATATAGGAAAAAGCATAAAAGATAGGAAATTTAGAAAAAAATATAAAAAAAATGGAAAAATTCAGAGAAGTATATAAAAAATTTGAAAAGTCACAAAAAATAAAGAAAAAGTAAAAGATTTTAGAAAATAACATTTAGTTAGATTAAATATTTAATTTTAATTTAGGTTTAGAAGTTGGGCCATTAAACTTGGGCTTAGATTTAAATCTAGCCTAAGCTAACCAAGTCCATATGTGTAATTTAATTGCACATATAGACAAGGCATAGGCCAATGGCCTGATGGTTAAGCATATGGACATAGCATTAGCATTAAGCATGAGGTCTTGGGTTCGAAACTTGGTAAAGGCAAAGAGGCCTTTTTCTTATTTTTTGGTTTTCAATTGCATTAGGAACTGTTACGTATCAGGATCTGATAGCACCACGTGTCTTGATATATGGCATCATCAGATTTGATGACCCGCTAACGCGGTGCCACGTAGCATCCACGTGGTGTGCTACGTCAACTACTACGTATCACAAAATGACACTTGACACACTGGGGTTGGTTGGCACGGCTGACATGGCTCCACTTCTGCATTATGTCAGCCTACTTTTCCCTCCCCTTCCTTCCTTTTCCCTTTCTTTTCCTCTCTTTTCCTCTCTTTCCCTCTATTTCCCTCAACTTTCTCTAGATTTCCAGCACTTTCCACTTCAAACCACCTACGTCAACATGATTTTTGGACCCTTTCTCGTTGCAATTTCACCAAATCAATCGCAAAATTACAAAATAGACATAGCCTATTATGAATCTGTACCAAAAACATGTCTAAATACAGTTAAAGGAGCATTCAATTTGAGCTCCAAAAATCGAAAAAAAAGCTATTTTCTTAGGCATTCTTCATTAATTTAATCCGAGCTTTCCTTGTTTTCTAGGAACAATTTAAGTATAAAAGGAGCTTCAAGGAATACACATAAAGATACACACTCAACAAAATCAACTTCCACACTCTTTATATCCATTTTGATCACTTCCTTTCTCTACTAATCTCTCTCTTCTTGGTTTTCTCTCTCTAATGAACTCCAAGCTCGACCACCACTACGATTGTGACCCCTACTCCATTAGCTCCCGAACGCGACCGCTCTCGACCTCTGCAGTGATCCCAAGTTGTGCCACCAAGCAGCTACCACCGAACCCCAACCGCCCCCATTCTCTCTCCTCGAACCACTATCTTCAACCACCTTTGATCGAAACTAAGCCTATAATCAAACTCCCTACACTCTAAAAAACCTACCCCAACCAACCAATCACACCTAGCAACCCCCATACGGCCAAACCACCACCATTGCCCATGGCCAACTTTCAAAAACCACCCAAACATCTCTAGAACACCAAAGCACTGAACCTACCCTACCCCCTCCATTTCCAATCCAATACTCATAAAAAGACTGTCACTCACTCGTTTTGGTGGATGAAACAAGCCGAATTGAGCCTCGCTGGCATTGCTGCTATTGAAGGCATTGAAACCCGACCTAAATCTATTGGAGCTGACTTGACCTGACCCATCTGACCGGCCTAGGTTCGACCCGTGCATCCGAATCCATCCAAAGTTTTTCATTTTATTTATTTATTTTTATTTTATTTGTTGTTTTATTTTGTTTATTTGTTTTATTTAAATGTAATAGGAAATAATAATAAAAAAAAAAAGAAAAAAAAAGAAAGAGAAGAAAAAGAAAGAAAAAAAGAAGAAGATTAGAAAGTATTTTATTTTGGTTTTTTATTTTCACATTTAAACAAAAGAAAAACCATGAAAAAAAAAAACTAACAATAAAAAGTAAATAAATAAATAATAAAAATAATAAAATGGAATAAAAATAGAAAAGTTACTTTTGACACTTAGAAAATCAATTTTTTTCAATAAAAATAAAATAGATTCTTTCCAAATTAGGGCATTTTAGGTTTTCCAAAAATAAAATCCAACTTAAGTCCCCTTATAATCTTTTCTCAAATCAACTCAAAATGGGTAAAAATGTAAACTTGGCAATTTTTCCAAAGTTAAAATCAATCAACCCATTATATTTTCATTAAAAGAACTACGTGCGTTTAATTTCGAATAATGGGTATGTAGGCACCCGTACGCAAGTATGGGGCAATGTAAAATATAGAAAGTTTTATTTTTTTTTCATTTTTAAATATTTATGCAAATTAATCAATTTTAGTTGCATGTATCATAATTAGGTGTTTTTTTAGAAACTAAAAGGGGTATATTTGAAAAGCAAAGTTAAATTTGGAAAATTAAAAAGTGGTATCCGTTTAGGGTTTAATAAATTAGCCCTTAAACCTAAATCTCTGGTTTTCAAAAAGCCATTTTTACAAATTGGTTTTTTAATCGATAGACCGTTAGTTAAGTTATAGCTAATCCACTCAATTAGTTAGAACTTAAACCCTTTTTCTTGACTCCGGTCGGGTGGCAACTCCAATCCCTTTTTAAAAAGAAAAAATGGTTTTCTTTAAACCCTAATCAAGGATTAGCATTAAACGGGTAGAGTTTAGTACTGATCAGCTTAGAGAAGACCTAACTTTTTAAAGATAACCGAGAGGGTGAAAAACCAGGCTTGATAAGAACTAAGTATATCTAGTCTCCACTAGGTAAAAGGTGAAGGATTAGTGAGAGAAATTTGGTAGATCTTAGGACTCTCTCAACTAGAGTGTTCCTTTGACATCTATTACTAGTTTGAGCTAGGCAAAGTGCATCCTTCCTCATTATACGCCACTAATACCATAACTGAAGTGTTTTAACATATAAAGCTATGACTCTATAATGTGGTTACTATATAACTTAGGGTACAGATAAAAAAGAACTTAATCTACTTCAAATGGTTGTAGACATCTTAGTTACGACATGCTCTTTGCCCTCTTATATAGATTTCCATTAATTATTGTAAAAAAAAAATTACCTTGTAAATAAGTCATTAAGCTTCCCTAGTTAACTGAGGCAAAGTTTCATTCTTTAAATATTCTAAAATAGATCCATCCAGCGATACTCCAAATCCTTTTATTAAACTTTCAAACATTCAATTGGTTGCCTTTTTGTGCTCTTCTGTATCAACTATTCAATGAATATCCTTTCTTCTTAGTTCAATAAGCCTATAGAGCATAACTTGGACAATTTGTCCATTGTATAATTCTCCACCCTTATAGTCTTCATTAGTTGCTAAGCCTTCAAATCAAAGTTGATTTCCTTTACCATCTATAAGTACTTGGCCATGTTTTCATCATTGGCCATGCTACTTCATATATTTTGAATAACTACCAGTTGGGAGTCAAAAAAAACTTCTAAATGCCTTGCTCCAACCTCTCTTGCTAGCTTCATCCCTGACAATAATGCTCCATATTCTAACTCATTGTTGCTAGCTAAGCATCCAAATTTCAAAGTGTAAGAGATCTAAGCTCCCATCGAACCTATCAAAATCAAGCTTACTCTGCTCCTTTAATTAGTCGATGAACCATTAATATATAGCTTCTAGGTCAATTACTCTATCTTTGTAATAGATCTCTCAACCCTTGTAAACACTATTCTAAAATCTACTAAGATTTAATCCTTATATGCCTCTCTAGGTTGGTACTATATCCCAAAAGTACTAAGTTTCATAGAGTATTCCACCATGCATCCTGAAGCATTAGGCTTGTGTAGAGCTTGCTTTAGCGATTGATAAGTTAGAACTATGACCTAATGAGCTTCAAAATAAGGGCAAAGCTTCTAAGTGGCCATTATGATGGCTAAAATGAACCTCTCTGACTTTGTACACCTAAACTACACTTATAAAATGTGACTCACATAATAAATTGGTCTATGCATCCATCCTTCCACTCGTACTAGCATGAAAGAGAGTTCATTTACTTACAAACAAGTATAAGTAGAGAGTCTCTCCTTTACTAGGCTTTGACATGATTAGTAGCTTAGTCAAGAATTCTTTTAAGGCCTTAAAAGCCTTTTCACGATCTTGAGTCTAATGAAAATCAAATAGATTTCTTAAAACTTGAAAGAATTCTACATATTTTTCAACACTCTTAGGAACAAACCTATTTAGTGCTACTGCATGACCTATTAGCCTTTAGATCTTATTGATAGACTTCAGTGACTCTATGTTAAGTATGGCTTGAATCTGCTTAAGGTTGGCTTCAATCCTATGCTATGTCACCATAAAACTGAAAAACATGCCTAAAGATGCATCAAATACACATTTATGTAGATTTAATTTCTTATTATACTTCCTCAATGTATCAGAGGCCTCTTAGAGGTTGAAGAGGTGGTCATCACTTGTCTTGCTCTTAGCTACCACATTATCTTCTAAACCTCAATGTTCTTATGTGTCTAAAGGTTAAACATCTTTGTAACTAACCTCAGGTATGTGGCACCTACATTCTTTAATCTAATCGACATGACTTCATACCAATACGTTCCAAAATTCTTAATGAGAGAAGTCATACCAAATTGGAGGGTTGTATCTTTATCTAGTTGTACTTAGAGAAAGTATCTATGAAGCTAAACATGATATGTCTTAAGATCAAGTTGACCATTTGATCTATCCGAGGTAAGGGGGAATAGTCCTTTAGACATGCTTTATTTAGGTCATTGAAGTTGATGCACATCTTTCACTTTTCATTTGCTTTCTTCACTAACACACAATTTGTAAGTCATGTGGGACAAGGCTCTTCCTTGATAAAACCTACCTTTAATAACTTCTTGACTTCCTCTTTTGTAGTCACCTACCTCTCTAAGGTAAGAAGTCTCTTTTTCTACTATACGACCATTACATTCAGATCCATGTTTAGCTTGTGGGTGATAACTTCTTTAGGAATTCTATGCATGTTAGAATGAGACTAAGTAAAGGTATCCCTATTAGCTTGGAGGAAATGTACCATGCTTTCCAATAGGTTGGTTAGCATACAGGTTCCAACCTTTGTAATATGCTCGAGACTTGCACTGAGCTGAATTGTCAATGTTTCCTCTATGGGCTCTCATCTTAGTTATAGGCATTTTCTCATGCCTTACTTAATATTATAAAGTTGATCCCACTTTAAAGCCTTTTAGTATAAAGCTTAAGTTAGCTGTTGGTCTCTATAACATGTTCCTATCCTAGTTAGAGTTGCAAACTTTACCTTTTTAATGAGTAGTTAGCACCTTCATCTTAAAAGTGTTGATGGAAGGTTAGCCCACTAAGCTGTTTTAAGGTGAAGGACAATCTACTATCACAAAATCAATTTCCTTCTCCACCATATTCTCATCATCCCCAATCTGTGAGGTTAGGGTAACCAGTCTTTGTACCTTTACTAGCTAATTGTTAAATTCGTATAGATTGTATTTGTATGGCTGCATCTTACAATTCTCATGCTTAAGTTTCATTTAATCAAATGCATGCTTGAAAATGATGTTGGTCAAGCTCCCTATATTTACCATCACTTTCTTGGCTTCAAAATTTGCTAGCTTGGTTATAATGACCAACACATCATCATTAAGGAGTTGAACTCCTTACATATCCTTCTCTGTGAAAACAACCATACCATCAATCCTACATCTCTTCCCCCTCAAATTCAACATATGATCTCCTTGTACAAGAGACGAACATCATGTTGGTTTGTTGAAAATTACATTAATAACACCTCGGGGTGCTTGGTTGTCCCCCATTTCATTATCTCACACTACCAAATCTTAATTATCAGGTTAGGCCTCAACATTCCTTAATTGCTATTCAATCCTCCTTCTTTGTATAGGTTTCTCAATGCGCTCTTACGGATTTGCTACAAACTTTCGTAAATATCCTCTTTGAGCAACATCCTTAAGTGCATTTTTCAAGTGTATGCATTCATCCGTATTATGTCCTTGATCCCCATGAAAATCATAATATTTGTTAAAACTCTTTCTCGCTTGGTTATTCTTCATTTTCTCTGGCCAAACTAAGAAACCTTGATTCTACACCCCTATTAAAATGTCTGACATAGGTTAGCTAATGGGGTTATGCTAGGCAAAGGTTAGAATCAACCTCTTACGATCTCTTAAAGGCCCACTAAGCTTACTGTGAACATCAAATTTCCATTCTAACCTATCTTTCTTGGATCATTTATCCTTTTCCAACCTTCTCTTGTGCTTGTCTTTGTCAAACCCTCTTTTAGTTTACATCCAGTCTTCCTGACGAATGAATTTTTCCAACCTCCCGGTAAAGTCATCTAAAGAGGTTGGTGGGTTCTTAGCAAGAGACTTAAAGAAGTCCAAGTCTTCCTTAGCTCCTCTATAGATGGCATGAAGTGCCATACTCTTATTGCAATTGGCAATTTCGATGATAAATTAGTTGAATATGTGAACATATTCAAAGGTTAAGAGTGAAGAGTATTTGGTCAAAGGTTTGCTGGCTAAGAAGTCTTGGTGAAATTCATCGACCAATTAGTCCAAGGAAGAAATGGAGGCTACTTTCCAGGAGTTGAATCGGTTGCTGGTAGACTTCTACAAAGAAGCAAGGAAGACTTTGCAAGTGATCGCATTGGATAGGCCATAGAGTTCCTTTAATGTCCAAAACGCATTTAAATGGTCATTTGGGTCCTTCTTTTCCATCATATGTGTAAAATGCAATAGTTAGACACTTAATGGAAGGACTTCATCCATAATACTTTATTTGAAAGGGCTTTCCTTTCCTTCCATAGGGCCATTGCCAATTTCCTTCATAGAAGTCCCTTCTTTAGTCAATTTCTTAATGTAATCTTCCAATTCTTGCAAACTCATGTCTACTATTGCTCTTTGTAGCAAATAAGCAGTTACATGCTCAATTCTCTCATCTACAAGTGTTTGCACTTACGGTGTAGTTAGAGTCATTTGAGCATGTAGTGATGTTTGATGACAAATTTCTTCCTCTTGTGGTTCATGTCTTCACTTAGGATCAGTCTTGTCCATCATAAGGGACTTTCCTCAGAGTTTATATAATGCCACTTCTTGTTTAAGTAGATCAATCTCTCGCCTAAACGACTGTATAGAAGGAGTAGAAGATGAGGCAACACCCCTCTCATTGAACCTTCATCATAATTTTGTATTAAGGCCTCTAACGGTACTATACACAAACCACCATCATCCTATTCTTGATGTTGAGATGATTTGTTGCGAATTTTAACTTGACACACCTTGGGGGTGCACTACGTAATGATTGTTCTTCTTGATTTGCTTGAAGGGCTCTACTCTTCCCCTAAAGTATTGCTATCTTTAGACTAAGTTCTAGCCATAGTGGTTGTTGGAAATGGATGGTGCTAATTGTTAATACTCAAAATTGGTATTAGGGAAAATTGGATACTTTACTTGAGATTGTTCTATAAGACAAAAGAATTGTGAGGCTATAGGGAATGTCAAGGTAACTTTAGTATCATATCCCAAAAAGGTAGAGTCATAACAGTCTTATTGTATGAGCCATCTTAAGATAGAAGCTATCCTTATAGTTGCTATCTTAGACCTAATACATGCCAGACGTATTTGACTTTACTCCTTTAAAGCATATAATTTAATACTTGCTTGTTATAAACCTGTAGGGTAATCCTTTGAAATAATTTGTTAAAAAAATAAACTTATAATTTAACTTTGTAAAAGAGTGGTATTAAACCCCATAGGTACCTATCATTTCATATACACACTAGAATATTGAAAACTATCAAGCTCCTTGAGGAGTCTTATGTAGTTTTCCTTAAAAGTTAAGAAAGTTAATACTAAAGATAATAACCAGCCTTTTCTTATTACACTTTACTCTCCATCTTAGTTTTCTAGTGCTTTGGTTTTTGGTAGATACTTGTAATCCATTAGAAACCTACAAAACAAATTATAGAAAATGAGCGATAACTTGCTTAATAAGTGGGATAAAGATAGAATTATGCATTCAACACATCACAAGTAGGGTTTTCAATCAAGTTAGTTACATGCAAAGCATGTATAAGCAAATGCTATTGCATGACGTTATCTAGTCTAGTTTAAGGAGCTTAATGTCATGCACTTGGGAATTAAAACCAAACCAGGGCTTATACAATGGATTACACCCTCCTCTTATGACTACCTTTAAACCATAGTCTTAAACATTGTCGTAACCTCATCTCTTATCATTTAGTTCAACTAAGGGTAGGAAAATAACCATTTCAACTATCTTCATCGAATGGGGTTTGTATTTAGCATGAGAATCCTAGCCGTTACCTTTAATGGGTTGCAATGCATACTTGATTAAATGTTAAGTCGAGTTTAAGTTAGTTCATTTTTAGGGTGATTGACCAAGCTCAAATAATTTAAGCATAATAATATTCATAGAACAATCATAACATGGAGCTTAACTCCCTTTACAGCAAATTAAATCTCATACACAAGCGCTACACATGTGCAAATAGTTAACTATAATTATAAGCAAATACATATCAAAGTCTCCAAATATTCTAAAATAATACCCCAAAATATTATGAAGCATTGATTCCAATTGTATTAAAGCTCACTTCAATAGATTTGGGAAGTTAGGGCTTTACTCACTTTGAAGTCTTATATATACTAAAGCTCATTTTCAATTTTCGTAAGATTTATGAAAACGTTAAAGTTTTATCTATTACTTAGTTGAGATATTATTTATATAGTTATTTAGTAGAGTTCCACATATATATATTTATATACATACACATTATATATATTCACATATATATTTTAAGTATTTTATTTTATTGTATAGGTTATAGTAATTTACTTAACAATATCTAATATATATAGTTTTACTACTACTTATTTAATATAGCTTCAATTGTATTGAAACATACTTACTATTAATTATATTACATTTTAATTATGGAAAGATTGTCATAGGACGATATTTTTCATAATATAACAAAAAAAATCTATTTTATTACCTAAAGTGATTTGGTTTTAGTAAGGTTAGTATCGTAGAGTTTGTATGAACTCGATGATATGTATTACATATTTCATTTAAAAGATTATCTCTAAAGGGTAATTCTAATCCTAGCATACAAATAAAGCTATATAGTAACCAATATCATATCGATATTGTATTATATAATGAGAAATATATGTTTACAAGATTTTGCAACAAAACATAATTAATCATATATACTCAAATTTTACAAAAGTAATAATGTTAGATTTATAAAAATATATAGTTCAATTTCAATAGTTTTGATAAAGGATCATTGCTAAAGATCCACTTATTTTAAGAATTAGTACTAATAATATATTACTCTTACAACTATCAATATTCTTACATTAAAATTCAAAAATATTGAAATGGTACAGATAAAATGCTCCATTTAGAAAAATAATGAGATAACAAATATATATTTTCTATAACTATTAAATATCAATTAAAAGACAACACTTATAATTATAGAAATAAGGTTACTTGAAAATATCGGATATTGAAAAAATTAAATCTTCTATTTTCTTTTTTTTTTCTCTCCCTCTCCTTCTCTCTTTCTCTCTTTCCTTCTCTCTTTCTCTCACTCGAATCCTCTCGTCTCCTTCCTTTGTTAATGAAATGGATGGCTTATAGCCATGTTTTATAGGTATGTAACTCGTACCTTCACTACCATTTGTTTATGATAGTTACGTTATTCTCTTTTGTTTCTAAGCTATGTTATATATATTATATTTTATTTAATATTCAACCTAACTTTTGGAATATTCAATGAATATTCCCTTTCTTTATTGCCAGCATTATTAATAATGAATATTTCATAGTTGTAATTTTTTTTTCTCACATGTTATTATTTCAGACAAATTTTAATGTAATTATTAGTAAAAATATTAGTAACATATAATGTATAGTTAAGTTCTATTAATTATTTAGGACTTATTCATATACATTTTATAATTTTGGTCACTAATATTAATTATTAAGATCATGTGGTTGATTTTAAAGGATTTATCATAAGTTATATCTTAAATTATGAAACTTTAAGTTATAGACATTAGACTTGATAAACTTAATACTTCTAAGAAAATTTCATATAAATGAGTTTAAATTGAAATATTAAAGTTATACAGTTACTTCTTTGAACCTTTATTACCTAGTCATGAAGGTTCATCTTAATTCCAAAAACATTATTATAAATCATAATTTTTAGAGTGTATTTTAAGCATTAAATTTTTCAATTAATTTCTTATTGATTTATATAATTGTATATCCATGATTAGGTGTAACTCAAATATTCTCATACTTATGAATACTTCCAAACAATCTAATTAAGAAGAGAAATTTGGCCAATTAGGTTTATACTAATTCAATTACTTTGACTTATTGTCTCATCTCTCTAGTAATCTCGTGTCCTTAATAATATTATTATACTCATTAGTTTATTACTAAGATCCATATCCTTGTGGTTACTAGTAATATCAGTATAAACCACTTTATACCTATTGACCTAACTTATAAGTATATTTTTTTTGTAAAAGATATAAACTACTCAAAAGCTAGCATGTTAGAATCATGTGACATTACATATATATATTTTTAGATTTTTAGATTTATTTTATGGTATATTTATTATATATACCAGGTATATTTATAAAAATATATATAAATTCATATAGTATATTGTGCTGTATTATTTTCTTTTATAGCTTAATTAATTTATCTTTAGCGCCTTATTGCATTTTAAGCTTGATTTTAGAGGTTTCAATAAGTTTTACGCTATATTGAATAACTATACTTTTATAGCTAAAATTAGATTTTTATGATGTTATTTTTAAAATCTAACTTTATTGAGTCACTTTAACTAACTTTTCTAGCTTAATCATAATATTTGGACTCAATAGGAGAAGTTTTCCCAAAAGCCCTAAGTTTAAGTATGGTTGTCCTAAATACGACTTTAAGGGCTCAATAAAGTAAATCTTGACTATTTTGATTATATTCTTGATATTTTATTATATTTTTTACTTCTAAGCCTACGTGAATTTCTCAATTAGGGTTACCATGTTCCTCATAAGTTTCTAGCCTAATCAAGTTACTTTCTTGAATGCCTTAAATCGACTGTCGACCTTAATTGTACAAAAACATATGATAGGAATCAGCCCCCTAGACTGACCACATATAGCTGAGCTAAAAAACTCTAGGGACTCACTCCAAGAATACTAGTTCGAAGCCCCATCCAATATGAGAATTTCTATCCGAGCCTCTAGGTTTCCTTCCTTTGCCGACTTGACTATTGAGCCATCACCTATGTAGGGTTTGTTGAATAGTTATACCATAATAGAATATTGTAACCAATAGTCTTAAGACTATCTAAGCTAACTACGCCGGCCATTGACGTCTAACCCCAGCCCAAGATGATTACTTTATAGTGAATTGCTAACTGAGCTTCGACCTAATCCAAATTAAGTTGGCCTATAATTGTAAACTCCCTCTTTTTCTTCTTTTTGTCCATTTGTTCTATATTTCTGATGACCAGCAACCATATAATATGTGTCTTCTAACACAACATTCCAAAAGGATTCTTTGCTTTTCCATACAGAATATTATTTTTCTCTTTTACCCTTTTTAGTTTGTCTTATGTATCCTATTTGTAAATTACCCTTTTTGTCTTTTCCTATATGTAAAGTAACCCTAGTAGGATGGGTATATAAACCCCTACTTAATGTACGTAGACAATCAATCTTCATTATTAGAATTTGTACAAGTTTCTCTATGAGGAATCTTAGTGTTCTCATTATCCTTCAACTCTTATTTATTCTCTTTAGCAAGGAGTAGTAATGGGTAACCCCTCAATTTGGACTGGCGAGTCAAATCTGGCAAATTATAGGTTGAGTAAGATCGATTGGTGTATCATATCTAGTTGGCAGTTGTCTAGACATTTGATAGCTTTCTTTTCCTTTTTTTGGTTCTACTTACGTTATGGTGCTCCTTTGTGTGTTCAATCTCGGAGATACATTAGCTTCATTGGTATCAAAGTATGGTTCTAAGAGGGAGTATGTAAAGTTATAATGAAGTCTTGGTTCTTATTTGCTATTTGTGGCTGTTGTGTTCCTTTCATAGTTCCTTTAATATGTTCATGCAAAGTAAGTTTGGAGTTATGAGTTGTGTAGTGAAGATTTGTGTGTTGGTAAGTGTAGTTCTTTATTACTTTATTCTTACTCTATTTTAAATTACAAAAATAGAGCAAGTTCATTTCCGTCCCATTCAAGTGATTAATGGGTTTCAAGGTTGTTAGTGTGTTAGTCAAAGTTTTAGGTAGTGAGGTAGCATTGTTTTCCTATATATTGTGTTGTTAATCTACTCGAAAGTATTACACCATGTTGGAATCAAGTGTTCATGGTGTTATTGAAGACTAGAGTAATGTTGCTCAACCTAGTCATAGTCAAATTAGTAACAACACTTTTAGGTCGGTTAATGACAAACTCAATAACTTTGCTGAGAGTCTAGTCATTACGATGTAAGTTAATAGGTAACAACCTTAGGGTATGCTACAGTGTAACCTACCTGAAAGTGTTCCAGAGAGAAGCTATGGCCAAGGTAGCTAAGCTAACTGGCCAGTTTGACCCTAATAAGTTGGAGGAGTTGCAAACTTATGTATTAGACGAAGAATAGAGTTAGAAGAGATAGAAGAGGAAGATGAGGAAGTAGATGTCAAGACTAACAAAGGGGAAGAAGTAAAGGTTAAGTACTATGAAGCACAAGAGTGAAGACGTTGAGCTCCTCGAGGACATGATAATGTTAAGGTCTATATTCTACCCTTTAGTGGAAGTGGAGATGTAGATGAATATTTGGATTGGGAAGAGAAGGTGGGGAACATGTTTAATTGTTATGGATACGTAGATGATATCAAGATCCGACTTGTTGCATTAGAGCTTACTAGGTATGCTACTATGTAGTGGAAAAATCTAAATACAGCCATAGTAAGGGACGAATGACAAGGTATGAGAACCTAGGATGAGAAGAAGAGGTTGTTGAGAGGTAGATATATGCCCGAGACGTACTTGTAGGATACATTTGCAAAGTTGCAAGAACTTCACCAAGGAGGCTAATTTGTTGATGATTATGTAAGAGAGTTTCAAATGTTTATGATTCAGGCTAACGTAGAGGAACTAGAGGCCTGTACAGTATTGAGGTTCATTTCTAGACTCAAATATGAGATTCGCAATATTGTAAAGGTGCAAAGATTCTATACCTTAGAGGAGGCAATTAAGATACCATAGAAGGTTGAATAATAGAGAAGAAGTGCTTCGAGCTAACCTAAACTAACATTCTCCCAAGCCCCTACTTTGTGTCAACTTGTTTAAGCCGAGTTGATGAGGCCATATTGAGCTGAAGAGGGTAGTAGGCCATAGGGCTAAGTAGGCCAATAGGGCCGAATAGACCACTTGAGTCGAATTGAGGCTAGATTGAACTCGAGGACATATCAAAGAGGGTAGACCTTTAGACAGAAGACCAATGGGGTGAAATGCTTTAAATGCTTAAGCTTTTGATACAAGGTTATCAAGTGTTCGAACTGATGTGTTATGGTACTCTAGGGAGATGTAGTGGATAGCATCAACGAGAGCGAGCCTGAGGAGGAGAAAGATGTTGAAAAAGCTAAAGCTAAGGAAGAACAGGAGACCTATGTCCATGCTGACTAGGGAAAAGTGATGACGTTGGTACTAAGACAAGTATTGAGTTTCTTGTTGAACTCTAAGGAAGACTAGAGGGAAAATTTATTCCATACTAAGTGTACCATCAAAGGATAGTTACGCACCATTATAGTGGATGGAGGAAATTGTACTAACATAGTTGTGCAATCCTTCGTGTAGAGGTTACGTCTGTTGACATCTAAGCATCCTTAACCTTGCAAGCTACATTGGCTTCACGGTAAGGGTGCTTTGCACATGACTAAATAAGTAAATGCACCGTTTAGTGTTAGGAGTGTGTATAGGGTTGAAGTAGTATGTGATGTAATCCCCATAGGAGCTTTACATCTATTGCTTAGGCAACCTTAGTTGTTTGATCGACGTGTTACTCATGATGGGTACAAGAACACTTATACCTTTGTTAAGGATGGAAAGAAGATTGCGTTGCAACCCATGAACCTAACTCAAGTAAATGAGACCCATAATTAACTCACCAGAGCAAATAAGAAGAATGCCATATTGTTGAGTTAAAGAGAACTTTGAGTTGCTTAGAAGGCCAAAAAGCCTATGTTTCTATTGATTAGAAGATTGCTGGAGATGAGAGATCAGAATGATGTTCTAGATGAAATCCAAGGGTTAATTGATGAGTTTTCAAACATGTTTCCTAAGGAATTGCCTAAGTTCGAAGCATAGAGTAGTGTATAGATCTATAACTAAGTGCTACCTTACCAAATTGACTTGCATATAAAATGAACCTTGAGTAGGCTACTGAATTGAAAAGATAGGTGGATGACCTCATAAAGCGAGGATATGTAAGGGAGAGTATGAGCCCTTATGTTATACTAGCTCTACTTGTCCTAAAGAAGAATGGTTTATGGTGCATGTGCATCGATAGCTAAGCAATCAACCAAATTATTACCAAATACAAATATTCGATACCGAATCTCGATGACATGTTAGGTGAGTTTCATGGTGCCAAAACATTTTCTAAGATTAATTTGCGAAGTAGCTATCACTAAATTCGCATGAGACAAAGAGACGAGTGGAAGAATACCTTCAAGACTAGGCGTGGTCACTACGATTGGTTGGTTATGCCGTTTAGACTTACCAATGTGCGAAGCACATTCATGTGATTAATGAACTAAGTGATGCACCTTTTGATTGAAAGATGTATAGTTGTGTACTTTGATGATATACAGCTATACAGTGTTGACCTAGACAATCATGTTCAACATCTCTAAGTTATTTTTGAAATATTACGAGTTGAGAAGTTATTTGGGAACTTGAAAAATTATATGTTCTGTTATAGTGAAGTAGTTTTTCTTGAATATGTGGTATTAAGAGAAGGAATCTATGCAGATGAGGAAAAAATTTGAGCTGTTTTGGAGTGGCTGATGCTAAGGAATGTTATTAAAGTTTGAAGCTTTCATGGCTTAGCTTCTTTCTATATGCGATTCATTAAAAACTTCAGTACCATAACCGCCCCCTTAATTGAACTAACAAAGAAGAGTGATGGGTTTAGATGGAATGATTGAGTTGAATAAAGCTTTAGGGAGATTAAGGAGAAGCTCATCTTCGTTACTGTCCTATCATTACCAGATTTTAATAAGCCCTTTGAATTAGAATGTGAAGTGTCAGGCATTAGAATTGGGGTTGTCTTAATGCAGGAATGACAACCCATCGCTTACCATAGTGAGAAGCTTAGCAGTGTTGCCTTAAACTATTTTGTGTATAAGAAAGAGTTATACTCTCTTTTTCGAGCCCCTACTATTTGGCAACACTATTTGTTATCATAAGAGTTTGTTATTTATATTGACCATGAATCTCTAAAGCATCTTAGGACTTAGAACAAACTTTCAAAGAGATAAGCTAAGTAGTTAGAGTTTATGGAAGGATTTTTATTTGTGATCCGACATAAGAAAGGAAGCACAAATGTGGTCGCTAGTGCTTTGTCATGTCGACAAACCTTATTGACTACTTTGCAGACAAAATTATTTAGATTTTCGCTTATCATCGTGTAATATGCTCATGATCCTTATTTCGATCCTATTATGGAGTAGTGTAGAGATGAGTTGCTGTTAGAGGCTATTATGTCTAAGATTGCTATCTCTTCATGGAAAGAAGGCTATGCATATTGAACTATTCCATTCGTGAGTTATTAGTCAAAGAAGCTCATAGTGATGGATTATCAGGTCATTTTAGAGAGACCAAAATAGCCAATTTGTCAAAGGAAAACTTTTACTAGCCTAGTTTAGCCAAGGATATCCATAAGGCAGTTGGAAGTTGTGAGGTGTATAAAAGAGCTAAGAGGAAAAGAGAACTCTATAGAGAATATATGCCCTTACCAACACTAACCTTACCTTAGGGTGACCTCAGCATGGCTTTATCATAGGGTTGCCCTAGACATCTAGGGGAAAAGATTCGATCTTCATAGTAGTAGATTGCTTTAGCAAAATGGCATACTTCATCCCATGCCATCGAACTAATGATGCTATATACATTACTGATTTGTTTTTATGGGAAGTTGTCCAGCTACATAGAGTATTGATGAATATTGTTTTAGATTAGGACACAAAACTCTTGAGTTATTTTTAGAAGTCTCTATAAAGAAGACTTAGAACCAAACTTGTATTTAGCTCCAATAAACACCCTCAAACTGATGGCCAAACTGAAGTAATGAATAGGACATTAGGTAATTTACTTAGAGCTATTATGGGAAAGAACTTAAATAACTAGGATTTGTGCCTACCACTCATGGAATTTACATACAATCGAGCTATCCATAATACCATTAGAAAGACCCCACTTAAGGTCATCTATGGCCTTAATCCTACTATACCCTTTAATATGGTCGATGCCCACATAACTGCTGAAGAGAGTTAATTTGGAGTTGATTAAGCCTAAGAGTTGTAGGAGCTACATTAGTCCGTAACTAAAAAGATCACCAAGTACAATCAGAGGTAACTAAAGATTAGCAGTTGAGGCTACTGAACTATTTCTTTTAAGCTAGGAGATTTAGTATGGATACATCTCAATTGAGAACAATTCCTGTACTTAAGATAGAGCAATTTTTCTCTTTGAGTTGATGGTTTGTTCAAGGTCCTAAAGAATGTTAATCATGACACCTACTAGATTGAATTACTTGATGACTACAGTGTTTCCTCCACTTTCAATGTGGCTAACTTGATTCCCCACCAACTAGTAGAAGAAGACCTTGCAAGTGTCCAAGAAGAGCAAGAGCTAAAGACTATTTTAGATTTGAGTACAAATCATTTCGACCCTTAGGAAGATGATAGGAATCAGCTCCCTAGACTGATCAAGCATAGCCAAGCTACAAGACTCTAGGGACTCACTTAAAGAATACTAGTTCGAAGTCTCATCTAAGAAAAGAATTCTAATCCTAATCTCTATGTTTCCTTCCTCTACTAACCTGACTATCAACTTGTTACCTGCGTTAGGCCTGTTAAATAGTTATAGCATGAGAGAATATCGGAACAAACAATCCTAAGATTGTTTGAGCTAACTATGCTGACTACTAACATTAAATCTTAACCCAAGTTGATTACTTTATAAGAATGGTTGATCAAGCTCCAACTTAACTACAAACTCCCTCTTTTTCTTCTTTTAATCCATTTGTACTATATTTTCAATTACTAGCCACTGTACAATACATGTCTTCTAGAAAAACATTCAAGAAGGATTCTTTACTTTTTCATACAGAATATTCTTTCTCTTTTACCCTTTTTAGTTTATCTTATGTATCTTATTTGTAAATTACTCTTCTTTTCTTTTCTTATATCTAAAGTAACCCTAATAGGACGAGTCTATAAATCACCACTTAATGTATGTAGACAATCCATCTTCATTATTAGAATTTATACAAGTTTCTTTGTGAGCAAACCTAGTGGTTTCATTATCCTTAAACTCTTATCTATTCCCTTTAGTAAGGAGTAGTGGCAAGTAACCTTTCAGTTGGAACCAGTGAGTCATATCTAGTGAAATGTAAGTTGAGTAGAATTGATTGGTGTATCATATCTAATTGGTAGCTACTCAGACTTTTGCTAGCTTTTCTTTTCTTTTTTTTTGGTTAACTTACATTATGGTGCTCCTCCTTGTGTTTGACCCTAGAGATGCATCAATAGGGCCTTGCCTCAATATTTAGATATTCATGTCCTAATTGCTAATTTTTAGAATATCAAATCTAGCATAGCCACTCTAGTGCCTAAGTTAGGTTAAAGACTTAAGAGTAAGGATAAAGCTTAAAGAGAGCATGAGAGTGTCTAAAAGAACTTGCTTTTCATATTCTAATCTCCTTTTATAGTCGAGGGTCATTTTTAATCTAATAACTATTGTCTCTAATACCTAGCACATGCGTTTAATTTGAATTTAGGACCACTTCTTGATATTAGGGGATGTAGGTAACGTTATGGCGGTTAAGGGGTAGTTATTTCAGCAAAGAACCTAATCATTCACACCTAATGCTAGAATTTGAATCCTTTGAGTCTAATCGAGTCAAAATCTAATCTTTAGGTGGTTATTATGAGCTGAATGAGGTCAATCTTGTTATTCGTCAAAAATAGTGTTGTGAGTTGTTTCCTAAAGCAAAGAAAGAAAGTTAGGCTATCCAGTTGCTAGGGTTAGTCTGACATGGCCACTCCTATGCCTAAGTCAATGTATAGAAGAGTAAGAAAGTAAGTAAGTCCTTAGTATGTGTAAAGAGTTTTGACAGTATTGCTATCTCCATATTTATAGGCATTTTTCCAACAACCATAATGACAGGTAGTTCATTTGTTGTAGGCCACATGGCGACTTCTTAATTTAATCACTTGCTAGATGACAAAGGGGGTAGGTAGTTATGTGGTTACGTTGGGAAGATGATAAACTATTCGTGCCCTTATTTAAATTCAAAGTACTTAAATAGAGTAGGTTGAGCTTTTCGGCCCATTAGATTAGCCAAGGCTAAAGTCTCCCTGGTTATTAGATTAGGTCATATTGCCATCCGATTCCTATAGTCGAAAATTTGAGTATGAGAGTAGCTAAGGAAGTATTCTCCAATTCATTCTGATTAGTGAGTAAGCAACCCATGCTTGCGCTTTTAGATCATCACATATCTATTGAACAAGGCTATTGGGCTCTCAATTGGTACCTTCGTGTTTTATTCAATATTCATTGTAATGTGTCATATGATTTCTGAAATCAAAGGTCATAAATTTTAATTTTTTCCCACCTATTTGTATTCAGTACATAAGTGTATGACAGCTGTTAATTCTATCGTTAATATACTATATATTTCGATAACTAATAATGATACTGTATCCATTAGATTTTTGAAGATGTACATGCATCTTATATTGATGCCTAGCAATAAAATCACTCCTAAATCCCAATCATCTTTCTTTTCATTCTTTAAGAAGAGTGTCATTTGGGGCAATACTTATAAAGTCTTTAAGAGGCTCCATTGTACATTTTCTACTTCCATCATCCTAGTTCTTCTATAGTCTTCTTTCTCAAAGCTGCTCTATGTAAAACTTTAAAGATCTTTCTTAGCCTTTTCTCTCTTCTTTAATGTTCTCATTGTTTTATCAGGTATGGCTAAGAGTAGCATCCATTCTACTACTCCTATTGACTTTAAGTCTACTCATTCTACCCATGAGGCTACTAAGTTGGCTTTTACTTCTAATGGCTCAACGGATAGTACAATCGAGAGGTAGAAGAAGCTTGCTTGCATAGATGAACTTTTAGTGGATGTTTATCTTGAAGATGAAGAGAATGAGCCACTTGTGAGTTGTTTATATAATAACGCAGTATCTTACATTAATTCACCAGATGGAGTGAGGAGCATGGCCATAAGGGCAGTTGTCTTTAGATATAACAAGTATTTTGACGACCTTCCAATCAAATGGTGTTGAGGCTAGATTTTTACCTCTTGGTTCTTTAAATTACGCTCTCTCTAAACTAACTAATATTAAACCCCACCTATTTAATATCGACCCTTAACTAGGGTTTAAAGAAAATTGGTTCTTAAATTGAAAATGTTTTGGAGTCATCACTTGACTAGAGTTAGGAAAAAGAGTTAAGTTATAACGAATTGGGTGGATTAGTTATAATGTAGCCACTAGTCTTTCGATAAAAATTGATTTTGTACAATGGTTTTAAAACAAGAGATTTGGATCCTAGAGTTATGATCTTTAAACCCTTATGAATACCATTAACTTTCCAATTTTAACCTTAACCACAAAAATCACCATTCAATTATAAGATTGAACCCAGTTATTTGACTAAAATGGGATAATTTGAACAATCTAAATAAAAAAAGGAAAATCAGGTTTTTTTTTTTTACTGTCGTCTTATAGGTACATACGTACTCACTATTCGGGATCAAACATTAGTAGTTCTTTTTGTAAAACTTTGGCGGGTTAAGTTGATTTTAATTTTGAAAACATACTGAATTTATGTTTTTAGTTTAATTTGGTTTATTCAAGAAAATTTCTAAAAAAAGTCCTAAATTAGAAACTTTATTTTTTTTTTTCGAAAAATCTAAAAATAGTCCTAATTTATAAATGGTCCATTTAAATTTTATTTTATTTTATTATTATTATCTTTTTACAACTTGATTTTTCTAAGTTAAAAAAAATACAATTTTTATTCTTTAACTTATGTAATTATTTATTTATTTTTTATTATCTCATTATTTTTTTATTTTATCTGTTTCTACTATATTAAAAATAAATAAATAAATTATTCTTTTTCTCTTCTTGTTTTCCTTCTTTTCTTTTATTCCTTTTTTTTCTTTTCCCTTTTTTTTTCCTTTTTCCATTTTTATTATTACATTTACATTCGCAAAAAATAATGAAATAATAACACATAATGAAATAAAACAAAATAAATAAAAAAATTTTGAGCTTTGGATGTAATGGATGTGCGCGAGTTGAACCTAGAGTGGATTTGGGTCAGACTTAGGTTGTAGATTGGATCGAGTTAGCTAGGAAAGGAGATGGTAGTCACTTAGAGGGGGTTACGGGCATAATCGAGGGGTATACAATCATCACCATGATTGGGGAGTGTGGTGGTTAGGGTTTCGTGGAGGTGGTTTGGTAGGAGGACTTAAGGGTCATGGTGTTGCATGGGGGTTATCGTGTTGAAAAGCTTAGAACTTCGCGATGTTGGTTGCGTGGTTGGCTTTGCTCAATTTCCTTTAAGCATGGCTATAAGTTAGAGAGAGATTATAGCTTTGGGTAGAAAGAGAATGAGCAATAAGGGAGTGACTGTAAATGGATTCACTGCTCATGAGTGATTGTCTAAGGTTGTCTTGTGCCTAGGACTCTTATTTATACATCAATTCAGCTTAGAAATCAAGGAAAGTTGAAATTTGGATTTGAGTGCAAATTCTAGATTTTTAGTTTTTTTTCCACTTTTTGGAGTTTGATTTGAATGCTCATTTGACTGAATCCAGACATGTTATTGGGTTCAATTCAAAGTATGCTATGTAGTAAACAAAATCAAAGTAAGGAATTGTATGTGTGTATGTGAAATTTGTACAAAAATTGGAGTTGAAGTGAAGGGGGTAGGCTATTCTTGACTGGGAAAGAGGAGGAAAATTTGGAGAAAACAAGGGAAATAGAGAGAAAGAGAACGAAAGTCGGCTGACGTGGCATCAAGTAAGCCATTTTGACCAATCACAACATGTCACGTATCAATAGTGACGAAGACGTAACATGCTACGTATCGATGCTATTACGTATTGGGATATGTAGCACAATGAGATCTTGATACGTGCCAATTCTTGATGTGATAAAAATGAAAAAACTTTATATGCCCCCACTAAGATTCAAACCCTTAACCTTATGCTCATACCCAATACCAAGCTCATATGTTTATTCATTAGACCGTTGGCCTATACCTTGTTCATTGCACATATGAACTAGGTTAGCTTAGACTAGATTAAAATCTAAGCCTAAGCCCAATGGCTCAACTTATAAACTTATTTAAAAAATAAAAAAAAAACTATCTTACTAAATTGTTATTTTCTAAATTTCCTAAAATCTTCTATTTTATTCAATTTTCAATTTTTTGTAATTTTTTCAATTTTCTAACTTTTTTCAAATTTTATTTCCTAAACTTCTTTATTTTTTTGGGTTTCTTTCTGTATTTCCCTTTTTTTTATATTTTTCCACATTTCTTATTTTTTTGTGCTTTTTCTTATTTTTTTATTTTTTTTTTGTATTTTTCTAAATTTCTTTGTTTTTTTAATTTTCCACTTTTTTTGTATTTTTCTTAATTTAAGGCCCTTTAAGGAAATGAAATAAAATAAAGTAAACAGAGCAAAAATTGGGTGTCTATAAATAGTATCTTCCTAAGCATAGGGAAGATGAGAGGGTGTGTGATTCACTTAAAATATATATATGAAAATAAATTGCGAATACTCTAGCAAATATATTAAGTTGGAATCAAGTAATATAGAGAAAGTAAGGTTATTGATCTGTCGATGACTGAAAGATTACTAATTCTATGCTATTCCTTATCAATAGTCAGGTAATCAAAATTAAATTAATTAATCTAATAATTACTCTAAAACTATTGAAAAGAAAATAACTATGAAAAATCTAAAATTAAGCAATCAATTGAGAATTATTAGAAAACAGAATCTACCCTAGATTATGCTAATCAAATTGTCATTTTGTTATATAGATTAATAGCTATATAGTCATTCAAGTGAAATTATTATACCTTAAAACCTAAGGATTTAAACTCCCAATTAATTATTTAGCTCCCGCATCTTCTAATTAAAAGTAGACTTTAAATTACAATCATATATCTCTCGATACTACGATTGTCTAATACCCTAAATCAATTATTCTTAATGTCTTAGTGAATAATCAATCGTCGAACATCGCATTAATTTCTAGATAATATCTAATTAATTCAATTAACTTTGCTTCCACATTGATTAATCAAATCAACTAAGAATTTATAACAAACCTTGTAACAGCTCCTATATCATTAGGGTTTCTAACAATTATAATTAATTGAACAATTATAATCGAAATCACAGAAATTACAATCATGAATCATCCATATATCTCTTAGTCCTACAACATGAAAACAATCATCACCTTAGTTATCTAGGGTTTCATCAATTCCTATAAATACATTTAGCCAGCCATGGATTCAGAAACAAAAACACAAATGCTAATTGAAATTGCAAAGAAATTTATAATTGAAAGCATAAGTAATTCATAAAAATACATAAGAATAATTGAAATAGATGTCACCAATTCTGTATTGGAAAAGATAATCTTTAATTACAACTTTAACTTGATCTCCACAGCAAAAGTAGATTCTTCTCAATGATCCAAGCAATTCTCCCTAAGAATTCTTCAAGAACTAACTAAAGACTATTTTATGACTCTCTAAGTCTAAGGAAACTGCGTTCTCTAGTCTCTAAAAAAAACTAAAATCCTCTAAATGGTGAAACATAAGCTATTTATAAGAAAAATTAGGGTTAATTCACTTGACTCTCTTTTTTTCATGAAAGCCGACGGTGTAAGTGTAAGGCTGGCTTGTAGGCCGATGGCGTAACCATAAAGGACCGCCGATGTTCATTGTAGGTTAGTTACCTTGAATTATAACTTGTGCATGTTGATTAAGACTTCGCTTATTTGCATAAAATTCCTCTAAATCATCCATAATCCTACTCTTGATTCCTCTAATTCCTAAAATGTCCAAATGAAAATAATTTGGTACCATTTTTGAATAATTTCTATAAAATCAATAATAATTCTATCTTAATTTGCACTTTAAAACAAGAAAAATATGCCTTTATCAACTCCCCTACACTTGAACTTTTGCTTGTCCTCAAGTAAAATAAATAGAATTAAAGAAATCTATCATTGAAAATACAAAGTTTCTAATTGCTAATCCAAGACATCTTATATTTCACATTTTTAAACTCACTAATTTATAATGCCCACTGCTCTAACTAATTCGAAATATGTGATTAGAGAACTACATTTGAAATTAATTAGCTATTCTGGAGAAAACCAATTTTAATCGAAGTGTTTATTCTCAGATTTCTATTTCAAAAGTGGATACTTAGTCCTAGAAGGAAAAACACCTATTTAAACTTCACAGCTGTTAGCAAGCATATTATCCCTTTAATTATTTCGACAAACAAATTAACAAAATAGTGAAAGCATATGGTATTTGCTCTATCCTTAGATTTTCTTTCTTTTTATTATAAGCCTTAATTCATTTCTTGAATTGCATTCAAAATTTCTATTTTCCATTCTAATTTTTTTTTTTTTTAGTTCAGATACTAAACATTGCCTTTTCACCCTTTTCGTTATAATGAGTGCATTGAGTTGGCACATCACCTAAGTGACTAGGTATTAAAGGGACCCCAACGAACACTTCCTCACTCTAACATTCAAGTTAGGATACCCTTAACACAATTTCTTGAGTTATTAGAGCGAAGGATCTCATTTCGTCATTTTTTAAATGCTTACTAAAATTTTTCGGACTTCTTTTATAGGAATCACTAAGTTCAAAGCTTCACTTACCTCTTTCATTAAGTCTTAAATTGCCATTAGAATAACTAAAAAGACTGTATACTAATTAACCTTTCCTAAAATTGAACCTGTTTACTTTTCACTTAAGTACTCAACTAACTTTTAAACTACAAATTTTACGACTAAAACTAGGTAAATTAGGTTCCGAAAAAATTTACTAATTAATGTTAAGTAAGTACAAAAATCTCAACATTGGTGAGTAGGGCACCTTAATGAGTCAATTATTCAAATCACAATCAGATGCTATCAACAAAGTTTTTTCTTTGTATAATCTCAAGATTCCAAATAAGAAATTGAAAAAAAATTAGCCTAAACATTACCAGTTACTTATAAAGAAATAAAGTTAAAGTTGATAAGAAAGTATAATTATTTGTAAACAAAAAATTAGCATCAAAATTGATATTTTCATTTCGTATAATTCCTTCCCTTCACTATAGGATAGATAGTGTCCATACTGTTTTTTGTTCAATATTCAAGAGGAAATAAAAATTCACAGCAATAAGAATGAAAAACAGGTACTTCCCTAGATTCAAATTTTTAGCAACAATAAAAATTCCAAGCATAAGATCATTGCTATTATAGACTTCAAATTTGACCTGTCTCATCAAATGCAAAGAAACATGAAATAGCAAAGATAGCATAAAAGTATACTCAAGAGTACATAGTAGAGCTAATTATCCTAAGTTACTCAAATAGATGGGTACTAAACAGAAATAACCAAACAACAAAATAAAAGAAAAAGAAAAGAAAGAAAAATGAAAATAAAAAAAATAAAAACATCGGAAAAGCATGCAAATATCTAACTATCTTTGTCAGTACTACTACTCTCTGCATTAGAAGTCTCATAATGGAACTGCTCTACAGTTACTGGCTAAAAACATGAAATAGTAGACATCAACATATTGAACATAGTAGTTTGGAACTTCTTATTCTTCTTTCTTTCTTTCCAAATTTCATTCCGGACTTCTCTAATTTCAGTACTCAGTTATTCGTAACTGCTATCTAGAGGATGAGATGAAGTAGACACTCTAGTAATAGGAGGAGGATTTTCAAGAAGATCCTTGTCATCAATAGGATGGGCCCTATTATTTATCTTGACCAATCCCTAACCCCTAAATGGTGCAGTAGAAATAGGTTTACATAGGATACCATCGTCCCCCGTTAACTCTTGAAAAAGCCCTATACCTTTCAGTAATGCTATAATATACCTACTACAAAAGATAACTTGTATCCTGATATCATCTATCTATCTATAGATAAAATTTGCTATCTCTATTCCTAGATCTATCTGATATCTAGAAATCATACTGTATAGATAAAACATGTCAAAACGGGTTACCTTGCTATGGCTAGTCTTCTTATAGTTAAGAGTATGAGCAAGGATATGGTAGAGTAGCCTATGCTTTACTGCTGAGAAAGTTGTGGCAACCGATTTTGAAGGTACGAAATCGTCCTGCTTGGGATGAATCAATTGGAACTAAAATCTCTCAATAGACATATCACTAGACCAAGAATTGGGTAAATTGACTTCCTCTTCGTCATATAAACCCAGAAAGTAACAAATTTGACTCAATTCAATCACATGAATTTCTCTATGAACCTAAAATGTGAAAGTAGACATATATCTACTTTTCTCTAGCTATAAAGTGGACAAAAGAATCAATGGCTATATTTCTATAAGTAGGTTCTTTTACCTCAAATAACTATAACCATGTTTTATTAGGAACCATCTACTGGATTCTATTATCCATTCCATACTCTTGAAAAATAGTCCAATCTAGATATTGCTAAGTCATAAATGTCATCCATTGTAGCTTCCTCCTTCTCTCCCTAGCATACTCTTGATGCGAGAGTAGATTGCTACCCAAACTTCTAGAAAACAAAGCGGTTTCCGTCTTCTATTTCTTTCTTGGTTGCATCTTCTTGGGTAGCATGATGAATGTGGAAATCACAAATCTATAAAGAAGAATAGAAATGTATGTAGAAAAAGTGAAGAGAATGAGTGTATGTAGTTATGGGTATATGGGAGAAAGAGAGTTTAAGAGAAATCTAGAGAGAGAATTCAGGAGAAAAAATGAGTGAGGACATAGAGAAAATAGACAGACGTGCTTTTAAAAGCATTGTACGCTAATGGCATACATTGTCGGTGTATATGCCTAAGTCGGTGGCCTTGAATTCAAATTTTGCGCTTTTCTCTCTTTTTTTTCTCTTTAGGCTGGCAACCTTGATGTCAAAGGCCAGCCTAAAATTTTTTAATAATAATAAATGATTAAATAATAATGAATAAATGAAAAAAATTAGCTTGGCTAGACATGGGTTGCCTCCTATGAAGCGCTTAGTTTATAATCGCTAGCCCGACTTTTCTGATCTTACTATGGGTTCTTCTTCACCACCATAGTGGTGTCACTGTCCAAGTTTTCTCCTTCAAAATAGTGTTTAAGGAGATGACCATTTATCTTAAAAGTGTGATTGTCTCTTGCCTTTAACTCAACTATACCATAAGGGAAAACATTAACTATTTCAAATGGTCCAAACCATCAAGATTTTAACTTACTTGGGAACAACTTCAGTCAAGAGTTGTATAGTAACACTTTCTAACCAGGCATGAACTCCCATTATTGAATGTTCCTATCATGCCATCGCTTAGCTCTCTTCTTGTAGATCTTAGCATTTTCATAAGCTTCTTCTCTAATCTCATCTAGTTGGTTCAATTAGAGCAATTGCTTTTCACTTGTAGCTTGTAAATCAAAATTAAGGTATTTTATAGCCTAATAGGCCTTGTGCTTAAGCTTTATAGGTAGGTGACAAGATTTACCATAAACAATTTTGTATGGGGATATTCTTATAGGGGTTTTAAAAGTTGTCCTACAAGTCTACAAAGCATCATCAAATTTTAAAGATCAGTCTTTCCTAGATGCATTCATAATCTTTTCTAGGATATGTTTTATTTCTCTATTAGACACCTCAACTTGTCCACAAGTTTGTAGATGATACGGGAGGGGGGGGGGGGGGGGGGGGGGGGGGGTAAGTTTATGAGTGACTCTATATTTTGTTAACAATTTTTTAAATTGTCAATTGCAAAAATGTGACCCCCCATCACTTATAATAACCCTAGGTACCCTAAACTTAGAAAAATGTTCTTTTTCAAAAATTTAATTACCACTCTAGCATAGTTAGTTTGTAGAGCTACTGCTTCTACCCATTTTGACACATAATCTATTGCTAGAAGTATATATTTGTTTGAAAAAGATAAAGGGAAAAGACCCATGAAGTTTATTCCCCATACATCAAAAAGCTCAATTACCATAATACTCTTTTGTAGTAATTCATGTCTCCAAGAAATATTCTCGGTCCTTTAGCACTTATCACAAGACATAACATAATTTTTGCAATTACTAAACGAACTAGGCCAGTAAAATCCACAAGATAAAATTTTAGCTACAATTCTTTCCTCACTAAACTGGCCCCCTACTTCTTTAAAATGATAGTGTTGAATTATGCTAAGTTGTTTTGTTTCAAGAACACAACGTCTAATTACTTGGTTAGAACAACTTTTAAAAAGATACGATTCATCCTAGAAATAAAATTTCACATCATGTAAAAACTTCTTTTTGTTTTGAAATGAGAAACTGTATGGTATGATTTTACTAACCAAGTAATTGACTATACCAACTTAGCAAGGTAATCCTTAGATCTCTGCTATATATAATTGTTCATTAAGGAACTTTTCATTAATGGGTGGCTCTAAACACTTCAATTGTAATCAAGACAAATGATTAGGAATTACATTTTTAGTTTCCTTTTTATCTCTAATTTCAAGGTCAAATTCTTGCAATAATAAGATCCATCAAATTAACTTAGGTTTAGCATAAGCTTTAGTAAACAAATATTTTAGAGCAACATGGTCTGTGTATACTATCATCTTAGAACCTATGAGATAAGGCCTAAAGTTGTCATAAGCGAATATAACTGCTAAAAATTCTTTCTCTATCATGACATAGTTTCTTTGTACCTCATTCAAAGTTCTACTTGCATAATATACAACATGAAATAAATTATCTCTCCTCTGCCCAAGTACTGCTCTTATGGCATAGTAGCTAGCATCACATATCATCTTGAAAGGAAGCTCCCAATCTGGTGTAACGATCACTAGTGCTGAAGTAAGCTTTTCCTTTAATAGATTAAATGCCTGCAAACAATTGTCATAAAAAACAAAGGTAGAATCTTTTTCAAGTAAATTACAAAGAGGTCTAGAGATTTTAGAGAAGTATTTGATAAATCTCCTATAGAAGCCAACATACTTTAGGAAGCTCTTGACTCCTTTGATTGAAGGAGGTGGTGGTAGTTTCTCTATTATCTCCTCTTTGGCTCTATCAACTTCAATCTCCTTTTTTGATACCTTGTGACCTAAGACTATTCCCTCTCTTACCATAAAATGGCATTTTTGCTAATTTAGAAGTAGATTAGTCTCTTTACACCTTTTGAGCACACAAACTAAATTAGTCATACATAAATCAAATGACTTCCCAAAGACAAAGAAGTCATCCATAAATATTTCAATAAAATCTTCTAACATGTTCGAAAATATAGACATCATGCACCTTTGAAAAGTTGTGGGTACATTACAAAGACCAAAGGGTATTCTCCTAAAGATAAAAGTGCCATAAGGACATGTAAAAGTGGTTTTCTCCTGATCCTTAGGTGCAATATGAATTTGATTGTAACCAAAATAACCATCTAAAAAACAATAATAATCATGCCCTAAAAGTTTTTCTAACATCTAATCTATGAAAGGGAATAAGAAGTGGTCTTTACAAGTGGCATCATTTAGTTTTTTATAATCTATGCAAACTCTCCACTCGATTACAGTGTAAGTAGGGATTAGCTCATTATCGTCATTTTTAACTACAGTCATACCATCTTTTTTTGGCATTACCTGAATGGGACTAACCCACTTACTATCTAAGATAGCGTAGATAATACCTACATCTAGTAATGTGAGTACCTCTTTCTTTACTACTTCCATAAGAGTTGGGTTGAGTCTTCTTTGTAGTTGCACTGTGGGTTTGCACTCAACCTCAAGCAATATCTTGTGAGTGCAAATTAAGGGACTAATCCTCTTTATATTTGCAATGGTCCACCCGATAGCCTCTTGATGCACTCTCAAAACTCTTAGAGGGGGAGATAATTATTGGCAAAGTATCATTTGTTCTAAGATAAGCATATTTTAAATGACTAGGTAAAGGATTAAGTTCAAGCATTAAGGAATATGTTAATGATGTGACTAGCTTCTGTTTTCTAGTGCTTAGTTCTTCATAGTGTCGAGCTTTGATTTTTGATACCTGTTCCTTACCTTCTTCTTCAAGCTTGTCATCATCGCTCCAATCATCCAGATCCCTAAGAATTAATTCCATGGTATCCAATCTTGCTTTCTCTTCTATAGACTCATAAGTAATCTCATAAAAAATGTCAATAATGTAATAGGATTTGCAATTATTAAAATGCTTTATGGCTTCATAAACATTAAACATTACCTGATTGTCCATAACTCTTAAAGTTAGCTTATCTTATTCCATGTCTATCAATGCCTTACCTATTGCAAGAAACAGTTTGCCTAGGATCATGGGTATCTCTCTATCTTCCTCCATCTCTATGACTATAAAGTCGATTAGGAAGCTAAATTTGTTGACCTTCACTAGGACATTTTCGACAATACCCCTTAGGTATTTAATACTCTTATCAGCAAGTTGCAAGGTGACATGAATCTCCTTGCAATTTTCAAGTCCCAACTTTCTGAGAATAGACAAGAGCATTAAATTTATACTTGCACCATAATCAATAAGAACTTTATCAAAGTGAAAATTTCCTATAATATAAGGACCAGTAAAACTCCCCTAATCTCTTTGATTTCTAAGCAAGGTGGATATATACTCCGTAAATTTAACCTAGATATTCCCTAAAGTTGATAAAACCACATAAAATGAAAATCGATTAAAATTTTAAACTCAAAACTTAAAACGAACATGAAAGACCCTATTATACAATTTGAAAACCCTAATCATGCATGAAAACCCAATCCCAATATACGTGTACTTTTAAAAATGTAAACCTAAACTTAATAGAAACTGTAAATATCAAATCATAAAAATTTTTAAAACTTTATAAAATTATCTTAATGCTTGAAAATCCATAAATCAATAAAATTGTCATTAATTTTGTAAAATCATATAAAACTGATAACGAACGAATCAAGGATGATTTCAAGTAATAATAAATAACAAAACTAAAGCAAGTTAAAAGAACAAAATAATAAATTTACAAAATTAATTTTACTTTTGTACGTAAGTAGCCTCATAATATGTATATATATATAAATATATTACTAAGCAATTTCTTTCTCTTTTCTTAATCTATCGCATGATATATATATATATATATATATATATATATATGTTGCATAATAAAGCACTAATCCTAAATAATTAAGTATATATATATATATATGTTGCATAATAAAGCACTAATCCGAAATAATTAAGTGTAAGTCAATTACTCCCAAATTGGTAATAAAACCCTAAAACATACTTAAACTCACTCAAACTCTAAACCTTGGGATAATCAAGGACTTATGACCCTAAATAAATAATTAAAAATATAATTTCAATAAATTTTATTCAACTCTAGAAAATTCTAAAATTTCTTAAGAAGCAAATCACAACCTATAAATTAATTTGAGAACTAAGCTCTAAAAGAATTACATATAAGATAATTTCCTTATTTTCACTTATAAGCCCTATTACATATGAATAAGTTATAAACCCTACTTTTTAGTGAACTTATGATTCAACTAAAAGTACTTCCTGAGGATTCCCAAGGATAAACTAAACTAAGAATCTAAGTTTACATTTAAAATTGAATTTAGTTTTCTAGTTCAAAAGTTTATTATCGATAAAACTCGAATACAAGAATAGTAGACCTTAAATTACCCAAAACCCTAAACCCTAAAACAATTAAGGACTTCTAACTCTAAGTGACTAATCGAGAATTTAATTTGAATAATTTTATCCAACCCTAGAAAATTTCATAATTTTATAAGAATTAAATTATAACTTACAAAACAATTTAAGAAACAAACTCTAAAAGAATTTCATATAAGACAATTCTCTTATTCCTAATGCATAAGTCATGTACATGTGAATTACTGAACCAACCATTCACCCTAAATAACTTATCAATTGAGAGTTGGAATCATTTATCAATTGATAACTTATCAAATACTTATGATAAGACACTTTCCTTATATCACCATAACCTATACTACAAATGGACAAGATATCACATTATTTTATGTGTTCAACTTTTAATTAAGTGATAAGGCAACTCAATGCCCAAAAAGGACACCCTATGGTTTGTTGGGAAGAGAGCTTAAGGGAGGCCATGCCTTATCAACTTTCAATTACTCAATTGTTATACACATCTATTATTCACCCCTTAATGCTTACCACATCTAGAGTTATCAATTGTTGGTTTTGTGCATGCTAAAAGACAACCAATTAAAACTTCTTGAGCACACGTCTCCTCCCATTCAAAAACTTGCCGCTCTCTCTCTCTTTCACTGTCATTTTCACTTCCTTTTCAATTACTTTAAACACAAATCAAAAGAAGAAAACCAGCCCTACAAAATCTTACAATGCTGCCACCTATTTGCTTTAAAACTCACGGCACAAAAGCTTGATTTTGTTGCCTTCTTTTGTCAACATCAAAAACCACTTTTAAGAACTTTAAAATATCCTCAAAGCCCAACTTCAAAGATCAAGACTCTAGTTTCCAAAGGATCTTGCAAGAAGAAGGAGGAAAAATAAGGAACGTAAGAGGATACTTTGTTGCATAACCACCATTTCTACGCTTTTAGAACGAAGAAGTTGTTTTCTTGTTAAAGTGACCTAATATGCCATGTTAAGAGACCATGTTTTCATAAAGATATTAGGATGATCATAAAATGATAAAATAGCTAGATCACCTTAAGAAGTAAGCTTGTGAACCCCTTTACATGAAAGTTGAAATATGAGCATGCTAAGTTATTGTTATGTAAAGATATATATTTAACAGTTAGAATGGAAGATTTTAAGTTGAGAAAATCATGAAATGTGTAAATGACCAAGCAGACATCATGATGGACATGGAGTATATGTGAGTCATTTAGATGTTATTTCCACTTCTATTAAGTTAAAGATGCTCAAACCTAGCCTTAGGTAAAGGAAAATCCATTACATAAAGCTTTTATGAAGAAACCAACTTTGTGAGATATGAATTATGGCATGGAAGGATAAGTATGAGATCTATTATTTTCATCTAGAGTATAAGCTAAATAATCACCATATGGAAGAGAAGTTAAGTCAAAGTTGGAATATAAATAGCGTAAGTTCATGATCTAACCCCTAAACTTAATGAAATGATAAAACAAGTTGAGAAACCAAGTGAGTGCCCCTTGGATTCATCACGGCTAGAACCACAATAAAAGTCACTTAAAAATATGATAAAACCAAGTAAACAAAGTGAAAAGACCAACTAAGGCAAGTACGATAAGTGTATAAGGCTTAAAACTCAAAATCAAGCTTAAAACTTCCAAAACGAGCCTCAAAATCCAAGTTGGGCCTTCATTCATTTTTTGACTAGCAACTTTACCCACTAATAGAAGCTGTTTTAAGACCTTTAAGAAGCCTAAATAACACCCCCTAAGCTTAAGAAAATGACCATATTTGATTTGGATAAAAAACAAGCCCATTTGACAACTTAAGAGCCTAAGAAGTGGTTGTTAGCCTTAGGAGTGTAAATCAAAGTTGTAAATCTGACCTTAAGGAATATTTTGAGCCTAGAATGAAATCTTAAGCCCAAGCCTAAAGGATTTTCGAAGTTATCAAAAAGCCTATTAACCAAACAAAGCCTAGAAGCACTCCAAATCATGAAGATTTCTATTGTTCTGACCTATAGGTAGTTTTTCATACCTCATCTCTAAAATCTTACCTAACTACATTAAAGTACACTTGAAAAAGATGAATATTGACTTTAAGATCATAAAAATTGGATTTGAAATGAGAAAGTTATACACGATTGAACTTTTAAGTAAAATTGGGAAAAATATAAAACCAAGTCAAAAGTATAACATAAAGGGTTTTAGTTTAGTTTTCCAAATTCTATTTCAAATCCTTATAGTATTATATTTACGATGTCCAAGGGACCCGGCTTTTAGAGATGACCTACCCCTAGATTATTTTGATTGATCCACATGGCTGAGTGATTGAATTCTTGATGACTCTTTACTTGATTTTGGTTATAGAATAGATGCATCTAAACTTATATATAGAAATTGGATGCTTATAGGATGTAGCAAATGCATGTATATGAATTTGTAATTGAATGCTATTTTTTGTTGATCACGTAATAATGGAAATTATTTGTGATAACTCATACATATGATTATATGGAATGAAATTGTTTGATCACCATGAAAAACTGGATTAATCACTTATTTAATTAAGAAAATCAATGAATCATACATTCCCCATAATTGCATTTAGATAACGTCGACTGCCACTTCATGTAGAAGATGGGAAGAGACTCACGGGAGGAGGGCCTCCTACAAGATTAGGTATTAGCTATATCATCACTTTTATTGAGTCTCTATCCTAAGTTGACGAGCTTGGCGCTGGGAGATACCAACCGTCAGCAAGGGGCCATGTTTGTGGCTTCTGCTCAGGGCATATATTTGTTCACTATAAGGGACACCATACCATTAGACTTAGGATTTTGAAAATATGATTCGTTTTTCAAAAAGAAAGTATATTATATACAATCTACGTATATATATATGGTTTTGTTTCGACTTAATCACAATAGTACAAATGATATAAAACCTAAGGGCTAGAACCCGGATTTTAGTTTAGGTCAGTTAATTATCCCCAACCTCGACTACAAGGGGCATAATTCTGAGTTGCATGTAATTCCTAGGCTACTGCATGTATTGTTAAGTATACTGATTGATCATGCATTCATAAGTTTGTGCATTAAATAAACTTTTGTCATGTAGTATTGATGAAGGGATTTATCTTACTAAGTGTAAGCTTACACCCCAATAGTTTTTTTCTTGCAGGTTGATCGATAGTTAGGATAAGGATAAGAATCAAGTACGGAGTGCTACCATTGAATCAGTATGATGAAAAGCTTATGTAGTTAATTTGGAATGCTCTAAGAAACAACTAATATATCAATTAAGTTTAATATCTTTAGTAAATTTAAAATTTTCTAGAATTATCTATCTTATTTCACTATTTTGGTAGAGGATATCGATTCCTTAGAATTATGGAATAATAGATATCCATAGCTATTTACATTATACAATGAGTTAATGAACTAAAATTGAAGACCCTACTGACTAACTATTTAGAGTGTTGCAATCTTTTACTTGCAAGGTGATTTTCTTATCATGGGTGTACATGTGATATGGAAATTGTAAGCGATACTACTAGGCTCCCTCTAACTCGTTCTAATCAATCTTTCTCTTCTTGGAGAGGAACTCCTTCATAAATTTAGCATACGAAGGCATTCGCTAAAGTGCTTCTACAAAAGGAATGTTGATTTGCAACTTCTTTAAGACAATTAGGAAGTTAGAGAATTGAGTATCTAGTTGTTGTTGCTTCAATCTTCCTAAAAAGGGGACTAGAGGAACATACGGTTTTACTTCTGGTGACTTTTGCATTAATTCCTCTTCTACCTTGTTCACTTTTTCTACCTTTAGAATCTCCACCTTTTCTTCAACTCGTCTGTCAACTATTTCTAGTGCTTTTCCAATCCTCAACATAATAACATTGACACCTCTAGGATTCTCTTCAGTATTGTTAAGTAAAGATCCTAACGGTTTATTACTTAACTATTGAGAAATCTGACTAATCTGATTCTCTAGGTTTCGAATAGTCGCCTATTGATTCTTTAGCATGGTGTCAGTCTTTTGCATATAGCTCAACATTCGCTCTTCCATTCTAGAGTGATTTTGCTAAGGTAGAGCATTCTGAGCAGGCCCTTACTTCTGGAATCCAGGTGGTGGTTGGAATACATTGTTCTCATTTCTCCATGAAAAGTTTGGATGATTACGCTACCTAAGATTATATGTATTCAAATATGGTCTTTGATTGTTGTGTTGAAAATTGTTGACAAAATTCACCTGTTCTCCATTGGTTGGAGCTAAGTGATTACCAGTTAAGCACTCAAGAGTCAAATGTGATCCTGAACATAACTTATAAAAAATAATAGGGTTAGCATTAAAAGACCATGATGAGGTGAGTTTACTTACTTGAGTAGTGAGAGTTGCAATCTGAGCTGTTAATTGAGATATAATGCTATCGTCATTAGATGCTACCACTCCTAGGTTGCTTCTCTTGTTTTGCCAGTTATGTGCAATGGCGGCCATCTCTTCTATCAATGCACTTGCTTTATTATATGTCTTACCCATCAAAGTACCTCCAACTGCAGCATCAACTAGCGACCTTAATGTCTCATCCAAACTAAGATGGAAGATCCTAATCTAGCGATTTTCTGGCAAGTCATGATGTAGGCATTTTCTGATCGCCTCCTTGAATCCCTCCTATGCTTCATAAAGTAACTCACCACTAAACTTAGTAAAGTTAGCGATGTCGTTCCTTAATTTTATGGTCCTATCTAGTAGGAAAACTCTCCTTAAGAACTTCGATGAAAGATTAGCCTAGGTGGTGATAAATTCTTGTAGTAGTGAATGAAATTAAAATTTAGCTTTATCCCTTAGTGAAAAGGGAAATAGTAGTAATCTGATGACCTCATCTATCACACTGTTCATCTTCATTGTATTGCAATATTGAAAGAATCTTGCAATATGCTCGTGAAGACTTTCATTATGATATCCTCCAAACTGATTCGTTTGAACCATTTGAATAAAGGACAGCTTCAATTCAAAGTTGTTAGCTAAAATAGAGGGCCTCCTTATAGCCGAACCCATCACCATAGGTACTATATAATCTTGTAGTGCTCATGGAACTCCTTATATCTGATTATTACCCTCATTACCTGTAATCTCTTCTATCCTTCTTCTGTTCTCTCACCTCAACTAATGTAAAGTGTGCTTTATTTCTGAATCTAGTGGTAAAATTTTAACACTTCTACTCCTATACATAAAACACTTCCAAAGAGAACAAAAATAACATATGTCATTAACTGCGCCTAAATTTCCAATAGAACTAAAAAGTTTAATATTTCCAATCCTTAGCAACGGCACCAAAAACTTTATTCGCTTAAAATATATATAAAAATAAATCATGAATACACCAGCAAGTATACTAGGTCGAATTAAGTAATATAGAGAAAGTAAGGTTATCAATCCCTCGAGGACTAAGAAATTATTAATCTTATACTAGTTCTTATCAATATTCAAGCAATCAAAATTAAATTAATTAATATACTAATTACTCTAAAACTATTGAAAAAGAAAATAACTATGAAAAATCTAAAATTAAGCAATCAATTGATAAGTGTAGGAAAATAGAATCCATCCTAGAGTATGCCAATCAAATTGTTATCTTTTTATATAGATTAATAGCTATATAGTTATTTAAGTGAAATTATTATACCTTAAAACCTAAGGATTTAAACTCCTAATTAATTAGTTAGCTCTCGCATCTTCTAATTAATAGTAGACTTTAAATTACAATCATATATCTCCCAATACTATGATTGTCTAATGCCATAAATCAATTATTCCTAATGTCTTAGTGAATGATCAATTGCCGATCATTGTATTAATTTCTATATAATTTCTAATTAATTTAATTAACTTTACTTCTACATTAATTAATCAAATCAACTAAGGATTTCTAACAAACCTTATAATAGCTCCTATATCGTTAGGGATTCTAACAATTATAATCAATTAAACAATTATAATCGAAATCATTGAAATTATAATCATGAATCATTCATATATCTCTTAATCCTATAACATGAACACAATTATCATCTTAGCTATCTAGGGTTTCATCAATTGCCATAAGTAAATTTAACTAGCCATGAATCTAGAAACAAAAACACAAACACTAATTGAAATTGTAAAGAAATTCATAATTGAAAGCATAAGAAATTCTCAGAAATGCATAGGAATAATTGAAATAGATGTCACCGATTCTATATTGGAAAAGGTAATCTTTAATTACAACTTTAACTTGGTCTCCACAGCAAAAGGAAATTCTTCTCAATGATCTAAGCAATTCTCTCGAAGAATTCTTCAAGAACTAACTAAAGACTATTCTACGACTCTCTAAGTCTAAGGAAAGTGTGTTATCTAGTTTCTAAAATGAAACTAAAATCCTCTAAACGGTGAAACATAAACTACTTATAAGAAAAATTAGCGTTGACTTGCGTAACTCTCTTTTTTTCATGAAGCCTGGCAGTTTTAGTGCAAGGTCAACGGCGTAGCTATCAAGGGCCGTTGGTGTTCATTGTGAGCCAGCTACCTTCAATTCCAACTTGCTCATGTTGATTTAGACTTCATTTATTTGTGTAAAATTCCTCTAAATCATCTATAATTCCACTCTTAAATCCTCTAATTCCTAAAATGTCTAAATGAAAATAATCAAGTACCATTTCTTAATGATTTCTATAAAATCAATAATAATTCTATCTTAATTTGTACTTTAAAACAAGAAAAATATGCCTTTATCTGTATGTTTCCCAATTAAGTGTGAGTTTTAGGTTGACTTGAAATATTTGGAGTTTTTTGTTACAACTTCCTTTTTCCCATTTTCAATAACACTTCTTCAACTATTTTTGTGTATGACCATGTATATTTTCACCCAACATATATAGGATCCTCATTGCTTTTCAAATAATCTAAGAGGCAGTCAAATTTAGGGCTACAACATAGCTGTTAAAATTCCTTTTCACAATTAAATGCCAACTTGATGGGTGGTTTTATGCGAAAGTGCAGCATGGTCACAAGTTCATAGATGGCCTAGAGTCCAAGATTCATAAGTGGGATGATAAGTATATCTCAGTTAGGTTAAACGTGGTTTTTGATTCTTGGACCTAGTAGACTATACCCATCAGGACTAAAGAGATATGGTTGTTGCTTAATGATGTTGCTACTTGATTAAGGAATATTTTTCATCTCTTAAAGTGCAAACTAAGATAGAATTATTATTGATTTTATAGAAATTGTTAAGAAATGGTACTAAATTGTTTTCATTTGGACATTTCAGGAATTAGAGCATTCAAGAGTAGAATTACGGATGATTTAGAGGAATTTTAAGCAAAGGAATGAAGTTCGAATCAATACGTGCGAGTTAGAAATGAAGGTAGCTAGCCTATAACTTACACTGGTGACCCTTGATGTCTATACTACCAGCCTACAAGCCGGCCTTACACTTACACTACCGGCCTTCATGAAAAAAGAGAGTCACGTGAGTCAGCCCTAATTTTTCTTATAAATAGCTTATGTTTCACCGTTCAGAAAACTTTTAGGATTTTTTTAGAGACTTTTGAACATACTTTCCTTAGACTTAGAAAGTGGTAGAATAGTCTTTAGTTAGTTCTTGAAGAATTCTTTAGGAGAATTGCTTAGAACACTGAGAAGAATTTGCTTTTGCTGTGAAGACCAAGTTGAAGTTGCAATTAAAGATTATCTTTTCCAATACAGAATTGGTGACATCTATTTCAATTATTCTTATGCAATTCTATGAATCACTTATGCTTTCAACTATTAATTTCTTTGCAATTTTAATTAGTACTTGTGTTTTTTTTTTTTCCAAATCCTTAGTTGGTTAAATTTATTTGTGGGAATTGATAAAACCTTAGATAGCTACGATGATGATTATGTTCATGTTATAGGATTAACAGATATACGGGTGATTCTTGATTGCAGTTTCTATGATTTCGATTATAGTTGTTCAATTGATTATAATTGTTAGAAACCCTAATGATACGGGAGTTGATATAGGATTTGTTAAAAATTCTTGGTTGATTTGATTAATCATTGTGGAAGTAGAGTTAATGCAATGTTCGGTGATTAATTATTCATTAAGACATTAGGGATAATTGATTTAAGATGTTAGACAATCATAGTATCAGGAGATATATGATTGTAATTTTGAGTCTACTGTTAATTGGAAGATGAGGGAGCTGACTAATTAATTGAGTTTAAATCCTTAGGTTTTAAGATATAATAATTTTACTTGAATGGCTATATAGCTATTAATCTATATAACAAAATAACAATTTGATTAGCATAATCTAGGGTGGATTCTGTTTTTCCACAATTCTCAATTGATTACTTAATTTTAGATTTTTCATAGTTATTTTCTTTTCAATAGTTTTAGAGTAATTATTAGATTAATTAATTTAATTTTGATTGCTTGAATATTGACAAGAACTAGCATAGGATTAGTAATTTCTTAGTCCTCGAGGGATCGAGAACCTTACATTCTCTATATTACTTGATTCCGACCTAGTATACTTACTGAAGTATTTGCGATTTATTTATATATATATATTTTAAGTGAATCACTACTACTAAAAAGATCCAACATAGGTGGTGCAATAAAATGTTTTTTTTTTTTTTGGCACATTGGGAGAATTATTGAGCGTTATAAGAAGAGGGAGCCAATATTTTCTAATAAGGAAGGTGGGGATTATTCTACCCAACATGTCAAGCCGAGCTACGAAAAGGAAGTTGATCCTTTGAACTCATAGGTAGAGATCCTTTGCCTTTAAGCTTTGCTTGGTATAGATTTGTAAGTTATACACTTTTCACTTTTAAGTTGTAATATTCTTCTTTTCTATAAACATAGGTGTAGTTGATGTGGACCTAATGAAGCCACTAGCCTTAGCTAAGGCTAAAAAAAAGAAAAATGGATCAATGATCTACCAAGGTTGTCCCAAACTAAATTGAAGCAAAGAAGCAAGCCTTCAAAGAGCAAGTTGCTCAAAAGAAAAAGGAAGGGATAGTTCAACTAGAGGATGAATATAGAGCTCAACAAGAGAGTTTTCCTAAACTTGTTTGGAATGAAATGTTGCCTCCAATAGAGGATATTGTATAGGAGAGACCAACTGGTGAGTCTATTTAAATTGTTGCTCCCAATATTGTTAGAAAGATTATCTCATTAGAGGCTTTAGATAGCTCAGTATTGGCAGAGCTTAAGACTATGCCAAGCTTGAAAAAGAGGAAAGGGTGAGAACATTCAGAGAACCCCTATCCAAGAAAAGTAAAGAATTAGATGAAAATGCCAAGAAAGCCCTTCAAGAGAAACCTTTAAGCATTAGGTCCACTGAGTTTGTTCCTTAAACTAAGGAGAGTTACTACTATGTACCTTATTAAAGTCATAGCTTCTTAAATATTGATTTTGCTTTGGGAGATATGGCAAAGTCCTTGGTCCCATTGGAGGGAATTATTCATCCAAAAGATAGGGAAATTGTGAAGAGGGATGTGCATAGGGTTGGTGGTAATAACAAAAATCAAATTGTTACTAAATTGTATGATTTAAGTTTTTGAATAATTGTCACTTACTTTAGCTTGTATTATATATTTGGCTGCTAACATTTTGTATGTGCTCTACATATTAGTAGTCATGTTTTGATGGCCATAGATAAGGTTAAGGAAGAAATGAGAAAGGTAAGTTTGGTCCTCTCTCTATATATATGTGACAAAAAGCTGATCAACTCATTACTTTATTGTTTTGGTGTAAAAGGTAGAGGAGGATTACAACTCCTCATAAGAACAAACTATTGTGGCTTAGAATGTAAGGATCAAGGTTGAAATCAAGGTTAAAAAGCTGTAGGGAAAGCTTATTGTTGAATGGTTAGTGCATGGATTGGCAATTGACGAGGTAATGAGCTTTAAGGCTAAGAATGATGAGCTTTTTAAAGAGACTAAGGAGTTGAAAGATTAGTTATAGGATAGAAATGAAAAGTGCTAGAGCCTGAGGAAGACTATTGCCTCAATGAGTGAGGAAGAAGAGAAGTTAAGGATCTAAATAAAGGACTTGGAGGTAAAGAACTCCAAACTCAAGGCTCATGTAGCTAAGCTGAAGTAACCTTTTAAGCCCAAGCCTTCTATGTAGGAGGCATTATTAATTGTCAATCTAAGTTGGCAATAAGAGAAGCTACTTCGTAAGAAGTTATTGGAAGGGGTATAATTGGCTAAGGATGAGGTTTTAAGAGTTCACCTTAACTATGAACTCCCTTACCTCGAATTTGGTGACATAAACAACAATGATGCTAATAGTGATGAAGATGGAGAGGTTAGTAATGAGGTAAGAGTGGAAGGTTAAGGGAAAAATGACAACCAATTGGTTGATATTGAAACCCCTGCTCTTGCTGATAAACTTGTTATGAAAGATACCCCTTATGTATGAAAAGAGGCCCCTAATGTTCTAGCCGAGACACCTAAGGCTAGTGAGGATCCTAACTTTGTGAATGTTAAAGAAAGTACAGCTTATCAAGACCCTGATTCTACCAATTCTATTAAAGAAAATACTCCTAACCCACAGTCTAATTAACTTTCTTTAAAATTTCATTTACATTTGAGAAAGTCAAGATGTTGACCTTTTTGTAGCTATAATGACACTTTTACTAATATTTTGCAGTTTTAATTTTGCTGCACATACTATTTCACACATGTTTTAATAGTCTATTTATCTATAGATATGGATAAGAGAAGTTCATTAATTGTGTGAGATCTTAAACTTATTTGGAATGTTAGAGTTTGTCATATCCTAGCATAGCATTGGATGCACCCTCAAATAGGAATACCTATTAAAAACTTTACTTAACCTACTCATTCATTTAAATACAATTTTATTTATGTGATAATAGGGTTATTACAACAAAGTTCAGTTAGATGTTTGGTTACAACTTATATATGCAGCTTAACATTTATATCAAAACATGAACCAGCCTTTTTTTTTTTTCAAACATAGTAAGGCTTCTAACTTAGTACAGATACATCCAATAGTTGTTGACTCCAACTAACCTTCTCAAAATACATCCTTCCTAGTGTTAGGCTCATTACAATGTTGTTAACCTGAGAATAAAACATTTTATCCCCTCAACTATTAAAGTTGAGTGAGAGTGGATAACAAATAATACAATAGAGGCAACATTTCAATCATAAGTAGTAAGTTAAACTGCATACATACATTACCCTAACTAGGCATTTATTGCTATCAATGCAGTATGTTATGCTTATACACATGGCATGCATTAGTATGGATATCCTATGCCCTTCTAATATACTCATCCAATTAGTTGACATACCCAAACATCTAGATACAACATCTAGGAACCTAAAGGTAATGAGGAGTTGCATGAGAGTAGGACCTCCAACTTTGCATTTGCCAAATTTGACCATAAAGAGTTATCAGCCTATGCCTAAAAGCAACAAAGAGCTGCTTGAGAGTAGGACCCCCAACTTTGTTTTACCGAATTGGACTATACATTGTAGTTTGCCAAATTAGACTACTAAAGTAGTCAGGTTGCTTGGGCAATGAGAATCAATATGCTTCCAAAAACTGAGTTTATAAAGCCATGATTTTTCCTTGATTACTTAGAAGCCTCATTTTGAAAATTCTAATATGTAAGCCCCTTTTTATGCCATGCCATGTTATGCAATAACAACTCAAGTACATCATTCAGCACAATCAATCTTTAAGTTTTATTTAACCTAGTTATTTGATTCTAATTTTTGAACTCTCCCTAAAGGAAATCTAATATCTCACTTAGGTAAACACCTAGAGGATTGGGTTAGTGATCACTTAACTTTTCAAGTTAGTACAATCATTTAGAAACATGACATGAACCTCAACATAGTAACATAATAGTTTAACCAAGATATAGTTACTGTTATTCAAAATCTCCACATCAAGATCTACTATAATAGCATATCAATTCATGTAACATATAACCATGTTTAATCAACACAACATCAAACAGCACATGGTGTTATGATTAGCAATATATCTATTCTAAGTATAGGTTAGATCCATTTACTCTTCACAATGTAGTTCTTCCTTACTTATCATACCTAAGAAATTATAAACATAGTCTCTAAGTCAAATATAGGCTGAACCCAAACTCTTATAAGCTTTCACTACCACAATTTTAAACTTCCTTTGGCTGTATTTTACTCATTTCTTATCTGATTTCAGTAAAATTTATATCTTTACGATCATTATTTTGATTGCTTTTAATATATCTTAAGAAGCATGACCAATCAATATGGTTACAAGCCCAAAAATACCCTTTCTGACTACTGGTTCAATCGTACGTTATCGTAACTTTATAATTGACTGAGATAAACTTTATTTCTAAATTAAAAATCCAAAAATTCCACATTTCCCAAGCTACTCAATATCCTTACTTGTCTCATTATTTCCTTCATCAAAACTCATTCTTGATCGTCTACCTTTGACATTTCTTATTATCCCATTTATTCCATTAACAACTTTAGCCTACCTCACTACAACATGCATATCATCTTCAAGATTTGCTCCCAAACACCTACTTTCGACTCATCTTTTATAAGTTCTTTTTCTTTTAACAACTTCTCTCAACACTTAAGTTTCTATAAATCTTCTATGATTGCCTTCTCATCGGGCTACTTAAATGTTATTATCCTTTTCTCATAAACAACATTTGCTTCATGCTTACCTCTAATATTACATATAATCCTTTTATATCTAAAACAACCAACTCTCTAACCATCTCATGAGTATCTAGATTCACATTCCTATCCTTTAATTTATGTTGTATCATTTGTCTTACTCTAGGATGGGTTGTAATTATTAATTCTAAAGTTTCTACAAAAAAATTATTTCTATCAACGTATTCTTTTGAAGTATATGGATGAGTTGCCCAAATATCAAACAGAGTATGGCCATAACTATTTCTTACATACACTAGTCCTAAAACAATTTATAATAATTATGTTACTACTTTCAAAGATTTCTTATTTATCAACTATCAACTACTAGTTACACAACACTCTACATTATTAATCTTAGAGGTCATACCTACCATACCTTGGTCATTTCTAACTTCGTCTTGCTAAACAGTGTAAGCATATACCCTACCTTGCTCCTTAATCCTAGGTTCTTCCCTATAAGTCATTTATTCTTGTTACCCAGTCCTGGTCTATTGGGTTGGTGTTATTGCTAGATTATTCTTCACTATTGTTGTCCTATACAATGTCGAGAAATATGCCCTTGCTAATGGCATCAATAAAAGTATATACCTCTTGAATCAAGATTTCCACACCGCTTGGCTAGATGCCCAATTTCATTACTTCTATAACACTTCCCCCTTAATTCTAAGGCATTCCTAAGCTTGATGCTCACAACCATACTTCCAACGTGGTTGTATTTTTGGTAAGGTCCTTTTGTTTCCCTTTGCAGATTGAATGAACTCCTTTCCTTTAGCTAGATTACTTTTGCTACTAGAACCAACATCTAACTTTCTTTTCTTATCCTCAATCTCATCTACAGCCCGTTGAAGATTACAAACTTGCTTGATCAAACGAGTTTCATTGACAACATTAGTATATCTTTCTACCTTACTCCTCTTTAGCTCTTCTTGGTAATAAAAATCAATCTTAGCTTTGAATTGCTTAACATTAGAAACCTCATTGTTCCATATAGCTTCAGGAGCAAACTTCAGTAACCTATTTGAATTCCTCTCATATTCTTCAATTGTCTTGCCCCGTTACTTTGGCTTATAGTATTGTTTACACATTTATTCCCTTACACACCTGCGAAAATAGTGTTCTAGAAAAGTATCTCTAAATGTAGCTCAACCAACAAGTTCTAGCAAATTCCATCTCTTTGCCTCCTACCAATTATTTGCATGTCTATCTAATAGAATAACAACTATCCCAACTTTCTTATTTTCCTCATCCTCATGAACTTCAAAGGCTTTCTTTAGTGAATTAATCCATTCTTCTACCACCAAAGGATTAATGTTCCTTCTGTCAGAAGGTTTCATTATTCGCTACACCCGAGCTAATGCAGTTGTAGATTAGTGTGCCAATTCCTCTATATGTCATGGTTTCTTAGGGTTAAGGTGAGGCTATTGTGATAATTCCTCTCTTTACCCTTCAAGTACCCAATTCATTAGCATTCTCCCATGCTCCCTACGAATCATCTTTAAAAAAAACATGTCATAAGATTCTATTAATAACTACTATAATCATTTTATTAAAATATGACTCTTTATTACCTAATTAACCCACATATCTCACATGTGCCTAAAGGTTATAGTCCTTAATTAATGCTCTAATACCACCTAAAGGATGTCACATCCTAGCATAGCATAAAATGTACCATCACATAGGAAGATCTATTAAAAACTTAACTCAACTTGCTTATTCATCAAAAGATAACTTTATTTATGTGATAATGGGGATGTTAAAATGGAGTTCAGCTGGATATTCAGTTACAACTTATATGAACAACTTAATATTTACATCAAAACATGAACTATCTTTTTTTTTTTTTTTGAAACATTATAGGGCTTCTGACTTAGTATAGATTCCATCTAATAGTTGCTGATTCCAACTAACACTTTTATAATACATCCCCCCTAGTGTTAGGCTCTCCACAATGCTGCTAACTAGAGAACAAAACATTTTATCTGCATAACTATTAAAGCTAAGTGAGAGTGGACAAAAAATAATACAACATAGGAGACATTTCAATCATAAGCCATAGGTTCAGCTTTACACATACATTAGCTTAACCAGGCATTTATTGCTAACAATGCAGCATGCTATGTTTATATACACGGCATGCATCGGTACTAATATCTTATGCTCCTCTAATATACATATTCGATTATTTGACATACTTAGGCAGTTGGATACAATGTCTAGGAACCTAAAAGCAATAAGGAGTTGTCTAGGAGTAGGACCCTTAACATTGTATTTACCAAATTTGACCACAAAGAGTCATCAGCCTATGCTTAGAAGCAACAAAGAGTTGCCTAAGAGTAGGAACTTTGTTTTACCAAATTAGACTACACATTGTACTCTACCAAATTAGACTACCAAAGTAATCAAGTTACTTAAGTAATGAGAATTTATATACTTCCAAAAAATGAGTTTATAAAGCCATGGTTTTTCCTTGATCACTTGGAATTCTCATTCTAAAAATTTTGACCCGTAGGTCCCTTTTTATGCCATGCCATGCCTTATTATGTAATAACAACTCAAGTATATTATTTAGCACAATCAGTCTTTAAGTTTTATTCAACCTAGTTATCTGATTCTAGTTTTTGAACTCTCTTTAGTGGAAATCTAGTATTTGACTTAGGGTTCACTTAGGTGAACACCTAAAAGATTGGGTTAGCAATCACTCAACTTTTCAAGTTAGAACAATTATTTGTAAACACCACATCAATACCCAACATAGTAGCATAACAGTTTAACTAAGATGCAGTTACTACCATTCAAAATCACTACATTAGCATCTACTATAGTAGCATATCAGTTTATGTAAGATATAACCATTGTTAATAGGCATTTTTCAATAGTTGTTATGTAGGCTTATATTAGTAGGCCCAACATCTAGACTCGATCCAATGAGCCGATCCAAGGACAATCTCCATTGACTTACTATAAATACTAAGCAAGACCCTCAGGTAAGGGGACCCTCTTCTCCATTCTCATACGCATAACGATTCAACATTTTCTCTCCACATGACAAGAGGACTAACTTAGGCATTGAAGTAGTCGTTTTCTCATACACATATCCCTCGAAGCCATTTTCATGTTTTGTAGGTGTGCATGTTGGGATGAAAATCAACTATCAATAATTGGCGCTGTCTATGGGAATGAGCAATCTATCCCTATGCTTTTTGTGAATTTATCGAAATTTGACAATAAAGAACTTCTTCCGTATATAGATCTTTCCAATCTGTTTATATGTTTGACATTTTTGGGTGACTTCCTTACTATTCATACATTGTTCATGCCATTAAGGTTGAGAAACTACCACCTAACTGCCATTATGTAACACAATGCAAGGGGTTAGGACCTCATTAAGGTAAAAACTAATCAATTCGTGTTATTATAGTTTTTCCAAATCTATAGGCAATTACCATATTTCTTGATCACTACCTGTTAAGCGATTACCTAAAGAGGGAAAGCTACTTCGCTTAACGACCACATGTCTAGTTTCTAAACATGGTTCCTTGTAATGGCCAAGTGAAGTATATGTGGTCTACCCTTCATCTAGCACCAATAATTTGTCATCTATAGGAATGAAATATAGGAAAGCACTTTGATCCTAGAATTGATGATGGAACATCAAAACTTGCTTTCAACAGGCTAACAGTATTCATAAGCCCCACGCCGTATAGCCAATATGACTAATTACGTGGCCGAGCAATGGAAGTTGATCCTTGCTAATGTTAACTCCAGGAGCTCCATCCTAAAACTTATGCCTCTTCTTAACTGTATAATACCTTGCTGAGCCATGATTTATGTGTAAATAGCTTTTGATTGCTAAAACATTGTTTGTTGAGTTGTCTCATAGATAGTGTGCTCACAAACTCTTATAAAATTTAGCCATCAATCTATGCTCCCATAGTTGTTGGACATGCTGTCATGTTTGTGTGTAAAGAAGACCATGTTTGTTGCCAAGTAAAGCCCCTTGCTGACTAAGTCGTATGCAACAATTCATTGTTGAGCTAGTTGCATGCAATTCTTGTCATGCCAAGTGAATCCGAGTGTAAGCAATTCTTGTCATGTCGAGCTAGTTGCACGCAACATTTCATTGCCAAGAAGTAGTTAGGCCGAGTGATATCCAAGCTACAAAACTTGATCTCCTTGACTCTATCCGAGTCCATTCCGTAGTGGTCGAAGCTTCAAATCGCCGAGTAATGAGCAACAATCTATAGCTCAAAATTGCTACAATAATTTTGTATTCCCCTTACAAGTTGTAGTAGAAAATTCAAGCTTCTCGACTCTATCCAAGTTCATTTTTTTGTGGTTGAATTTCTAAACTGTCAAGTGACAAACTACACCAACATTACCTAAGCACCTTTGAATAGTGGAGTTGAAACTTAATGGCCAAGTTGCAAACCACAATTCTAAACTTTATTTTCCTAATTTGAGGTTATCTAAAGTACAGCTAGCCTTTAGTGAGATGTCAACGGAAGTTCAACTTACATTCATAGAGGGGGTACTCTCTTTGATGAAAACATAAAAATAATATGCACAACTAGACAAAAGGATTGAGTAGGCCGACATGAAGACATAATTTGAGCTCAATGCACGTAGACAAAATCTTGAGAAAGTGCCAAGCACTATTCTGCCAACTTGAAAATGCTAAGAACTTATGTTTCTAAGGATGCAAAGTTACTATGAGTATGTCGAGAAGCTTGGGCTAAGTTGTTCACTTCCAAATGGAAACTCATAAGCCTTGTGTTAAACAGTTGTGAAGAGACTTTAGTTCTACGCAAGTACCATAAACTCAAGCAGTAATGAGATGCTAACTACTTTAGAGATCAAATTCCTAAGCTCCTTACTAAGTGGCTAAGGAGTACTCTTCATTGAAATGCCAAGCAGTTGAGTATGTCCTAGCTATATTAAGTTGCCGAGAAGCTCCTATGTCCATATTGTCCATCAAGGCTGAGTTACGCAGTCTGCAATCTTCTAAGATGTAACATATCATTTCTCTAATCTCTAAGATCCATGTCAACCAAGCTTTCATGGATTTGAACTGAGTTTGGACTAATTTACAAGTCCAACATCTAAGCTGTCTTTATAAGCAAGTTTGAGCTTTGAGCTTCTTTTAGCTAATGACAATCCGAGTAAACCAATCCTAAGCTGTCCTTACATGAGTAGTCCGAATGGATCTTGCATGAGCTTGTGAACTGTAGTTAAGGTATGTACACAACAACAACATACCCTATGTGAATTTATGCTATCTTTTACAACAATAGTGCACACACTTGAAATCTATAGTGTCGAGCTAGTTCTCTAACGAAATCTACAAGAGCCTTGTGCAGATAAGAAGTTTAAGCTTTCTACACTAATGATTGAGGATCAAACTCCTATTAATCGAGAGCTTGCTAAACTGGAGTTTAGTTACAAGAGCTAACTAGCCAGCTACTCATTCGTAGAGTTATAATTACTAAAAGAACAATCATATGGCCTAGTTAGAACATAACAGTCGAGCGGACTTAATCTAAGGCTAACCCAAGCACATAGAATGCCTAGCCGAGCTAAGTTGTCCATGATTCGCTGATAGCTTAATAGCGCTTTAACCGAGCTCCAAAACAGAAAGTATAAGGGGATTGATAAATTTTTGGGCCCAAAGAAGCTCTATTCGGAAGAGTTCACTAACGGTAATTGGGGAGATACTCAGGAAAATGACGTAGGGCTATTTAATGCTGCAATTTTCTATCGGCCTGCAAGTTGCCAAGATGTTGAGTCATTAGGTGATGGCAACACTAAATTATAATCATCATGAATTGGAGAGTTCTCTAAATCAAAGAGACCATCAAAGATATTTGAGCTCTTTCCAATCTTAACATCAAGCCACGTTTGGACAATTAACTCTAAGATATTATTTATTCTTTAAGTTAAGTCTTCTATATCACGCTTGAGTTGATATATTTTTAGCTTTCACATTTGATCTCACTTCATGAACTCTCTATCAAGTTATATCAATGTGATAATTGCTCAAATGCAATTACTTTGCTTAACAAATAGATGATAAGCTTTTCAATAACCCCAAGCCATTTAGCTGTAATGGGTAAAATATGCTAAATCCTATGATAGGTATGGACAATGAGTAAGTAAGCTAAAGTCCTATGTGTTAATGGACTAGAGACCAACTAGCCAATTTTGCGGCTCTATTTAGCATAGATCACATCCATCTCGAGTGACCTGGTTGCTCCTTTGCCTCTTCAAGTACTTTAGCATTTTCAATCGTTTTAGCCCCTTTAGGCCATTGCCTCCTCGGGCACTCTCACCTCTTTAGGCACTTTAACCTTTTTATGCCATCACCCCTTGAAGCACTTTTGTCTCTTTAAGTGTATCGACCTCTTTAGGCCTCCACTGTCAGGACCCTAAAAAGAGCCTAGTAGGATTACCTAAAATTTCCACAACATGTGTGTACCCATGTTGTGAAAATCACCTTGCAAGTTAGAGATTGCAAGACTCTAAATGATTAATCACTAAGGTTACTGATTTTTAAGTAATCAATTTACTGTAGAATACAAATATAAATAACTATGGGTATCTGATATCCCACAGTTCTTCAGAACCGTAGAGAATCGGTATCCCCTACTAAATAATAAGACAGGATATACTAGCATTATAGTAATGTTTAATAAATAAATATTTTCTACAAAGGATGTCTATGTATCATCTAAAAAGTACTTAGCTACTTCTAATACTAATGTACATATCTTCATCTTGTACTAAGCACTCGAGACATATCCCAATCCCATCGTATGTAAACCTGCAAAGGAAACTAAGGGAGAATGAGCATAAAACAGCTCAATGAGTTTGTTCCTCACCACTACCGGTCAAGCAAGTTTTCACACATTATTATCACACATGCAAGCAAGCTATCTACATACATAATGAATGCAGGCGTGATGAATGCAAGCAACACATCCATAGGAGTCTGGAACTATGGAAGGTGTAGAATTATGTCGTCTACACTTCAATTATCCCCTGTACTTACCCGCATAGGGCACCGTAGCTTACCTGCATGAGGTTACCTAGGGGTACCACCCCACTAGGCAAAACTCGACTATTACCCTAGTCGAGAAAAGAGTTTCAATCCAAATAGGGGGAGTCCAAACTAGGACTATCTACCCTCCAAGGCCCTTCGGCACAAACATATGAGTCCTCTCACAACCAAAAGTAACCAAGGCCTTTCAGGCGCAATAAAGCGAGTCCTCTCGCTATCAAGTGGAGAACCCATGCTAGCTTTACCTTAACGTTAAAAATACTATTTATGGCTCTACAAGCCCTTACAGCGATCATGTAAAAATTTGTTTAAGGATAGAAAAGCTTTTGCCAAAAATACTTTTCTTAAGATTTTTGCAAGGCTAGCACTCTCCATTCATACCTTTACCAAGTCATAAACATGCGACGAATAGAACCGGTCGTTTAAGCAGATATTTATTTTTATCAATTTAAAAACGTAATCATACGGATGATAGCATACAAACAGAACAATCATTCAAACATACAAGTAATAGCAAACAACAAAACATCATACAAGTAATACGCATAAGCAAGTAGCAAGTCATTAGAACTCCCTCACCTAGATTATTGCTCATTCTCCAAGCCTTTAGGGTTTCCAAGACTCGATATCAAACGCCTAAATCAAAATGGTAAACCTTATAAGTGTTCTGAGAATTCAGACTCCTTAATCAACTAAAAGTCTATTGTAGTTTATCTAGTTTCCTCCAATATAACTCGAGTATAGTGTGTATAGGGTTACCATACTCCATGAGATTAATAGTAACTATTTTCTTATATTAGTAAGGTATGAGGCTTCCTTTATGTATTTTGTAATTTTTTTGTTCTGATTCGGATATTTGTGAACTTATAGTCGTTTTTCATCGTTTTCGGATGCACGCTCACACTGTGATATCTGTTTTGGATATTAAGACCTGTGTTTTACGATATGGGCTAAATTTATTAACATTTTATCTTATTAAAGTTTAATTATTCCTATTGGCTAGTTTTATGTTCCATTTTAGTAGTTAATGACTTAATTAGCCATTTAGTCTTATACTTAGGGACTTTTACATTGGTATTACTAATCTATGTCCTTGATTAAGTTTGATTCAATTTAGGAAGGGTATTAAGGTTTAAAGTTTTGGATCCCAAGTATATGTACATACTTATATTCTTCTTTTATAAGCTTATGCTTATCTCATCGCTTATGTCAACAATCGCTTGTGTCATTGCTTATGTCATCATTTGCTTACGTCATCATGTGCTTATCTCATCACTTACCTCATCATATGATTACATAAGCTTTCCCTCATACTTATGTCATATGCACATGTATTATGTACATGTTACCTCTTCTCTTATACTTATGTACATATACCTTATACATATATATACTTATACATCTACTTAAACTTATACCGTATTTATATGTGTATACCTACTCATATACTTATACGGTTGGATACGTATTTTTATACAAAAATTCGTATGCCAAATCTTCTCTTAAGAAAATCTTCCCAATTTCATCCTTTTGTGTTTTTATGTATGTATTAGGTGTAGTATAGGTATGTATAGTTAAATATGGTCTTAATTTAGGTTATGTACATGATAAATACTCATGTACAAAGGTTCACATACTTGTGTTCTTTTAGTATTCCCTTACGTGCACATACTTATGAGCATATACTCATGTCTTCCTTTCTTCTTCTTCATAATTCCTAATTCCTATACTTAAAGATGAGAACTTTGTGCTCTCTTCTTCAAGACAACACTAAACACATAACTACTTATCTATTCTACCTAATTAACTAACTAATGAAGAAGATAAAACAAGAGAAAATAACTTAGATACATAACCTTTGCTTATGTTGGAATTAAGGAGACAAAAAGGAAGATGTTGAAGGTGAAATGGAAGATGGAAGCTCACGGCAATGGAGGAGGATTTTTTTGGTTTGTTTCTTTTGTTTTGATGTCATAATGGAAGAGAACAAATGGTGGGACCAAAATGAAGAATAAGTGGACAGCAACAATTGAGGAGAAAGAGAAGAGAAAAATCAAAAGAAAAGATAAGAGAAGTCATCATGAAGGAGTAGATATTTTCTTTATCTTTTAGTCTTTTGTTGACTTTTCAAATTGTTGACTTTAGTCAACATGTGTTGACTTGGTCAACTTTCCTTAAGTATGTGTAATTTTGTGCACATAATGTATTAATTAAGGGAAATTAAGGGAAAAATGAAGGAAATGAAGTATTTGGTGAATTGATTAGTAAGAGAAGATGATGAGATCTTACTTTAAGTATTTATAACTTATAAACATCATTTAGTAAACTACTTAGTGTAACTAGTATGAAAAATACTAATTAGGGTATGAAGGTTTACTATATTTAGCTAAATCTTCAACTATATCCCAAACTCTATGTAATACTATCTTAATCATATACTTAAGAAATAAATGTAATCTATGATTCATTATCTTAGTTTCTAAGGGATCACTTAAGTATTCTAAATATTTATGCATGAATGAGGGTTATCTTTAGTCATTTACCGATGAAATGGCAAAATATGGAGGATATATTATCATTTAGGGTTTTAGGGTAAATTATGGTGAATTAGTGTTTTTATATCCTTAAAGTTATAGTTTTAGGGTTTTTATTACTTTAAGGCACAATCTCTAATGTTTTTACACATTTAGGGTTTCATATATTCTTACGTGATTAAATCTTCGATTGTTATCTTAGGGTTTTGATGAGGTTCGAGGTTTTAGGGTCTTCGTATGCGGTTAGGGGTTTAATTGATGATTTAAGGTTTTTCGTATCCACTTTAGGTTTTGGATTGAGATTTTTATTGGTTTTAAATCTCATTGGCTCTTTTGAGTTTAGGAAATCATCTACAGTTTGGACGTTTGTTTCTATACTTAGAAACCTAAATTCGCGGGGTTTACATCCACTTATTCAGGCTCTCTTACCTCCTTAAGTTCTTCAGCCTTTTTAGGCCATCACCTATGCAGGCACTTTCATCTCTTTAGGTGTATCGGCCTCTTTAGGTGTTCTTTCCTTTTTAAGTGCTTTAGCCTCCTTAGGTCCTTAGCTTTTCAGGCGTTCTTCCCTTTCCAAGCACTTTGGCCTCCTTAGGCCCTCACCTCTTCAGGCATTCTTACCTTTTCAGGCGCTTAGACCTCCTTAAGCCCTTACCTCTTCAAGCGTTCTCACCTTTTCAAGCACTTCGTCCCCTTTAGGCCATTGCCTCTTCATGCGCTCTCACCTCCTTAAGTGCTTCAGCCTTTTTAGGCCATCACCTTTTCAGGCGCTTTCATCTCTTTAGGCGTATTAGCCTCTTTAGACCTTCACTTCTTTAAGCTTCAAGTACTCTAACCTTTTTAGGTCTTCACTTTTCTAGGCATACCAATATTTATAAGTGCTTCAGTCACTTCGATTTTTGGCCTTTTTAGTCCTTTACTTCCTAAAGCATTTTAACTTCTTTAGGCTGAGGTTATAAACCCTTCTACAAATCCCACAAAATCAACCTCCTTAGATACTATCTTTTCCGACTTTGTCACTAAAGAGAGTGAAGGGCAAGTGTTGATAGGCTTTTTTTTATAGTTGTTATATAAGCTTATATTAGTGGTTATACTAGAGCGCCCTCCTGCACCCCTTGAAGCTATTTTGATGTTTTGCAGGTGTTTGCACACTAAGACAAAAATCAACTATTAATAACCATATTCAATCGACACATCATCAAACAACATACAACGTTATGAGTAGTAATATATCTACTTTAAGTATTGATTAGATCTACTTACATAGCCTTAATAGTAGCACAAAATCTTAAAGTTAAAGCTTCACAATGTGGTCCTTCCCTTCTTATCACACCTAAGAAAATATAAACATAGTCTTCAAGTCAAGTACAAGTCGAATCCAAATTGTTATAAGCTTTCACTACCATAGTTTTAAACTGTATTTTACTCATTTCTTGTTCGATTTCAGTAAACTTTATTTTTTTATGATTGTTATTTCAAGTACTATTAAAATATCTTAAGAAACAAGATTGATCAATATTGTTATATGTCTAAAAACACCCTTTCTTACTACTAATTCAATTATACATTACCCTAACTTTGTAATTGACACGAATAGACTTTAATTCTAAATTAAAAATTCTAAAATTGCACATTTCCTAAGCTATTTAGCATCTATTATGCACCTAAAAATACTAATCTTTTAGAAATTTAACAAATATCTCAGTAGTACTAATTACTATATCTTGTATTAAGGTAATAATAGGTTTATCCTATGAAAATACATAATAAATAGTACATGAGCTTGATTAATTCTATAAAAAATACCATGAACTCAAAAAAATGTATAGTTTAAATATTGACCTTTGATTGTACTAAATTAGTTTATCGCCTATATTTGTAAAAATAGCGTTTTAGCTCAAAATTATAGAAAATTAGGCAAATAAGGGAATTTAATTAGTAAATAAAAATTAAGTGTTTCAAACATCATTATAAACATTTCAAAGTCAAAATCTATAGGGCTTATTCATTGATTTTATCAAAAACTAGTTATTTTAGGAAATAGTAAAAACTACTAGCTTTATTTGAAATAAATATAATAAATAATAAACATGGAGATTTTTAAGAATTCTTGTTACTATAATTTAATACATCATGTAAGTGTATTATACAAAAATTTTTAAGTCAAAAAAACATCATTTAATATTTTGAAAAATTTATTTAAAATTCATCAAAATAGAGTATGTTCTTAAGCAAGTATCCTAAATTTCAAGAAAATAGAATTATCACATGAAAATACATGTAAAATAACTTTGAAACCAAATTTCATAATTTTCTAAGTTAATTTGATATTTTTAGTAAACGAATGAAAATCGAGTACTAAAATTTGACTCACTAGTGTATGCTGCTCTAGTCACCATCTAGCCACTACCTTATATTGGCCTAGTTTCTCTTTCTACCACAAGTTTAAGTCCCAAGTGACTCCTTATTAAGTTTCTTGTAGCCTTAGGAATCATATTTTCCCACTATTTTCTTTTATTTTTTCCAATTTTTTTCTAATTTTTCCAAATTTTATAAAATTTTGTTGTTGCATTTCTAGTTTTCTAAGACATTGCAAATGAGGTTTACAATTCTATTTATAGGGTTTAGAATTTTTGCATATCAAAAAGTTAAATGCCACACGTCAGTCTCCTATTTTCCTAAGTATTCACTAGGTGTCATGTATCAATTCCATGTTTGTCTTGTGATGACTCATGTTTTCAAACTTTTACTATGCTATGCTACTACATTGGTTTGTTGACTCATCAACCTATTTTTGGATAATTTTCACTCAATTTTATATTATTTTCCTATATTTCATAATTTTATATTAATTGATATACATATTTAATGCATATAATGTATAATCTATATAAATACACATATATTATATATAATTCAACTTTATTTACTATTTTTATAAGTTAAATAACTTATTTCTAATATCTCACTATATTTAAAAGCTCAAATTTCACATTTTTGATAATTATTAACTTTATTGATAAATTAATATTTTTCTCAAACTAATCCTTTTATATAGCTTATTTTCAAAAATTGATCTTCCTAGAATATTTCATCTAACTTTTCTAGTCTTACCGTAAAGTTTGAACTAAAATGGATATTATTGCTCGATGTCCTAAATTTATGGGCTTGAAACCTAGGTTATTACGTTGGCTTAAACTCTAAAGTATTACAGAGTTCATTAGTTGAACTAAATTAATACCTATTGGAGGTAATTTGAGTTCATTAACCATATTAAGTCAAAACTCCTTTCCAAAATAGCTGGGCTTGTTAGCCACTTACAATTAACTTGTTAACCATTGTAGGTCAAAACTTCATAAGTAATAGTTCATTTACCATGTAGGCTTAAACTACATCATTCGTTAATCATGGTTAGATCAAGAATTAATAATATTATAAACAAAGATTCGTATAATAAATTGGGGAACAAACACTTCACATTAATAGGCAGTTACCTTACATAGTTTTAAGATAAACACTGAATGCAAATACAAAACATTCTTGAGTAGCAAAGAATAACTACTGAAAGTACAACTTAAGATTCTTGGCATTCCATGCTTAAGGGATAACTTGTCCATCTAACCTTTTTAGTTTGTAGGTATTGTTTCCTATGACTTTTGGACCTTTATTAGATCCTACTAATTTGAATTAAGTTTCTCTTAATTATCTTGCTCGCCTATTGCTTCCATCTTCCTACAAATCAGGTGTCTTAGTTGAAATATCTTATGTTTGACCTTCTGATTGTATCTCGCCACCTTATGTTGGTAGGCGGCAACCCTCATTCTTGTAATATCCCGTATCTCTTCTATGGTGTCTAAATTGGCTATTAGGCCAATCTTATTAGCCATAACATCAAAATTCTCCATCTGCAAATTAGGTAGCTCCAATTAGATTGGTAAGATGGCCTCTTATCCAAAAGCCAACCTAAAAGGAGTTTCCTCCATTGAATTTCTATGGTTGGTTTGTTGATAGTTGATTTTCATCTTTGTCTTACTCATCTATTTAATTGTTGATAGGTTGTGCAATCTATATTCTTGGCACTTCATCAAGTAATCGATATTCTTAGCATTACACTGAGTAACTCAGATCCATTATAGATTTGAATTTAAGTTCAAGGTACGAACAGTTATTACAAGTACGATTATGATTACATAATTGCCTGCTCTCCCTACATTTTTAGGAAGATGTCTAATCAGGAAGCTTCCACGTATTTCAGTAGTTATTCCGATAATTGCTCTTGCAAATATGAAAATTTCCAATAAATACGGAAAAGGAACTTTGTAAGAGACATTTGATAACTCAACCTCCTAACTTTACTTTTCCATTCTTACCTATTGACTTAAGCATCGAAGTGGCCACAATGGACTAGCCCCGGTACTAAGTATTTGTCTTATCTTTGTAAGATATTTCCAATTCCCAAAAATTCACAAACAATAGTTGGCACAATCTGTTTTTTCCTAAACATATCCATATGGCTAAACACAAGAGTATCTAAGAGTGCATGTGTCGGCACTTCCTCCGAACACCCCAAAATCGGGAGTCATCATGCTAATGAGCAGCGATTGGTTAGACTCAAGCAACTCTGCTTCGACTTAGCCAAAGAAAACCAAGAATTAAACAAAAAAAAAATGAGCAAATCTTTAACCTCCTCCATAGTTATATTCACCCAAACCTGAGCTAAAACAAAGACCTTGGCGAGTACAATGTTGAAAATAGTGATGATTCAATTTGTTCACTCGAGTTATAGAAAAAGCAAGCCAAAAATATGATAAGACCTTTAGCTCCTACTTTGAATAAGAATGACAAAGGTAAGTAACCGCAGCAAGTGCACCATATAAGTCCTTCTATGTTAGCACCCCTACTACCCCAAGCAAGTACTTCTAAATTAAAAAGAGTCCCTTAGTTCTAGAGATTTTGGAGGAAGTGATATCTCGATATATTAAGCTACCATAGTTTGAGACTTATGATGGAACAAAGGACTGCAAAGACCACCTAAAGTACTACTGTACATTGGCCAAGTTGCATGGTTTGAGTGGTGTAGTGGCTTTTTAAGCTTTTCCTTTAACATTGAGGAATGCAACCAGTACATGGTTCAAACATTTGAAACCAAATACCATTTCCTATTTCGATGAACTAGTAGAAGTGTTCCTTCAACACTTCCTTCCAAGCAAACTTCTTGTTAAGGATTCTTCAATCCTTAACACCATTAAACAAAAGTCCAATAAGTCAATCAAGGACTATTTAGCCAAATTTATGGCTGAGATGGTTCAAATCCCAGAATTGGACATGAGTATGGCCGTCAATGCCATAATCGACAGAGTTAAGCCCCATAGAGACATTTTTAAGTCTCTCATAAAGAACAAGTCAAAAACTTTTGCTAAGTTTAAGTTTAAGGCTAAAGCTACCTCATACAGCCGTTAGGAACACAATATAAAGGTACGACTAGAAGACGATTAGAGTAGAGGAAATGGAAAGAATGACAAGTGAAAAAGTGTGAAGGATAGACTCAGCACGGACAATGACCATAGTTCGGATGCCAAGAGAAAGAGACTAAGGATCTTGACATATTCAACCTACACACTTATCAATCATCTAGTTTTGGACATTTTGATGAAGTTGTGTGGGTAGAGAGGTGTCCTCTAGTAGCCGAAAAGAATGAGAGGGAATCCCTTAAGGAGAAACTCTAACAAGTATTGTGATTTCCACCCTGACATGAGCTCCCATGGAGAGAAGCAAGGGACATGAATTCCAACAGAGCACACAATGGTGTGACTAGCACCATTGTCGGTGGACCTACTATAGGCCAGTCAAGCTCTTTGAGCTTGATTAATGTTAAGAATTACATTTACAATATTCAAGGCAAAAAGGTTAGGATTGATAATACAATTTCTTTTGGAGAGGAAGATTTTGAGGGTATCTAGAGGCCGTATGATGATGCACTTGTCATCAATGCGAGAATCACCAACATTGAGGTCAAGAAGATTTTTGTTGACATAGGAAGTTTAACCAACATCATTTTTCAGCATGCTTTTGACCAAATGAAGCCTAAGATCAAAGTGGAGCTACGATCTTACAAGTATGATCCCTATGCCTTCAACAATCAACCTATCCAAGTAGCTGAAGTCATTTCTTTACTAATATAGATTGGTGATGATGAGCATATTGTAGAGGATAAAGTGGATTTTCACATCATCGAATGTTGGTCCTTGTACAGCATGATAAGGGGATAGCCATACCAACATCTATTCGGCATTGTCCCTTCAACTGAACATGTTAAAGCTAAGTTCTTTACTCTTATGGGAGTCAACATATGCAATGAGGATCAACAATTGGCATGGTCCTTGTACATAAGGGCCTTGAGATGAGAAAAAGTATTTCAGGTTAAAACTTGTCCAAAAGGCAAGGCAGTTGGCATTAAGAATGCTGAGAGTGATATTAAGGAAATTCCTTTGGAGGATGACCTAGGGAAAACAATGAGAATTGAGAAACCATTGTTAGTAGATACTCGGCAAAGTTTGATCAACTTCTTATAGGCCAATGTTGTCGTATTTGCATGGTCTCCTTTAGACATGTTGGGTATCTCGAGAGAAGTTATGTTACACAAGCTCTAGATTGATCCAAATGTAAAGGTAGTCCAACAAAAGAAGAGGCATTTTACACTAGAGAGATAAGCAACAATAGTAGAAGAAGTCTAGAAGTTATTAAAGGTTGGATTCATTCGAAAAGAGCCTTATTCGACTTGGCTAGCCAATGGTGTGCTAGTCAAGAAGTCTAATTACAAGTGGAGGATGTGCATAGACTTCATGGATCTTAATAAGGGTTGTCCTAAGGACTATTTCCTACTACCAAAAATTAATCAGATGGTAGATGCAACCGTTGGACATGCATTTATTTCCTTTATGAATGCTTTCTCTGGTCACAACTAAATCAAGATGGATAAGGAGGATGAAGTCTACATGACTTTTGTTACAAATTTTGGAACATATTGTCATACGGTGATGCCCTTTAGGCTGAAGAATGCTAGTGCGTCATACCAAAGACTTGTCACCAATATGTTCAAACCCTAGATCCACAGAAACGTCAAAGTGTATGTCAACGACATGATTGTGAAGAATGTGAAGGAAGATCGGCATCTTGCTGACCTTGAGGAGATGTTTACTACATTGAGGAGATATAGCAAGAAACTCAACCCATAGAAATGCGTCTTTAGCACAACATTAGGAAAATTTTTAGGTTACATGGTTACTTAGCGTGGCATTGAGGATAATCTAAGAAAGATTGAAGCCATAATGAACATGAAATCACCTCGCACGGTCAAAGAAGTACAGAAACTTATTAGGCGAATTACCACCCTTAACAGATTTGTGTTAAGAAGTGTAAATAAGTGTTTAGAATTCTTTCAAATTTTAAAGAATCTAAAAGAATTCAGTTAGACTAATGATTACGAAAGAGCTTTTAATGAGCTTAAGGAATTTCTTGCGTCACCTCCAATACTATCAATACCCATTCTTAGAGAAAATTTATATTTGTACCTATCGGTCAGCTGTTGAGCGCTTTCATCTATATTGGTTCGAATTGATGGCAAAGAGCATTGACCTGTTTATTACGTGAATCATGTTCTGTAGGAGCCAAAGCTTCAGTACACAAAGGTTGAAAAATTTTTATTAGTAGTAGTTCTAACAACAAGAAAGTTAAAGCCATATTTTGAAGCCTACCAGATTGTTATTCCCACCAATTAGCCATTGTGGTAAGCATTACGATGGCCTGATTCCTTAAGGAGGATGATGATGTATGCCTTAGAGCTCAGTACCCATGGTGTAAAATATAAACTCATAATGACATTAAAGGCTCAAGTAATGGTAGGTTTTGTAGTCGAATTCACTAGTAAGGAAGATTGTATGGAGGTTGTTGAGAAACCTATTTGGATCCTTTATGTAGATGGTTCTTTGACACAAGAAGGAAGTGGTATGGGCCTAGTTCTTAAAGGCTCCCATAATGTCTAAGTTCATTATGTTTTGAAATTCGGATTCCTAGCTAGCATCAACGAAGGAAAGTACAAAGATCTAATTGCCAAACTGAAACTAGCAAAGGAAATTGGCATTGAGAAACTTGAAGTGTTCTCTAATTCCTAATTGGTGGTGAATCTGGTGATGGGAAGTAACATGGCAAGGGAAGAAGATATGAGCAAGTACTTATTGGTGGTACGAACGTTTATAGAAGAATTCTAATCTTTCTCCATCTACAAAATTTCAAGAAGTAAGAATATTGCAGTCGATAAGTTAACGAAGGCGGCCAATATTGTATTCCTTGAATTGAGCGAGAAACTTTTCAATGAGTTTCCTCCATAGAAAAGTTTATCTACTCTATCACAAAGCTGTGAGTTAGCTCCTCACCCGCAAGAAGAATCATGGATGGATCCCCTAGTGGATTATGTAAGAGATGGTACTCTCCTTAAAGACAAGAAAGGAGCATGAAGATTGGCATACCAGGCTGCAAACTACATGTTGATTGATGGTCAGTTGTATAAACATAGCATATCATAACCCTATCTTCAATGCCTTCCTTCAAGAGATGCCTAAAGGGTGTTATCCGAGCTATAGGGCAGTGTATGCAGTAATCACGTAAAAGCATAGACACTATATGTCTAAGCATTGCGACTTGGTTATTACTAGCCGACTATAAGAGAAGATGCAAAGGAAGTTGTCCAGTACTGTCCCTAGTGTTAGAAGCACAAGTTGCCAAGTCATGTGCCTGTAACTATGTTATGTAGCTTAACCAGCCCTTAGCCTTTCTCCCAATGGGGTTAGATATTCTCGAACCCTTTCTAAAGTCCATTACCTAGCGACAATTCATTGTTGTTGTTGTAGATTACTTTAGGAAATGGGAAGAGATCTAGGCAGTGGCAATGATCATCGAGTAGAAAATGGAAGCGTCCATCTTCAACTCCATCACATTAAGATTTAGAGTTCCTTACATGATAATTATGCATAACAGCCTGCAGATTGATAATAATAAGTTCCGAGCGTTTTGTGAGAAGCATGGCATTCCCCTCAACTATTCATCTGTAGCATACCCTTAGACAAATGGACAAGTTCAAGCCATAAATAAGATCATACTACATGGCCTAAGATGGAAAGTAGATTAAGTTAAGGAGAAATGGTTGATGAACTATTGAATGTTCTATGGGGACACCGAACCAGCCACAAAACTGCGATTAGGGAAATGCCCTTTAGGTTAGCAAACGGCATGGAAGCCATATTGCCAATTGAGTTGGATTTGCCAAATCTACGAACTTAGACTATCAATGTTATGGTCAATGAAGTTGGAAATATCCTGCAAAAATTAGACAAATGCTTGGTATTAGGGCCAGTTTAGTGCATCTACTTCGATGGAAAAAGTAAAGTTTAGAGGCTAAGTTATTAAATGTCTCTTACAAAGTTCCTTTTCCTTATTTATTAGAGATTGTCATATCTAAAGGAGCAGTTATTAGAATAATTGTTGAGATGCATGGAAGCTTCTTGATTAGATACCTTCCCGAAAATGTAAGGAGAGCAAGTGGTTATGTAATCATAACTATGCTTGTAATAATTGTTTATGCCATGAACTTGAATTCAAATATGCAATGGATCTGAGTTACTCGGTGTAATGTTGAAAATATCGATTACCCAACAAGGTGCTAAGAATATAGATTGCACAACCTATCGGTAGCCGAATAGAAGAGTAAGATAGAGACAAAAAGCAACTATCAACATTTGCCCCTTAACTCCTATATTCAAGCAATCAATAAAGTGAGTAATATATAATGCACTAGAGGCCTAGTGGGAGCAGTTCTTTGGATGCTAAGCAAAAGAGGGAGTAACGCAGTTCGCATGCTAGTTAAAAAGTCACAATTTTTTAATTCCCGCTTGTTGAAGAGATGAAAAAGTAGGTGATATGACACATGTTACCTCGATAACCATTGTACAACATACTTAATAACTGTTAGAGAGTTATCAACCATCAGATTCTAAAGAAATGACATGTCGTCAATCTGCACTGCTTATCAAATCAATGATCATTACTGTCAGAAATGCGTTTACAATTAAGAGGGTAAATTATCTGTATTTAATGGACTCTTTGAAATTAGGATTCACTTATGTTTAAACTCAATCTTCATAACCATATTTTCTTTCTTTCTCATCTTCACTCTTAAGTTCTTCAATTTCTAAGATACTATTTGTAGACATTCAGGTATAGTTCACAATGTTGTCTGTTGACTTGTCCTATCTAACTCCGAAGCAAAAAAAATTGAGGCCACTTCTCCGCCCTAAAGAAGGAGTGAGGCGGCTTACTCTTTTAGCAACTTTGATGATAGCATTGAGGTAAGGTGGATAAACTTAGTTAGATTAACAAGCTTGTTGTAGATAATTATCCTAAGGACAAGGAAGGTCGATCCTCGGCAAGGTATTTATACAACACCAAAGCCTATATCTATAACTCTCTAGATGGAACTGTCAGTTCTATCAATAGAGTTCTTGTCACAAAGTACAATCAGTATCGGTAAGACCTTCCTAAAACATAGAATCTGAGGAAGCCAAGAGAAGAGGAGAGGGTATGTTTCCTAAGGGAGCATGAGTTCCATATATACCTAAAATATTTAGATTTTAGGTTGCGGTTTCCTTTCTTGGCTTTTGTTAACAGTGTCTTCAACTACTTCAGAGTCGTGTTGAGTATGTTCTCACCTAACACATACTACCTTTTGGTAGCTTTTGATATAGTTTACGAAGAAGCCAAAGTCAGGGCTACATCTCAACTGTTTCAGTTTTTCTTTACGATTAGGAGGTAGCCTAACGAGTGGTACTTTGCTACTGCAAGGCATAGGCAGAAGTTCATGGACGGGTTAGAGTCCAATATCCACAAGTAGCATGATAAATTCGTATCGATAGTATTTGTTGAACAGCTAGACTTCTGGACCCAATGAATTGAGCCAATCCGCACTAAAGATATTGATTTGATGCTAAACGATGCATCAATTGCAAGGAAAATTTAGGAAAGGAGGAAGAATAAAATATTTTTTTTGGATGTTGAGAGAATTATACGGCATTATGATAGTAGAGACCCAATTTTTTTCTGAAAAAGAAGGTATGCTAATGAATTACCACCATGTTGAGTATAGCTGCAAGAGGAAAGCTGTTCTTACGACTTAAGGGAAGAATTGTCACCTTTGAGCATTGCTCAGCATAGGGAATGTATGTTTATTCTTTTCTCATGTCATAAATATTCGTACTAGTGAGGTAAATCCTGCTAAGCTACTAGCCTAGGCAAAGGCCAAAAAATCAATGGCTAACAAGCATTTAGCCATTGCATCCACCACCATTTGACCGACAGTAGTGAAAATGATAGCCAAAGACACAAACAAGTAGCTTGCGGTGCAATAGAAACCCTCTCAATCAGCTCTGAAGTGAAAGAAGGGGAAGAAGGATCTATTGGCCAAAATTAAAACTGCTCATTTGAGGCTACCTCCTATCAAGAATGTTAAAGATGTTCCACCTACTATAGAGCCAAGATAGGAGGTTTAGGAGATTCAACCCCATAGTGAACCTGAAGTCACTGCTGTTGAAGGGTCATCCTTAATAGTAGAGGCAACATGAAGCAACAATAAAGGATCATGGAAAGAACTCATCGGTTAACTTACTGCCAAAAGGTCTAAAGACTTGGATGAGAGGGTGAAGGAAGCAATGCATAGCAAAGCACTCAACCTCTGAACTTTACTTTTTCCTTTCTTACCTACTAACTTTGGCATCGGAGTGGCCATACTGAACTAGTCCCAGTACTAAGCATCTATCTTATTTTTGTAGGATATTTCTAACTCCTAAAATCCACCGACAACAAGTCTTGTATCCCCATAAAATGTTAGGGGGTTTGTTAAGCCACTTCCCCTTTGCTTAGACAACTCTTCACTTTAAGCTATGTAAGAAGATCTTATTGACCACTTCTACTTGTCCATTAGTTTAGGTATGAGTGTAATTCAATCAAAAGTCTTGCTTCTCATCAAAAGCTTGTAACATATCGTTGTTGAACTGTAGATCATTGTAGGTGATTATCATGAAGGGGACTCTAAATCTTGAGAAGATAAATTTGGATACAAATGACTTGACCTTTTGCTCAGTAATTTTTACGATTGCCTCAACACTATAGGGTGCATGCCTCAAAACTTCATGTTTCTAACACTATGGGCATTGTCGTTTACATTCTTGGCATCCTCTTTCATGGTCAATCAATAGTAGCCGATGTATAATGCTCAAACATATAAAGTCTGAGCCCCTACATAGTTGTTTCACACCTTTACATGTAAATTAAAGAGAATTTGTTGTGCAACTTTTAATGCAAGGCAATAGAGATACAATTGAGTAAAGCGGCCATCATATAGATTGCCCTTAATCAAAGTATAATTCATAGCTTAGTGTACAAGCCTAGGAGTTTCTTTGTTGTCTATAGGCAAGACCTTGTCCTTCAGATATATAATGATCAGGTCCATCCATGATTTCTCTTTTAAGTAAGGCTACATCTTATAACATTATCTTATGATTTCAAAACTCTTGTTAGGTAAGTATTAAATAAAGAGTTTGTCATCCAAATTGAGAAGCGATATGCTGGCCAACTTTGATAATTTGTCGGTAGTGATATTACAAGCTTTAGGAATCTTCACAATTGTGAAGGATAGAAATTCCTCCACAAGCATTCATAAAATAGCTAAGTACTTGCTCATTACCTTTGCTTTCATCGTGTAATCTGCTTTTACTTGACTCACAATCAATTGTGAGTTTGAAGAGGCCTTAATTTTCTCAACTTCTACTTCTTTTTCTAACATTAGTCTAGCAATCAAGGCTTCATACTCAGCTTCATTATTACTTGCTAGGAATCCAAACTTCAATGCAAATTGTATTTTCACATTATGTAGTACTTATAAGACAAGGCTTGCTCTACTTCCTTCCTTCATGAAGGAACCATTTATGTATGAGTTCCAATAGGTTTCCTGGCCATGTGAACACTATCCTCTTCTCCAGTAAATTTAGTTACAAAATCTTCTAAAACTTAGGCCGTTAATGTTGTTTTAGGTTTGTCCTCCATACTATAGGTACTCAATTCAAGGGTATACATCATCATCCTTCCTAAGGTACTAGCTCATTTCTATACTTACCATAGTAGTTGGTCAATAAGGACTATGATTTGGTAAGCTTCGAAGTACCACTTTAACTTATTGAAATCACCATAGTTAGGACAAACTTTTTGATCCTGGTGTATCTTTGCTCTAGGTCTTGCATGACATGGCTCTCATAATAAATTGACTTATGCTTTTTTCCTGCTATATGAATAAGGATAAGATAAATACAAGAATAAATCTTCCTCAAGAACGGGCTTCAAAAGTATTGGTGGTGATGCCAAAAAATCCTTCAATTCTTTGAATGCAACCTTGCATTCATTAGTCTATCGATACTCCAATGGGTTCTTTAGAATCTTGCAAAACTTTGCCTATCTATCTATACTCTTTAAAATGAATTGGTTCAAGGTGGCAATCTAACTCATTAATTCTCGAACCTCCTTAACTATACTTAGGGACTTCATATTCCTTATTGCATTGATCTTTCCTGAGTTTTCTTTAATGCCCTATTGGGTTACCATATACCTTAAGAATTCGCTTAAGGTAGCCTTAAAAACACATTTTTTTGGATTCAGCTTCATGTTATACCTCTTCGATCTGTTGAATGCATCATGTAGGTTAGCAAGCTGTTGATCCTCTTGTTTACTCTTGAGTATCACATCATCGACATACACTTTGACACTATGGTGGATTTGGAGCTTAAACATTTTTGTTATGAGTCTTTAGTAGGTCACTTGACATTCTTTAGCCTAAAGGGCATGACTGTATAGCAATATGTTCCAAAGTTCATAACAAATGATATGCATACCTTATCCTCTTTCTCCATTCTTGTTTGGTTATAGTTGGAAAATTCATCCATAAAAGAAAGCAAGCCATGTCCAATAGTTGAGTCGACCATATGGATGATCCTTAACAAGAGAAAACAATCCTTATTCAAGTGGCTAGCTATGTTGGATAAGGCTCTTTTGTTATAAATCATGCTTTCAATAGTTTTTGAACTTCTTCTTCAATTGCAACTTTAGTGGCAAAATGCTTCTTCTTCTATTGAATAACCTTGGCATTTACATCTATTTACAATTTATGTATCATAACATCACTTGGGATGTGCCGCATATCTTAGAGAGTCCATACAAAAACATCAACATTATCTTGAAGGAACTTGATCAGGTCCTTTCGGATATCTTATTTGTTTCATCTAGATCGTTCCCAACTTGAACTTCCTCAACCTCTTCTTTAGCACTTTCTACACTTTGCCTCGATATGGAAAACTTCTTTAAGCTTAAGTACCCTTAAATGCAATGATTTAATTAACTATTGGTCTCCTTTGCACACTCTAACTATAATAGGAGTGTTGAGCTTTGTTTTTCACCTTCTAGTTCTTTTAAAATCAAGTTTTCTTTAAACTAACCAATATTAAACCCTTATCCATTTAATAATGACATTCGATTACAGTTTAAAGAAAATAAGTTATTTTATATCTTCAAATTAGTTTAGAGTCACCACTTGACTAGAGTCAGAAAAAAGAGTTAAGTTATAACCAATTGAGTAGATTGGTTATAATTTAGCCACTAGTCTTTTGATAAAAACCAATTAAAAAAAAAAACGATCTTAAAACAAGAGATTTGGATTCGAGGGTTAAGAATTTTAAACCCTTATAGGTACCATTAACTTTCTAAATTTAATATTAACCATAAAAATCACCTTTTAATTTTAAAAGATAGAACTTGATTTTTTACGTAAATGGGATAGTTTAATCAGTCTAAACTAAAATGGGAAAATTAAGTTTTTCTTATTTTTATTATCGCCCCATAAGTACCTATGTACCTGCTATTTGAGATAAGACATATGTAGTTCTTTTTACGAAAACTTTAGTAAGTGATTTGGTTTCAATTATGAAAATACGCCCGATTCACATTTATAATTCAATTTGATTTATTTAAGAAAAGTCCTAGAAAAGGGAAGGTTCTAAATCAAAATCTTTATCTTTTGAAAAAATCTAAAAGTAGTCCTAACTTGTAAAGGGTTTGATTATTTTTACTTTTTTTTTTAAAACTTCATTTTTCTAAGTCTTAAAAACAATTTTTATTATATTTCTTTATTTTCTTTTTTTTTCTATTAAACTAAATAAATAAACTATTTTTTTTCTTTCCTTTTTTTTTCCTTCTTTTTCTTCATTATTCCCTTTTATTTATATTTACAATTGCCATTACATGTACATAAAAAAAAGAAGACAAAACAAAAACGATTAAATAATAAAAAGAAAGAAAATAAATAAATAAAAAAAGGACTTCAGATGCAATGGGCATGTGCGGGTCGGACCTAGACTGGATTTCAAATCAAATCATAGGTCTTCAAGTCGAGTCATACAAATCCGAGTCGAACTAGGTTCTTCTTCAATAACAGCACGACAGCAAAGAGTGGTTCAGGCTATTTTACTGGCTAAAGCAAAGGGGTGAAGGGCATTCTATGTGTTTCAGATTGGGGAATGGGGGGATGCTCAATGCTGTAGCCTGGGGTAGTCATTTGGTGGTTGTTCAATGGTTGTAGCCGATGGTACTGTTTGGGCGGTGAGGTTTAGAGTTGCCAGGTGCAAGAGAGTTATTGGGTTGGTGGTTTTGGGGTATAGTGAGCTTTACCGTAAGGTTAGTTTTAAGTAAGAAGTAGTGGCAGTGGTGGTTTGAGAGAGGAAGGTGCAGTGGTTAGGGTTTTCAGTGGTGGTTGTTCGTAGCCAATCTTATAGGCTACGACAAAGGTTAAGGGTGGCTAAGTTGGGTAGCTTATGCGATGATGGAGCTAGCTAAGGTAGTAGCTGGTGGTGGAGAGCTAGAGGGAGAGAGATTCGAAGAGAGAAAGAGTGAGGGAGCTGCGGCTAGAGAGAAAACATGAGAGAAAGAGCAGATGTGAGTGAATTAGCTACCTGTAAATGGTTGTGTATATTCATGAACATCCCCTAACACCAACAAAGGAAAACTTGGATCAGACTTGAATGTAGATGGTCGAAATATAAGTTTTTTCTGATTTTTCGAGCTTGAATTAACTAATGAAAAGGATGAATCTGGTCTTGTTCTTTGGTTCAATGCAAAATAGGCCGCATGGAGTGCAAGATTGATGTAAGAAATTATGTGCCTACATATGAAATTTGAGTAGAAATTAAAGCCAAAGTGAAGGGGGTGAGCTGTTGTTGAGAAGGAAAGAGGAAGAAAATCTGAAGAAAACGAAGTAAAACTAAGCGAAAGAGAGAGAAAGCATTGATGTGGTGCCACGTTAGCCAACCCGACCTACCACGTGTCATCATGTCACACTTGGCAGCTAACGTGGCACGCCATGTTAGTAAGGTCATACAACCCGATGCTATCAAATGTTAGGATATGTAGCACAATAAGATCCTAATATGTGGCGGTGTGTTAGTTAAAAATAAAAAATAAAAAGGCCTCCCTACCTTTGCCAAGATTTGAACTCAAGACCCCAAGCTCAATACCTAATCTAAGTTCAAGTGCTTATTTGTTAAGCCATTGGCTTATGCCATGTCCATTTATGCAATTATATTGCACATATGGACCAAATCAACTTAGGCTAGATTTAAATCTAAGCCCAAGCCCAAGCCTAAGCCTAAGCCCAAGCCTAACAGTATAACTTCTAAAATTATTTCAAAATTAAAAATCTACATTAATAAAATAATGTTTCTAAAATCTTTTACCATGTTAGTAAGGTCATTTAACCCGATGCTATCACATGTTAGGACATGTAGCACAATCAGATCCTAATACGTAGTGGTATGCTAGTTAAAAATAAAAAATAAAAAGGCCTCCCTACCTTTGCTAAGATTTGAACTCAAGACCTCAAGCTCAATACCCAATCTAATTCCAAGTGTTTATCTGTTAAGCCATTGGCTTGTGCCTTATCCATACGTGCAATTATATTGCTTGTTGTTTGTGTTTGCTAAGCTAGATTGAGGCCAATCTAGAGAAAATAGAAGCCATGATGAATATCAAGTCACCAAGCACTTTAAAGGAAGTATAAGAGTTGATAGGTCAAATTATGACATTAAATAGGTTTGCCTCAAAGAGTAGTGACACATGTACTAAGTTATTTATTGTATTAAAGAAACCTATGGAATATTGATGGATAGACGAATGTAAAGTCGCATTTCAGGAATTGAAGCACTTTTTGTCATGTCTACCAATACTTTCAAAGCCTATTCCTAAAGTTGAATTATTTTTCTATTAATCAATTTGTAATTAAGCTCTTTCCTTTGTGTTAATTCATGTTGAGGGAAAGAGTGCATGTGGTGTTCAATATTGAACTAGAATAGCTCTAAAGGTACAAGTTTTGGTAGATTTTATTGCAGAATTTACAAGTGATGAAGACAATGTGGAACTAACTGAAAAGCCAAAATAGAATTTATATGTAGATGCCTTCTCGAGTAGAGAGGGATGTAGAATAGGTTTTATGCTACAAGGACTACATAACTTGAAGGTCTGATGCACACTTAAATTTGGATTCCTAGCTAGTAATAATGAAGCTAAGTATGAAGAACTAATCGCTAAACTGTGGCTAGTAAAAGTGGTCAAAGTAGAAAGGTTGGAAGTTTCTTTAGTTAATAGTTCGATACGTAAAGGGGGATTACACAGTGAAAGAAGAAACAAATAGCAAGTATTTAATCATAGTATGAACGCTAGTTGATGAGTTCTCATCTTTTATAATTACTAAGGTATTGAGGGTATAGAACATGGCTGCCACCAAGTTGTTTAAGCCGGCCTCTACCTCACTTTCAAATTTGATTAGTCGGCTCTTCATTAAGTATTTGTTGAGTAAGAGCTTAGAGACATTTGGACAATGTTTAGAGGTATAACCCGCATTAAAGGTAAAGTCTTGGATGGATCCTGTAATCAATTATTCAATGGATGGGGTATTGCCTATTGATAAGAAAGAAGCTGAGACGCTTATGTATCAAGCCACTAATTACACGATGATTGATGACCAATTGTATAAGCATGGCTTCAACCAACCTTATCTCCAATGCCTTACACCTAAAGAGGCATAAAGAGTCCTTTTTGAGCTTCAGGCTAGGGTTTGCAACGATCATGTGAAGTCCTAAGCTTTCTATGTTTGAGTATTGAGGCTCAGCTATTTTTAGTTAACCATGGAAGACATACGAGACTTAGTACAAAAATACCTATAGTGTTAGAAACATGATGTAAAAGGTTGTGTTCCTTCAAATGAATTGCAATACTTGATTAGTCCTTAGTGTAACCCTTAGAAATTTAAGATTAAGATTACAAAAGCTTAACATATGAAAATTTTATTTAGTAGACTAAGTAAGTTTTACAAATTGAATTTCCATAGTGTAACAAAATAAAGAATCTTAGATAAACTATTTAGGAAACCCTAGGTTGATAAAGCAAGTAGGTTATTCAGATAATTATAAGTAGAACTAGTTACTAATCAATATTCACTTCTTATATATGGTGCAAATTATTGGAATACTTATAAACAACTAGAGAAATTAATAACTCAATTGATAGATATATTTACTAATAATTGAATTGATGAATATAAGACAATGATAACAAATGAGGAAGTGATGAACCAAACCCCCCATGCATGCCTTGACTTCAATAGGAGTAAAGGGAATTGAAAACTTTTGTCACATGCTTAGCTAAAATGGATACATTAATATAATGAATAGGGAAGACAAAACAATTAGAGCTTTTATCCTTTCCTTGCCATGAACAAATAGGAGAAATAAGGAAGTGGAAAGTCAAAATTACTAAGTTTGTCTTATTGAAGAAGTATTGGATATACATCTTCCTTTCTAAGATACAATTCTCTTCCAACACAAGCTTTGACTTATAGGTTGCTTCCTAAATACAAGACCACATTCTAGCCAACTTTGCTTCTTTCTTTCCTTTATTTTTTCATTTACATTGTGGTCCCAAAAGCTCCTCCTCCTTACCATTACTACACTTACCCATTCCTCATTCAATTTCTATTTATTAAGTCCTCAAAGCTCTAACAAGGTAATCTATAATTAGGAAGTATTGCCACTTGTTCAAAGTTTATTACACATAGATTATACTTGACAATGAAACAAAAAGTACTCTTAAGTTAGTGTAGAAAACACCACTACTTATTATTTATATGCACTTGATTATAGTAAATTGAATTGTCAACTCTTAACTTTTTACCCTACATTACAAACATGATCAAGGTCATTAGTTAAGCTCAAAGAGCAAGACTAGCCTAAATTACAAGCATCGCTAACATTGGTGTTAGTAACTCCATTGGTGCCCCATAGTTGTTACTACCACTCTGTTGACCATCCTTATAGTCCTGAATAGGTTATTCATCTTAACCCTAATCAATCCGCCTTCTTTGGGTTGGTCTCTCAATGCTCTCTATGTTATGGGCTAGAAATTTCCTTAAGTAACCTCTTTAGATGGCATCTTCAATAGTGATCTTAAACTATACATACTCATTAGTGTTATGGCCTTTATCATAGTAGGAGTAGTAGTACTTGTTTAAATTCTACCTAAAGGGATTTCCTCTCATCTTCTCTAGCCATTGGAGGATTCTTTGGTTCTGTACTTCCATTAAAATGTTCGATGTTGGATGATTAAAGGGAGTGTAGGTAAAGAAGGTTGGAATTTGTGGTCTCTTCCCATCTCTACTATTCCCTTATGAAAAATTATTATCATGACCTTAGTTGATCTTTCATGCCTAGGAGACTCGTAATTTTTTGGTTTAGATCTATTCTGGTCAACCTCACATCGAGCTTTAATATTATTGTCCTGCCTGATATGATATGTTGCCTTAGCCTTAAACTTCACAAATGCCTTGGTTTGTTCTTTTCTAAGGACTTGAAAAAATGTCTATGTAGCCTTACTCCTCTATTACCACATTAAGTGCATTACTCATGTTGACCTTTGGAATTTGCACCATGTCAACCATGAATAGAGCCAAGCACTCCCTAATGCTCTCATCTGATTTTTGCTTTATTTTAATAAGGATAGAAAAGTCCTTCATCAAGAGCTTACTAATAAGGAAGCACTATAAGAACACTTCTACTAAATTGTCAAAATATATAATGATGCTGGGCTTTAAGTGCTTGAACTATGTACTTGCAGCGCTCCTTAATATTGATGAGAAGGCTTAACAGGCATGCAACTTAGCCAAAGTGCAATAATACTCCCAGTGGACTTTTGAGTCGTTCATCCCATTGTAAGTCTTAAATTATGGGAGCTTAATATACCAAAGAATAACTTCTGCTAAAATTTCTAGGACGAATAGGCTCTTTTCTAAGATGATCTATCTAATTGTAGATGCAAGAGCACTAATAAGCAATGGCCCTACATGAAATGCTTACTATGGAGCTTTCTCTTTTTTGGCTCTTTTTATAGTAGGAGCCTAAGTTACTTAAACTCTAACTTGCTTAGCTTGTGGCTCATGAGAATGGACAAAATCATCTGAAGTTTTCACACTATTTCCATCTTGCCTATGATTTTGGTTCTACAACATACTCGCTTATACTAGATTAAGAATCTCATCATTTTTCTTTGCTAACTCTTGATTTTCATTTGCTAAGTCGGTGTAGAGTTGCTCTAACTTAACAAGTTGATCATCACTTGAGTGGTGCCTCCTAACCCCCCTTCCCCCTGATGGGAATGGTGCTAGTAAGTAACAATACTAACAATATTTTTAGGTAAATGTATGTTGGCCACCATAGTTAGATTCGAGTATAAATAGTACCAAAATGTTATTGTTGAAATTTAAGTTGAAGTTTGTGACAAAAGAACCAATGTAAGGCTTTGGGTAACATAGACGGTAGTCCGATGTTGCCACTCCAATGCCTAAGTTAGAGAAGTGATTAATTATTTAGGAAGAATATAAAGTGAAGTAGATAGTGTACGTAGAGAGTTCTTGTAGAGGATATGTTTCCACACATACAGGTCTTTTTTTTATAACCATAGTAGAGAGCAATTGAACAGTTAGTGACATGTGGCATCTCTTAAATAAAGCCATGAGCAAACTGAAGGGTGAAGTGTCAAGTTGGATAGTTATTGTCAGGAAAACTATTCAACTATTTACACTTACATTTGAATATTTGAACCATTCTAGATTAGGCCTAAGCAATTAAGCCCTTAGTGATATTAGTCAAAATTGTAACCTCAACTGTAGAAACTCTAATAAAGGTTCATTAATCAAGCTATCAATCTAGTAGTCGTGACTAAGTCATCAACAATAGTAGGACTAAGCCAAAGGCATGGTGTAAACCTTGCGAATTTAGCTAATTGTGAGTAGAATTCAACTCTAGTACTGAGTTGTTAAGGCTGAGCAAGATAAAAATTTTATTAAATTATAAAATTAAATATATTATAAGTAATAAAAACCTTAGAGTTCAATCAAAACCTAAATTGCGTACGAAAACCCTAAATCCTACATACGCGTAAACACTAGAAATTGAACTTAAACTTGACGAAAACCCTAAAACTATAATTTTAAGGTTATAAAATGGATAAATATAACCTAATAGTGATAAAACCTTAATCAATTTTGATTATCGACAATAATTACTTCTAAATCCAATTTGAGCATCAACGATTTTCATTATCAGTTTCTAAACACCCATTATGGCTAGAATTAAGTTTGAGGATAATAATAGTCCAAGGGGCAGTAGGGTCCTTCGAGCCAATCAAGAAGAACAATCGCCATAACAACTCACCCTCGTGGTGCATCAGGTTTAAATTTGCAATCAAATATCTCAGCATTAGGAACAGGGGGACGGTAGTTTGTGAATAGCATAGTTAGAGGCCTTATGTGCTAAGTTTGCGAAAGAACTTAAGGAAGTCTAAGCTAACAATAGAGAAGTACAACATATGCTCAATGAGAGAGATGTTGCCTCTTCTTCTACTCCCTTTCAATAATAAGTCAAGCAAGAGGTTGACTTAGCTACATAAGAAGAAGCACTATGGCAACTACAAGGAAAAGCTCTAACAATGGATGGGAATAACCCACAATGAAGATAAGAATCTTGAGTAGGAGAAACTTGCTAGTGAACCTACTTTATTCTCCCATTACACCATGTATGCAAATGCCAATAAGTTGGAGATCAAGCATGTTATTGCTCATTTGCTAAAAGAAGCTACACTAGACATGAGTTTATAGGATCTAAAGGATTATATCAAGAATTTAGCCATATAAGGGGCTTCTAGGAAAGATATTGACATAAAAGGAAAAAAGGCTAACTTGTCCAAACAAAGTATTGTGGATAGAGCCCATAATATGTTTTGGACACATATGATGAAAGGAAGGACCTAGATGACCATTTGAATATGTTTTGGACATTGGAGGAACTTTAAAGTCTACCTAACACAATTGCTTACAAGGTCTTCCCTTCCACTTTTTGGAAGTTTGCTAGTAACTAGTTCAACTCCCTAAAAACAGCCTCCATTTCTTCCTTCGACTAATTAGTTGATGAGTTCCACCAATATTTCTTAGCTAGTGAACCTCTAGCTAAAGACTCTTTACTCTTGATGATGCACCTAGGAGCTAAGTTGATAGGGATCACTGACCAATTACTCACTCTTGAGCCTAAAGACTCACCTACATGGTTCATCAAGTTGTTTAAGGGGAGCTAAACATAGAAGAGTGATCCTATTTCTAGTCTAACCTGTAGAATTACTTTGCTCTATACCTTATCAAGGAGACTCTTGAGGTGACCGATCTGCTGTTGAGCTAACCCCTTTGCAATACCAATCCAAAGTCAATCATCGAACTTGTTTATGGTAGACTTGATACATTACTAAAGCTAAGTTGCCCTAAACTTGAGTCAACCAACTAAGGCCTACTAAGCAATGGGCCATCTTTAAAACCAATCCTTTCTTAATCAAGAATATGTGAGCTACTAAGCATCTAACCCTAACTTGATCTGTTCAAAACTTGTTCTACTCAACAAATAGTATTATTAGGACCATAGAATGGATAGTTGATATGCACCCTCTTTTCTGACATCCACACTATCCTTTTAGACCCGAATATTCCTGTTTATCCAATTACAACTCTACCCTTGTAATTTTCTCCTTTTTCCTTTTATAGTAGGAATCCTTTTTTGTAATTTACATGTACTTAGGACTTGCCCTAATTGGGTCATATAAATAATTGTATTTTGTGATAGCTACAATAGTTCATGATCATTAAATTTTAGACATTCCTTTCATGCATGAACTAAATATCCTTGCTTACTCTCATTTGCTCTTATCTAGTCCATTATGAGCATGGATTAAGGGTGAGTACCCCCCAGCCACACTTGTGCGTAATATGAAGTGTGACTCGAGCTCATATGAGGCATTAGTGCATCATATCTACCGTTGGTGCATGAGGACCCCTTCTCAACCTTTAACTACCATTTACTCTTTGGACCATCTTAGAATTTGGACCTATCCCCGTGTAGTTCATGTGATGTTTGACATCTTTTGTTCATCTACGATATCCATACCATCTTGGTATCAAAGCCAACCTACATTTAAGTAAGTTCCCATTAGTTGTACTCTAAATGGTTTATTGCTGCTATAAGTATTTTAGAATTTGTTTATTGTTGTTTGTGAGTGTTCGAAGAGTGTTTAGAGTTAAAGAAACTTCTTGCTTTGTTCTCCTTTGTTTCTTGCTAGCAAAATAGTATACATGCCCGTTTCTCTTGGTTTATTGTCTATTTGGTTGTAATAGCTGTCATGCTATGTTGTTTTGTTTTTATTCGAAGAGAGAGGAATTTTAGGTTGTATTTCAGCTATTAATACACAACAATGTTTGATTCTAACGTTCTAGGAACCTTAAGAAACCAAGAGAGTGATGCGTCAAATGGCCAAGGTTATCATGGAAGCCTCATTCTCTAGTTTATAGGTGACCAACTGGATAGACTTTTGACCAAGTAGCTAGTTTGGTGATTATCATAAACGAAGATAGACAATAGACCAAAAATGAACCCTATAGAGGACGAGTGAGCAAACAATTCAAGAGAGGAAATGACTACTACATTCGAGTGAATGCCCTTATTTGACCATATAGAGCTAGAGGAGTAGGCTAAATTGCTAGACACAGACTAGCATTGGAAGAGATCAAAGAGGAAGATAAGGAAGTAAGTGGTGAAGTAAAGGAGTATTATGAACCCAAGGAAAGGAATATCTAAGCTCATAGAGTGGAACGGTCAAGAATGCATGTCCCTCATTTTTTTGAAAGTGGTGATGCCGAGGACTACCTACACTAGATAGATAAGATTGAGAAGCAATTTGAATGCAATGAGGTGCTTGATAATACTAAGGTCAGACTTGCTGTGTTGTAATTTATTGGCTATGCTACCATATGGTTGATGAATATGTAAGCTATCTGAAGAAGAGAAGGAGAACGTAAATTGAAGTTAGGAATTAGGATGAAATGAAGAGAGTCAAGATGAGAAGATTTGTTATGAGCTATTACTTACAAGATACATTCAAAAAGTTATAGGAGTTGAGGTAAGTAGGATCATATGTAGATGCATATGTGAAGGAATTCTGGATGTTAATGATTCAATGCGAAGTTGTTGAACGTGAAGACTAAATTGTATCTTGATTCATTGGTGGATTAAAGTATGTGATTGGAGATATTCTAGAGAATATGGATATTGGTTCCCCAGATGAAGCTATTCGAGTAACCTAGAGGATCGAGAGGCATCAAATAGGAAGATTTCAAGCTCTTATTAGTCAGCCGACCACTAGTTGACCTGTTTCGAGAAGACTTGTGTGAATGTAACCTAACGAGGTTGCTGAAGCCTAACCACTCAAATTACTTGAGTAGAGGAGGAGATCCTGAGGAAGTTTGAGAAAAGCCATAACTTAGGAAGGAAGATGAGTTAAATCAAGTGTTTCAAGTGTCAAGGGTTTTGACACTTAGCTACCCAATGTTCGAATAGAGGAACCTTAGTGATCCTAGTAGAAGCGCTAACCATTGAGGTCGATAGTACTAATGAAGAAATCAAAAAGCTAAAAAAGGTTGGACAAACTGAGCCATCCAAGGAGGAGGAAGTCATCTATAGCGAGGAAGGTAATTTTATGCCTACTACCCTAACATTGAGAGAATAATGAGTGTGAGTCCTATACTTGAGGATGAACAGTAAGAGAAGTTGTTCCACTTTGGTTGTAAGGTGAATGGCTTACAAGTACCTTAATTGTTGATAGTGTCAGCTGTACTAATGGAGCATCTACTTTCATGGTCTAATAATTAAAGTTGCTAACCAAGCTTTACCCTAAGCCTTATAAACTATATTGGCTTAATGACAAAGAAGCCTTACAAGTAAATAAACAAGTGACTGTACTAGTTAATATTGGAAACTATTGAGATGAAGTGCTTTGTAATATGTTACCTATAAGCATGCCTCTTATCTTTCTTATATGACCATAGATGTTTAACCAAAGTGTGGTATATGATGGAAGGAAGAACACATGTTCTTTAAAGCACGAGGGTAGGAAAAATGATGGGACTCAAGCTATTGGGCCATTAACCCGTAGCAAAGCCCGAGGACTAAATAGTTTAGCAAGGTAAATCCTCTAACTCTAGCTAACTCCTACCAAAGTCGAGTATCCCTTTACTAAGCCACTCTTCGTGTTGAATCAAATGACTATCCATCTCTTTGAAGTGTGCTGAATTGTAGATTTCTGAGACAATAACCAAACCATTCACAATTACTCACCCATGCTCGAGCCAACCATTTGCTTAGCACTACCCTTACTAAGAGACTGAGAAAGAGAGACCTAAACTAATCCTTAGCCACCTTTACTTGGACAAGTAATTTGATCATACGCTTTTGTCTACATTCTCTAACGACATTACTAATGTATCTCTACCATGTGTACAGGACTACATGTAGAATCTGCTACACTAATCATTGCTTCTCTTGAATATTCATTTTTACCCTCTTGTATTCTCGTACATTACTTCTTTAGGACAATACCCTTTTTGTCTTTTCACTTTTAAGCAAGTTGCCTTAACTTTTAGGTATAAATACCTCTTATACTTGTAGCCGAGATATGGTAGACTATCATTAATATAATAAATAGTCTTCTTCATGTAAAAACTGATTGTTTACTTTCATTTCACTTTTATCCTAACCCTTAAGCAAGGCTAAGTGGTGACTAACCTCACTAGACCAATTCGTGCGTCATATCGTGTTGTACCATAAGTCCTCGAAAGTTCCATCGGTGCATCATATCCTTTGAAGCTGTTCATGGCTTTTGCTTACTTTTCATTCACTTTTGTTCTTTCATACATTCCTCATCACTCCTTTTCAAGTTTTTAGTAAGCTTGGACCCATCCAACGATCGGCTTTGTCTATTCTTAGTCATGGTTCGTATCATCTTAATATCAAAGTATAGGTTTCACTTGAGTTGAAATAGATTGTTTCGAAGTTTTGTCTATTCTCTGTTTTGCGTATATGAAATAAAGTAAGTTACTATGTTTATTTGATTACTAAGCTTGCTAGTTGTTCAATTTTTGGTTTGCAGAAGTATTTCTTGATAAACTTAATCAAAGAGTTAGAAACAAAGATCTATTAGATAAAATGATGGAACTAAGTGTTAATGTTGGTGTTGGAGATGATAATAGTAGCGTTGTCCACCATGGCTGACAATCTCAAGGAACACCAAAAAGTATCGATGAGAGACTTGATGACCTAGCTAATCTTCTTATAGACTTAACATGAGTTGTTCATGCATTGGCTTGTTGACTTATTGAAACCATGCATAACACCCTATAAGTTGCTTGACCTATGAGAGGTTAGAACCTAGCTTGATAAGTTTGAGATGGAGGAGTAGGTGATGACCTGCCGACTACTAGTCTTCTTATGCACACATGACTCTGAGGCCTCTAATCCTTCACTTGAAGAATCCTCTCTCGATAACCTGTTGTTGATGAAAGACTCTATACAATAAAAGGATGGCTGAATTTCTTGACAAACCTAAGAGGTTACTCCTGGCTTTGTTCTCTCTCTTATGTCGATGATAACTATTCGCTTGCCAAAGGCTTTGTGCCGAATGATCGAACTTTCAACTACTGAGAGACTCCTATCGAGTGATGAAACACTCTTCTTTGGGTTGAGTACTTTCTTCTGACCCCCTACCAGTCCCTAATGTTGCAACATCTTGATTCTCCCTTACCTGCTATGATTAGAGAATCTATGCACAAAACCAATGTTGTGTTGCCACCTATCCTTTTCACCTGACACTGTACTCTTTTTACCTTTTTGTTATTTGTCCTTTTTACCCCTTTTTGTATATACTAGGAATTCTTCTTTTATATGCCTTTTTGGTAATTTCTTTATTTGTATGGATGCCTTAGGGACTTACTATAAATAGTCTCTTTTTGCGTATAAGCCAGAATTATCTTACATCAAAAATATACATTGAATATTCTATTCTTGCGAGACCACCTTCTCCAAGACCATTCTTATACACTTTTATCTAATCTTGCTGAGTAGCTTAGGATTAGTGGTTGGTGGACCTTAACATCAACTTATATATCATATCAAGTAAAGTGTCAAGTTGTGTTGTGTTTGCAGGTGGGTCATATCCTCTAAGTAGCTTTACGTTAGCTACTCTTGTTAGTTCGTAAACCAACTTACTCTATTTTCTTCAATATTTTGAAGGACCTACTGGTTCGAATCTATTATAGTAAGCCCTAGTGATAACTGAACTCTTAGGTACATCAATAGGTGGATGAGTAAGTAGAAGGATTAACTTGGGAGACATGGGAGAAGAGGAAGAGGAATAGTATTACGAAGAAGAAGAGCAAGTTCAAGCACTTAGAGCATCAGACCATGTGAAACTTTAATGGGTCTGGAAGTGCGGATGAATACTTAGAGTAAGAAAAGAAGGTAGAACATGTGTTTGACTATTACCAATATGAAGATTAAGAAAATGTGAGAACTGCTGTTGTTGAGTTCTCTAGATATGCTACCATATGATAGAAAAATTTACAAACTATAAGGAGACGAGAAAGATATAGAGAGATTAATACTTATCCTAAGATGAAGAGAGTACTTAGAAATAGATTTGTTTCGAAAACCTATCTGCAAGATACTTTTGCTCAGCTTCAAGAGTTGAGACAAAGAGGCCAATCTATTGATAAGTATGTCCAAGAATTTCAAATGCTTATGATTTGTTATGAAGTGGAGGAACCACTAGTACGAAAAAATCTTTAGGTTCCTTACTAAATTAAGCGGTGATATTCGAGACATAGTGGAACTCCAATGATCTACCATAATGGATGAAGCCATTAGAATAGCCTAATAAGTGGACAGGTAGAAAAGAACCTAAGTACCAACCAGACTACTGACTAATCGACTAAGATAAGGAAACTATTGAGCTTAGTTAAGTACCAAGTTGATTTGAGGGGTAGATATCTGAGTCGAGTAGAAGGACCGACTGAATAGTGATGTGCATACCTAAACTTATGAGAGATGGCAAAAATCTGGTAGGAAGATGAGCTAGATCAAGTGCTTTAAGTACTAAAGGTTTGGACATATGGCGGCTCAGTGCCCGAACCGAAGAATTGTGGTTATCAAGGGAGACATCCTGAAGTTAGAAGTAGTAAGTATTGATGAGGAACTTAAGGAGGAGAGCATTGTCGACAAAGAAGTTTCTTAAGAAAATGAACTCATTGAAGAGGATGTGTTTACTGAGGCCTTGGATCAATTGATCTTAGATGTCTAACTTGTAATGAACATGGAACCCTTTTACGAGGAGGAATAGAGAGAGAATTTGTTTCATATCACCTATAAGGTGAATGATCAAGTATATGCCCTTATTGTGGATAGTAATAGCTCTACTAATGTAGCATCAACCAACCTGATCACATAATTGAAGTTGCTGACTATTACACACCTAAGGTCGTATAAGTTGCATTGGTTAAGTGAGAAGGGAGCACTGCATGTCACTCGATAAGTACAACTACTAATCACTATTGAAATTTAGCTTGACCAGATTCTCTACGACATACTACCTATGTACACTTCCCATGTTTTGCTAAGTAGACCGTGGCTGTTTGATAGAAAAGTTATCCATGATGGATACCGGAATACGTATATGTTCAAGAAGGACAATGTAAACCCCTAAAATTATCAACCTAGCTTTTGTAATAGACTCAACCATGTTAGACAATTTACGAGTCGACAAGGCTAATGAAAGTGAAAACCCTAAAAGAATTACTCAATCGCGTAAGAAACTTTCTACCTTAAATGTTTCTAAATGCTAAAGATTTTATTCAAAAGTAATAGAAACCCTAAAAAATGATTATCTTAAAGACATATGTGCACTAATCCAACATAATATACCCTAAAACCCTAATTGATAATATAATGCTCATCTTTTGTCCAATTCACTAGTAAAAGGTTAGAGATGACTCTCATTCATGCTTATAAGATTCGAATCCTTAGGTAATCCATTAGAAATTAAGATAATGAGTCATAGATTATATTCACTTGTTAAGTAAGTGATTAAGATAGTTTCACTTAGAGTTAGGGTAATAGTTGAAGATTAGGTTATATGTAGTGAACTTTAATACTCAAATTAATACTTTTTGCATTTGTTATCCAAAGTAGTTTATCAAATGAGATATATAAGCTATAAAGACCTAAAGTAAGACTTCATCAACTATGTTTACTAATCAATTCATCAAATATCTCATTTCCTTCATTTTTTCCCTAATTTCCCTTAATTACTACATTATGTGCACAAAATTGCACATACTTAAGGAATGTTGACTAAGATAATGCATGTTGACCAAAGTCAAAGGATTGACCAAGTCAACATATGTTGACTAAAGTCAACACTTTGAAAAGTCAACAAATTACACTTAAGAGATAAGGAAAATATCTCTTCCTTAATGATGCCTTTCTTTTCTTTTCTTTTGATTTTTCTTTTTCCCTTCCCCTTAATTGTTACCGTCCACAATTATCTCTTTTAGGCCCCCACCATTTGTTGTCTTCCATAATTAGAATCAAACAAAAAGAAACAAAGCAAAACTTCCCTTTCCATGCCGTGAACTTCCCTCCCCTCTTTCACTTTCATTCCTTTGCTTTTGTCTTCAAAAACTTCAACACAATTAAAGGTATGTCTTTAAGTTGTTTTATGTTACTTTATGTTATTCATTAGTTAGTTAATTAGGTAGATTAGATAAATAGTTAGGTGTTTAGTGATGTCTTGAAGAAGAGGAAACAAAGTTTCCATCTTTAAGTGTAGAAAATGAAGAATCATGAAGGAAATGGAAGAAATACATGTGTATGTACTCTTAGGTATGTGTACATAAAGAAATACCAAAGGAATACAAGTATGTGAACCTTTATACATAAGTAATTATCATGTACATAACCTAACTTAAGACTATATCTAACTATATATGTGTATACTATACTAAATACATACATAGAAATACAAAAGGATGAAATTGAGAGGATTTTCTTAAGGGAAAATTTGGCATACGAATTTTTAGTATAAAAATACGTATCCAACCGTATAGGTATCTAAGTAGGAATACATGTATAAATACGGTATAAATATATGTAGATGTATAAGTATATGTATGTATAAGGTATATGTACATAAGTATAAAGTAAGGAGCAAATGTACATAAGATATGTACATATGACATAAGCATAAGGTAATGCTTATGTAATCAAATGATGAGGTGAGTGATGACATAAGCCATGACATAAGCAAGTGATGACATAAGCAATGACATAAAGAAAAGATGATGTAAGCGATGACATAAGCATAGGTTTAGAAAATGAGAAAAATAAGAAAAATGTAGGTAATTAGGTACTAAAATCAGTAAATCCTAATACACCTTATAAATTAGATTATACCTAATTCAGTACATGAATTAGTAATAACAAAGTAAATCCCTTAATTATAAGAATTTAAGGAATAAAGGCTATAAATATAAGTAATAGCAATACTTAAGTGTTATAGTTAAAAATTTCTATAGATTTAGTTCATAATGTAAAATAGGGGTCTTAACATCCAAAACAGACATTACCGTATGAATATACGTCCGAAAACGATAGAAAACGATAAAAAACGACTATAAATTCATAAATATCAGAAATAAAATGAAGAAGTTATATACGATTAATAATAAAGTCTAACCGGGTAAAAGTTGATAATAGTCTAAGTAGAATTAGATAATTAAATGTTTAGAATTATTAGTTAATTTAAGTACTTACTAGCCTTGTCAAATCGTAATAATCAGGTGACCTTGAGGAGCGTGAGGACCTCCCGATCGACTACTACGATTAGGACGAATCACCATGGCCGAGTGAGTATTTACCCAATTGACTCCATGCTTGTTTTGTGATTGTAGATAGTGGACTTGAATACTATTGTCAATTGATTATTGTGTGGGGTTTGGGAAATGCCTGTGTATGCTGGTATGTCTTGAGTTGTGAACTTATCTTAACTATTGATAATGCTATGTTTGTTGCATGATAGGATAGAAAATGATTGTGTGTATAACTGGATGGTCATAGCATAATTTGACCTTAATTATACTCGACCAATAAAAAGAAAATTGAGACATGCATTAACATGCATAGCATGGATACTATTCCGGTCGTCACATCACACGGAGGTAAAGAGAGGTCATTCGGGGGTTGATATTATTCATTTATTTGGTTCTGTACGGTGCACTCGTACAAAATGACCTTACCCTGGCCCGCGGGAATACTAGGCGTTGGAGGTGCCAACCGCCTGGCTAAGGGTCGAGTCTAGAGGCCTCCGTTTAGGGGTGAGTGTGGACTACGGGGGCCCACTCATAATTATACTAGAACTTGGGTTTTTCTGAAAATAAAAGAATTATTTGATATAAGTACGGAACGTGGAGTTCCATAGTAAAGTAAGTTCTAGTATAATACCCGGATCTGATTGGTGCCGTGTAAACTCTAACCCTGACTTCGGACGGCGTTAAATCTGAGTTACGTATATGAACTGGTTAATTATACGTATTGTTTGGCATTCTGATTGATCATTCATTCATATGCTTGAATATAATGTACTTATAACTTGCTTGTGGTATGGTTGAGGGTTTTTCTCACTAAGCTTAGGCTTACACCCCTTTAGACTTTTGTTGCAAGATAGCCTGTTCGTAGAGGTAGGACGAGGGATGCCACAAGTTAGCCTAGGGACTTGGGCAAGAGCGAACTGTCCTGTGTACAGAGAGAGAATAGTTTAAGTGGACTATTACACATGTACTTTTGCTTATCTTATTATTATAGACCTAGACATACTTAAACGCTGTGTATTGTAAGCTTTATAACTTAAATTTTATATAAATATGTTTGTATAATGATATCATGTGAGTTTGGATGTTCTTTGGAAACTAGTGATTGTAGAGCCTTGTATATTGTGTAAAGAGTTCTTGATTGGAAGGGTAACCAATCAGGGATTCTTTGTACAGTATACGGCGTTTGCTATGACTAGGCCGTCCTCAGTTCGTGACAGACAACAGAAAGATTATGATGAATCCAATGCCACCGAGTGAGGTTAATAAACTATAGAGCAAACTTGCTCATGGATCAAAGAAGACTCTGATGATGAGTAAGGCTGAGCTTCAAGAAGCCCTTAAAGTTGATGTACCAACCCTCATGTTGGTTAGGAGGCTATTAGAGTTAAAGGAGCGAGGTGAACTACCCTAAGAAGTAAAAGAGTTGCTAGATGAGTACACTAATCTATTCTTAGAACAGATATAGGAAGGACCACCTCTTATCCGAATGGTAAGTCAATGAATTACTACAACTAGGCTATCGGATGAGTCCCAATCAAGCTTCTATGCTCTAATGGTAAGTTAGTGAATTACTTGAGAGAGGGTATGTTTGGGAAAGTCTTAGCCCTTATGTTGTGCTGGCGCTTCTAGTGTCCAAATAGGATAGAACCTAGTAGATGTGTGTTGATAGCCGAATAGTGAACAAGATAATGATAAAATACGAGTATCCTATCCTAAGATTAGAATACATGTTGGATGAATTGAGTAGAGCTGTGATCTTGAACAAGATTGATTTGATGTCTAGTTACTAGCAAATTTGCATAAAACCGGGAGATGAGTAGAAAACTGCATTTAAAACTCAGCATAGACTCTATGAGTGGATGGTCTTGTCATTTGTCTTATCTAATGCCCTGAGCACTTTCATGAGTCTGATGAACCATGTGTTGAGACATCTAATGGGAAAGTGTGTCATGGTGTACTTTGACAACATCTTGGTCTATAGTACCAACATGCTGAGTCTCTATGAACATCTCCAAGCCGTATTGAATATCCTCCGTATCAAGAGATTATTAAGCAACCTTAAGAAGTATCATTTTTACTAGGAGGAAGTGGTATTCTTAGGCTACGTAATAAGTGGAGGAGGCTTATGAGTGGACAATGAGAAGATCCAAGCAATCGTTAAGTGGTTGACTCCTATTACTTGTGTCAAATTGAGAACCTTTCACGTACTAGCTTCATTCTACATAAGATTCATCAGGAATTTCAGAACCTTGTTGCACCACTTATTGAGCTAACAAAGAAGAACACCGACTTCCAATGGGGAGAAAAGGAGGAGAGAAGTTTTGCTAAGATAAAGGAAAGGTTGACCTCTACCCCTATACTAATTCTTCCTGAATTCAAGAAAGTATTTGAGTTGGAATGCGATGCATCAAGCATTGGAATGGGCGTTGTCTTAATGTAGCAAGGCCAACCAATTGCTTACCATAGTGAGATGCTTAGAGGACCTTAGCTAAATTACTCTGTGTATGATAAAGAACTCTTGGCATTGATCCATACACTATAAGTATGGCAGCATTATTTACTGTTGAGAGAATTTGTCATCTATACTGATCATGAGTCCCTAAGGTACCTCCAAAGTCAAATAAAGTTGTTGAAGTGGCAAGTGAGATGGGTTGAATTTTTTGAAGGATTTAATTTTGTAATAAAATATAAATAAGGAAAGGGCAACATTGTTGTAGATGCTTTCTCGAAGAGACATATACTCCTTACTGAATATATAGACGAGATTGTTTGGGTTTATAAGCATTAAAGAACAATATGCTGGGGATCTACAATTTTGACCCGTACTTATACGTTATGTCGGTGGAAGGTGTTAGGACCCTAAAGGGAGTCTAGTAAGATTACCTAAAATTTCCATAACATGTATGCACCGATGATATGAAAACCGTCTTGCAAGTCAAAGATTGCAAAACTCTAAATAATAAATCACTAAGATTAATGATTTTCAAGTAATTAATTTATTATAACATGACATAATATATAATTCTAAATAATTATGGATGTCTGATATCCTACAGTTCCTCAGAACTACAGAGAATCCGTATCCCCTACCAAATAATAGGACAGGATATGCCAACATTATAAAACTGCAAGTAGAATTAAATTATACTAAATTCTAACATGTGAATATTTTCTAAAAAGAGTGTTATGTATCACTTATAAAGATCTCCACTAATCCTAACATTAATGTACATATCTTCATCTCGCCCTCAGCACTCGAGACTTATCCCAATCCCATCGTATGTAAACCTGCAAAAGAAAGACTATTAGGAAATAAGCTACAACAGCTTAGTGAGCTATCCCTCATACCATACTGGCAAACAAGTTATCAAACAAATTATTACAACTATATGAATGCATGTACACGCAGAATGCCAAACAATATATGCAGTTGACCGGTACTGCATATAATATCGGATTTTAACGCCCTCCGAGATAAGGGTTGGAGATTCATCAGCACCAATCACGACCAAGCTCTAGTACCTGGGTTTTTACCCATAACTTTGAATTCCGTATTTCACAAAAATATATTTCCATTTCTAACACAAAGTCCCAAGCCTAGCGGTCCTAGCGGTGAGGTGACCCCCGCAGTCCATACTCACACCTTATAGCAGTGGTCTCTAAACACGATCCCCAGCCACCCACGGTTAGCGTCTTCGACGCCAATAGAACCCGTGAGCCAAGGGTAGGGTCTTGTTGTACCCATGCTCCTGCATGGTACTAATCAAATCATGTGGGAATCCATCCCTCCAAGGCCCTTCATTACCAACCGCGTGAAGTGACGACTGGAATAAGTAATGCGATGCATGGATAATGCATGACCCTTTTGATTCAAGATGAGCGAAATATAATTAGGTCAGATTACGAGGTGATCAATCAATATCAGCAAACCATCCAAATCATATGAAAATCAATCAAATCATCAATTATCGTATTTAACAATATTTCTTATAACAATCAATCAATATCAGGCACATGCATATCCCAAAACCCCATGCATCAAGTTATTGATATTTAATTTAAGTGCACTAACTACAAGCACAAACAAGTATAGAGTCATCGGGAGTACTCACTTAACTATGATGACTCGCTCTAGTCATAAGAACCAATCGGGAGATCATCGCCCTCGTCGAGATCACCAAATCATTACGAGATAAAAAGGATAATAAGTAGTTGACTCAACTAATGCTTCTAGATATCTATCTACCTAATTCTACTTAGATTACTATCATCCCTCATTCTATTAAATCTAATTGCTAATCGTACGTAACTTTTTCATTTTATCTTCAATATTTACGAATTTAGAGTCGTTTTTCATTGTTTTTGGACGCACGTTCATACGGTGACGTCCGTTTTGGACGTTAAGACCCGTGTTTTACAATATGGACTAAATTTATAGAAATTTTTAACTATGAAAACTTAAGTACTCCTATTACTTATATTTTTATCTTTTGTTTACACTCAATGATTTAGTTAACCCTTAAATTCTTATTACTAGAAAATTTTACTTTGCTATTGCCAATTCATGTACTTAATTAAGTATAATCTAATTTAGAAAGTGTCATAAGGTTTACTAAGTTAAGTACCTAATTATTATACACTCTTCTTATTTTCTCATTTTCTAAACCTACGCTTGTGTCATCGCTTACATCATTATTTGGTTATGTCATGGCTTATGTCATAATATGCTTACCTCATCACTTACCTCATTATGTGATTACATAAGCCTCTCCTCATGCTTATGTCTTATGTACATGTCTTATGTACATTTTACTTCTTCCCTTATAATTATGTACATATACCTTATGCATATATATACTTATACATCTACTTAGACTTATATCTTATTTATACATGTATACATACTCATATACCTATATGGTTAGATACGTATTTTTATACATAAATTCGTATGCCTAATCTTTTCCTAAAGAAAAGCTTCCTAATTCTATTCTTTTGTGTTTTTAAGTGTGTAATTAGTGTAGTATAAGTATGTATGGTTAGGTTTTGTTTTAATTTAGGTTATGTACGTGGAAAATACTCATGTACCATGCTTCTCATGCTTCCCTTCTTTTCGGTTTACCACATGTACACATTCTTTGAGCATATATTCATGTTTTCCTTTCTTCTTTTTCTTGATTCCTAGATTTCTACACTTAAAGATGAGACCTTTGTGCTCTCTTCTTCAAGATCATACTTTTCACATACCTAATTGTCTAATCTACCTAATCAACTAACTAATGAATAATATAAAGCAACATAAAGTGACTTAAGTACATACCTTTAGTTGTGTTGGAGTTATGCAGACAAAAAGTGAAATTGTGAAAGTGAAAGAGGAAGAAGAAACTCACTGCAAGAGGGGGTTGTTTTTGTTTTGTTTCTTTTGTCTTTTGTTGATTATGGAAGAAGGCAAATGGTGGGGTCTAGAAGGGAATAAGTGGACGGCAACAATTGAGGGGAAAAGAAAAAGAAAAACCAAAAAGAAAAGGAAAAGAAAAGCCATTATGAAGGAGTAGATATTTTCTTTATCTTTTAGTCTTTTGTTGACTTTTCAAAATGTTGACTTTAGTCAACATGTGTTGACTTGGTCAACTTTCCTTAAGCTTGTGTAATTTTGTATACATAATGTAGTAATTAAGGGAAATTAAGGAAAAAATTAAGGAAATGAGGTATTTGGTGAATTGATTAGTAAACATAGTTGATGAGGTCTTACTTTAGGTCTTTATAGCCTATATATCTCATTTGATAAGCTACTTTGGATAACAAGTGCAAAAAGGACTAATTCGAGTATTAAAGTTCACTACATGTAACCTAATCTTCAACTATACCTCTAACTCTAAGTAAGACTATCTTAATCATATACTTAAGAAATAAATGTAATCTATGATTCATTATCTTAGTTTTTAAGGGATCATTTAAGTATTCTAAATGTTTATGCATGATTGAGGGTTATCTTTAGTCGTTTACCGATGAAATGGAAATATATGGAGGATATATTATCACTTAAGGTTTTAGGGTAAATTATGGTGAATTAGTGCTTTTATATCCTTAAAGTTATAGTTTGAGGGTTTTTATTACTTTAAGGCACAATCTCTAATGTTTTTACACATTTAGGGTTTCATATATTCTTATGCAATTAAATCTTCGATTGTCGTCTTAGGGTTTTGATGAGGTTCGAGGTTTTAGGGTCTTCATATGCGGTTAAGGGTTCAATTGATGATTTAAGGTTTTTTGTATCCACTTTAGGTTTTGGATTGAGATTTTAATCGATTTTAAACCTCACTGGCTCTTTTAAGTTCAGGAAATCATTTATAGTTTGGACGTTTGTTTCTATACTTACAAAGCGAAATTCGTGGGTTTACATTCTTCCCCCCTTACAAAATGTTTCGTCTCCGAAACTTAACTGAGATAGTTCTTCATGAACATTCCTTTCATTCTTTAATAAATAAACGGTTTACATATAATACTTATCTATAAACAGTATAATAGGTCTATAGAACATATTTCATATACATAACCTCCTCATATTGATTACATTAAATCTCCAAGGTTCTTCAATAGTACTTAGTGATATCATAACCATGTCTTCTACAATTACTGCTCATTAAGGCATTTTCTTCTTTAACTACTATTCCCTTTATACATCATCATCATCAAACTTCCTACGATAGTATGTTGGACACATCCAGTCATCATTTCTTGAATTGCTTACTTCTTAGGACAAGAGGTGAAGGTATGTTCGTAATCACCACATTTGTAGCATACTTTGCTTTTCATGGGACATTATTGAATTCTATGTTGTCCTTTCTTCCCACAAATAAAACACTTATCTTGCAATTGTGGGCAATTCTTTGGATAGTGCCATTTACCACACTTCAGCATCTTACTTTAGCTATTTCTTTCATTTTTAACTTATTGGCTGGTGGCTTTGATTTTCTAGTTGATCTCTTTCTTTTTCAATTGATGTCATATTTCTGTTGAAACTCTGTTCTAAATATACTCCAAGTAACAAAAGGGGACAAGATTCTTTCTTTAGAGTTCCACTAAAACCTAGCATCACCATTAAATCACCATTAAGCATAAAAGTTCCATATGTTAATTTCAGGTCTTCAAGAATTTCATAAGCTTCAAATGACAATTCGATTCAAGACAACCAATCTTTCGCTTCAATTAGATTATTCCCCTTGCCTATAAAGAAATCATTAGCCTTAACAAAATTAGGGAATGCCCTCCTTGGCAACTTTGATTCTTCAGGGTTCCTTTGTAAACACCCCAAATTTCCTTGATCTCTTGAACTTAGGTGTATGTCGTAATCCTTTTTATTATCCATAATCCTGCCAAAGTGATATTGGCCTACATTAATATTACTTATACACTTAGATCATCGATCATCACTAAATAGTATTTATACAAATTATCACTTCCACCTTTTCAATCTTTTTAATTCTCTCATTAAAATAGACTTTATCTTCCACAAATTGTCAAACTCACTTTCATCAAATATCTGATTTGATCATTCTTACATCATTATTATTTTTCATTTCCTAAATGTGATCACCTTTCAAATATCTTGTTCAGTCCTACTTTCCTTCTTGTAGTATTATGATTAGATTCTATATAGTATCGCTCATAGTTCATTCTTATTAATCTCTTAAGTCAACAATTCTCTAAATCTCCAATCATACAATGTAAATTCTCCATTTGAATTGTTGTTGCTATCCTCATGGATTAAAATCCTACACATTATAACTCCAACGTAATTATCCTTTAAGACCTTACACAATCATCTTCTTCATGTTATGATCACCCAACATAATGAAAAATTCCCCATCTCATGCTTCAAACTGATCAGGCTACTCAACCACCAAATCAAATTTATAATTAACCACTTCAATAAAATTGTCAAATTCCATCTACGTTATCAAATTTCCAATTCCAACTGTTATCAAGATCATCAAAACTGGTAAACCTCTAATTAATGCACTTCATACCTTTAACGTAAAATTGAAATGCTCAAGCACTCTTGATTCCCAACACAAGCCTTCCTTCTTAATTTAACACAATTAGGCACAACTCCTTTTTGTTCCCTTTACAACTCTTGTTCCTTAGATCCTTAATTTATCACTTCAAACCTACACTCACAAGCCTTTTGAGCATAATAACACTAACAATAACTAGGATAGAGAGAAGTTCAGCAAATAAAAGAATATATGTACTTATAATACAGTTATACTACGTAAAAGTAATACTAAATATAGGATATAATCTAAACGTCTAAAGCATTTATTCTTATTCTAATTCTACCCAAGTGCTACCCCATCTCACTTTTTGGTAGGTTTCTCCTATCTCTGACAACCAAATGCTCTGATGCCACTTTGTCAGGACCCCAAAGGGGGCCTAGTAGGATCACCTAAAATTTCCATAACATGTGTGCACCCATGATATGAAAACTATCTTGCAAGTTAGAGATTGCAAGACTCTAAATAATAAATCACTAAGATTAATGATTTTTAAGTAATTAATTTATTATAACATGACATAATATATAATTATAAATAACTATGGATGTCCGATATCCCACAGTTCCTCAGAACCGCAAAGAATCGGTATCCCCTACCAAATAATAGGACAGGATATGCCAACATTATAAAACTGCAGGTAGACTTAAGTTATATTAAATTCTAACAAGTGAATATTTTCTACAAAGAGTATTATGTATCACCTATAAAGATCTCAACTAATTCTGACATTACTGTACATATCTTCATCTTGCCTTCAGCACTCGAGAATTATCCCAATCTTATCGTATGTAAACCTGCAAAAAAAGACTATTGGGGAATAAGCTACAAGAGCTTAGTGAGCTATTCCTCACACCATACTGGTAAACAAATTATTACAACCATATGAATGCATGTACACGTAGAATGCCAAACAATATATGCAATTGACCGATATTGCATACAATATCGAATTTTAACGCCCTCCGAGATAAGGGTTGGAGATTCATCGGCACCAATCAAGATCGGGCTCTAGCACCTGGGTTTTTACCCATAACTTTGAATTCCGTATTTCACAAAAATATATTTCCATTTCTAAAAATCCAGTAGTTCACAAAGTCCCAAGCCTAGCGGTCGTAGCGGTGAGGTGACCTCCGCAGTCCACACTCACACCCTATAGCGGTGGTCTCTAGACGCGAGCCCCAGCCACCAACAGTTAGCGTCTCTAGCACCAATAGAACCCTCGAGCCAAGGGTAGGGTCTTGTTATACCCATGCTCCTGCACGGTACTAATCAAATCATGCGGGAATCCATCCCACCAAGGCCCTTCATTACCAACCGCGTGAAGTGACGGCTGGAATAAGTAATGCGATGCATGGATAATGCATGACCCTTTTGATTCAAGATAAGCCAAATATAGTTAGGTCAGATTACGAGACGATCAATCAATATCAGCAAACCATCCAAATCATATAAAAATCAATCATACCATCAAATCATCAATTATCGTATTTAACAATATTTCTTATAACAATCAATCAATATCAAGCACACGCATATCCCAAAACCCCATCCATCAAGTTATTAATATTCAAGTTAAGTGCACTAACTACAAGCACAAACAAGTATAGAGTCATCGGGAGTACTCACTTGACTATGACGACTCGCTGTAGTCATAATAACCGATCGGGAGATCCTCGCCCTTGTCGAGATCACCTGATCATTACTAGATAACGAGGATAATAAGTAGTTGACTCAACTAATGCTTCTAGATATCTATCTACCTAATTCTACTTAGATTACTATCAACTTCATTCTATTAAATCTCATTGCTAATCGTACGTAACTTTTTCATTTTATTTCAATATTTACGAATTTATAATCATTTTTCATCGTTTTTGGACGTACGTTCACACGGTGATGTCCGTTTTGGACGTTAAGACCCGTGTTTTACGATATGGACTAAATTTATAGAAACTTTTAACTATAAAAACTTAAGTACTCTTATTACGTATATTTTTATCTTTTGTTTATACTCAATGATTTAGTTAACCCTTAAATTCTTATACCTAGAAGATTTTACTTTGCTATTGCCAATTCATGTACTTAATTAAGTATAATCAAATTTAGAAAGTGTCTTAGGGTTTACTAAGTTAAGTACCTAATTATTATACACTCTTCTTATTTTCTCATTTTCTAAACCTACGCTTGTGTCATCGCTTATATCATCATTTGCTTATGTCATTACTTGCTTATGTCATGGCTTATGTCATGGCTTATGTCATCATGTGCTTACCTCATCACTTACCTCATTATGTGATTACATAAGCCTCTCCTCATGCTTATGTCATATGTACATGTCTTATGTACATTTTACTTCTTCCTTATATTTATGTACATATACCTTATATATATATATACTTATACATCTACTTAGACTTATACCGTATTTATACATGTATACATACTCATATACCTATACGGTTAGATACGTATTTTTATACACAAATTCGTATGACTAATTTTTTCCTTAAGAAAAGCTTCCTAATTCTATTCTTTTGTGTTTTTAAGTGTGTAATTAGTGTAGTATAAGTATGTATGGTTAGGTTTTGTTTTAATTTAGGTTATGTACGTGGAAAATACTCATGTACCATGCTTCTCATGCTTCCCTTCTTTTCGGTTTACCTCATGTACACATTCTTTGAGCACATATTCATGTTTTCCTTTCTTCTTTTTCTTGATTCCTAGATTTCTACACTTAAAGATGAGAACTTTGTGCTCTCTTCTTCAAGATCATACTTTTCACATACCTAATTGTCTAATCTACCTAATCAACTAACTAATGAATAATATAAAGCAACATAAAGTGACTTAAGTACATACCTTTAGTTGTGTTGGAGTTATGGAGACAAAGAGTGAAATTGTGAAAGTAAAAGAGGAAGAAGAAGCTGACTGCAAGAGGGAGTTGTTTTTGTTTTGTTTCTTTTGTCTTGTGTTGATTATGGAAGAAGGCAAATGGTGGGGTCTAAAAGGGAATAAGTGGACGGCAACAATTGAGGGGAAAAGAAAAAGAAAAACCAAAAAGAAAAGGAAAAGAAAAGCCATCATGAAAGAGTAGATATTTTCTTTATCTTTTAGTCTTTTGTTGACTTTTCAAAATGTTGACTTTGGTCAACATGTGTTGACTTGGTCAACCCTTTGACCTTGGTCAACATGTGTTGACTTGGTCAACTTTCCTTAAGCATGTGTAATTTTGTATACATAATGTAATAATTAAGGGAAATTAAGGGAAAAATTAAGGAAATAAGAGGAAATGAGGTATTTGGTGAATTGATTAGTAAACATAGTTGATGAGGTCTTACTTTAGGTCTTTATAGCCTGTATATCTCATTTGATAAACTACTTTGGATAACAAGCGCAAAAAGGACTCATTCGAGTATTAAAGTTCACTACATATAACCTAATCTTCAACTATACCTCTAACTCTAAGTAAGACTATCTTAATCATATACTTAAGAAATAAATGTAATCTATGATTCATTATCTTAGTTTCTAAGGGATCATTTAAGTATTCTAAATGTTTATGCATGATTGGGGGTTATCTTTAGTCGTTTGCCGATGAAATGGCAAAATATGGAGGATATATTATCACTTAAGGTTTTAGGGTAAATTATGGTGAATTAGTGCTTTTATATCCTTAAAGTTATTGTTTTAGGGTTTTTATTACTTTAGGACACAATCTCTAATGTTTTTACACATTTAGGGTTTCATATATTCTTACACGATTAAATCTTCGATTGTGGTCTTAGGGTTTTGATGAGGTTTGAGGTTTTTGGGTCTTCGTATGCGGTTAAGGGTTCAATTGATGATTTAAGGTTTTTTGTTTCCACTTTAGGTTTTGGATTGAGATTTTAATCGGTTTTAAATCTTATTGGCTCTTTTAAGTTCAAGAAATCATTTACAGTTTGGACGTTTGTTTCTATACTTAGAAAGCTAAATTCGTGGGGTTTACAGAAGGACTGTAGACATGTATCATGTAAAAGATGGATACTTGTTCTAATGAGAGAAATTGTGCATGCTATCTTATTCACTAAGAGAGTTACTGATCGAAGAAGCTTACAGTAGAGGACTCTCTAGACATTTTGGAGAGAAAATGCCCTTTGAACTATTGAATGGTCATTTCTTGTTGCCGAGAATGAGGTGTAATGTGCACTGAGTTGTTGAAGGTTATGCTGTGTGCAAGAGGGCTAAGTGCTAAGCTAAGCAAGGGAAAACAATGCCTTTGCCTTTTCCAATGAAACCATGGACTGAGTTGGGCATGGACTTTGTCCTTAGATTACTATGAATTACCTGAGGTAAAGATTCTATAATGGTTATCATAGATAGGTTCAATAAGATCGCACACTTTATGCTTTGCTCCAAAACTAATGATACTTCGACTATTGCTTCTCTTTTCTTACAAGAAATTGTTAGGTTATACGACGTGCTAAGAAGCATAGTATCATATAGAGATCTAAAGTTCTTGAGCCATTTCTAGAGAACTCTATGCTGATGGATGGGGACTAAACTGCTATTTAGTACTTCTTGTCACCCCTAAACAGATGGCTAAATAAAGGTAATCAATTATAGTTTGGGATCACTATTCAAGCTACAATAGGTAAGAACTTGGTTGACTGGGACGTCTACTTACTAGTACTCGAGTTCATTTACAATCAGATAGTACATGACACCACTAAGCAAACCCCTTTTGAGATTGTCTATGGTTTCAACCTCGAGTTACCCCTCCATCATACCCCTATACCTAAATTCGAGTAAGAAGACCCTGATGTGAGAGCCTAAGTATAATCCCTTCAGCACATTTACAATAAGGTCACTTGGTAGATCCACTAAGTCACCCAAAGAATGCAAAAGAGGACCAAGGGTAGGATGGTTAAACAATTCCAACAAGGATACTTGGTGTAGCTACACCTCAACAAGGAAAGGTTTTTGAGTAAGAGGAAGGACAAGCCATTTACAAGAACTAAAGGACCTTTCATAATTCTCCAGAAGGTTAATGATAACACTAATAGGTTGGAGCTGCTCGAAGATTATGGGGTTTCTAACACCTTTAATGTTGCAAACCTCAATCCATATTACCTTGATAGAGAGCTAATCGTAGACCATTTAATTTGATCCTAAACCTAAATTAAGCCAAAGGGTATGATGGGAATCAGGCTACTAGGCTTTTGACCTGCATTTGAGCCTAAGGACTGGAAGCGCTAGCAAAGTGGATCCTCTTACTCCAGCCAACTCCTACCAAAGCCATGTATCACTTTGCCGAGCCACTTTGTATGCTAAGTCGAATGATTACCCATCTCTTTAAAGTGTGCCAAATTGTAAATTGCTAAGACAATAGCCAAAACATTCATGATTACTCACTCATGTCTTAGCCGACCAATTGCTCGACATCACCCTTGTCGAGAGATAGAGATAGAGAGATCTCAGACTGATCCTTAGCTACCCTTACTCAGATAAGCAATCTAATCGTACTCTTTTGTTTGCATTCTCTAATGGCATCACTAATGTATCTTTGCTACGTGTACAGGATCACATGTAGAATCTGCTACACTAATCCTTGCTTTTCTCTAATATTTATTTTTACCCTCTTGTATTCTTGTACATTAATTCTTTAAGACAATACCCTTTTTGTCTCTTTCCTTTTAGGCAAGTTATCCTAACTTTTTGGTATAATTACCCCTTATACTTGTAACTAAGATATGGTAGATTATCATTAATACACTAAATATTTTTCTTCTTGTAAACACTAATTGTTTACCTTCATTTCACTCTTACCCTAACCCTTAAGCAAGGTTAAGTGGTAAGTAACCTCACCAACTAATTTGTGTATCACATCAAGTTGTACCATAAATCTTCAGAAGTTCCATTGGTATGTCATATCCTTTGGAGTTGTTTCTAGATTTTGCTTACTTTTCATTCACTTTTGTTCTTTTAGACATTCCCCATCACCCCTTTTTAAGTTTTCGACAAGCTTAGACCCATCCAGCAATCGGCCTTATCTGTTGTTGGCCACGGTTTGCATCAAAAGTGAAGTTAAGCCTTATGATTGTCAAGCAAGTTTAAAACATGCAAACTTAATTTAGTTGAATTCTAAAGAAACATGCTTTGGTGATGACCTAAGATGAGCTAAAAAGAGAGATGAAGCTTGAAGAGCTGATTTATCTACTTGTCAAAAGTTACCAAAAATGAAATTAGATGAAGAATTACTATATGCCGAGGTGAAAACCTTTTTAGATGAGTTTGCTGACTAGTTCCTTGGTGAATTGCTGAAAGGCTTACCTCCCATCAAGGCATTGAACATGCAATTAACTTGCATCTAAGAGCTGCATTACTAAAAAAGGCTACCAATACGCTAAATCCTGAATAAGTCACCGAGCTATAAGAGCAGGTAGATGGGCTAATGAAGACAAGGTATGTGCAAGAGTCCTTAAGCCTACATATCGTGCTAGCTCTATTAGTACAAAAGAAAGATGGGACATAGAGGATGTGTATAGATAGCTAAATAATCAACCACATTACCATAAATTATCAATACCATATACCAAGGCTTGATGATATGCTTGATGAGTTAAATGGAGCAAGAGTATTCTTTAAGATTGATCTCAAATCCATATACCATCAAATTTGAATGCGAGAGAGAGATGAATGGAATACTACAATCAAGACTTGTAATGGATCACATGAATAGCATGTTATGTCATACCAATTGTCAAATGCACCAAGTATGCTCACGTGATTAATGAAACATGTACTCCCAGAACTTATTGGAAAGTTTGTTGTCACATATTTCAATGATATTCTTGTCTATAGTCCTTACTTACAGACTTATAGAGAGCATCTTCGAGTTATTTTCTCCTAACTTAGAGCTAAGAAGCTTTATGCCAATCAGAAGTAATGTGACTACTGTCGACCTAAAGTAATCTCTCTAAGGTTTATTGTAAGTAATGGTGGCACCCAAGTTGATGATGAGAAAATACAAGTCATTACTGAATGGCCTGTACAAACTTGTTCAATCAACATGTGAAGTTTCCATAGCTTGGCCTCATTTTATCATCGATTTATAAAGGATTTTTAAAGTATTCAAGAAAAATGCTGTGTTCAAGTGAAGAAAGAAGGAAGAAAGGATTTTTGAAGTATTAAAGGAGAAGTTAACTACTGCCCTTTTCTTTGCTCTCTCGAGCTTTGACAAAGTGTTTAAAGTAGAGTGTAACGCATCTAGACTAGGCATAGGTGCTTTGTTGTTGTAAGAGGGTTGACCTATTGCCAACTTTAATGAAAAGCTTAAAGGAGCTACACTTAATTATTCTATTTATGATGAGGAGCTTTACTCCTTGATCAGAGCCTTGACTATATGGCAACATTATTAGCTACCTAAGGAATTAGTGATCTACATTGATCATGAATCTTTAAGATATTTGAAAAGCCAACCTAAGTTGTCTCGAAGACAAGCTAGGTGGATCTAGTTTATGGAGGGATTTTCCTATGTCGTAAAGCATAAGAATGGTAAGAACAATGTAGTGGTTGACACCTTATCGTGATGCTATTTCCTCTTAATTGAACTATAAACATGGTTACTTAGTTTCTCCATGATCAAGGAATTGTATGCTAAGGATCCACATTTTGGTCCGATATATGCAAATGTGAGGAAGGACTAGCACTTGATGGCTATCATAGAGAAGGTGGGTACTTATTCAAGAAAGGGAGATTGTGTATCCCAACTTGTTCTATGAGAGAATTATTGGTGCGCAAGATGCACAGTAAAGGATTGTTTAGATATTTTGGACAGCATCAAACTAATGAGGTACTATCCTCTAGATTCTTTTGGCTAAATATAATAATAGATGTTTACGTTATATTAGGAAGGTATTCTACTTGTAGAAGGGTAAAGAGTTGAGCCAAGCAAAGGCAATACTTACCTTTGCTGATCTCTACCAAACTATTGTTCAAGCTAAGTATTGATTTTATGTTAGGATTGCCAAAGAAGTCCCGAGGCAAGGACTCCATCATGGTGGTTGTGGACCAATTTAGCAAGATGGCACACTTTATGCCTTGCTTTGAGACTAACAACAATTGGTTATCTCTTTTCATTTCTTGTAGGAGGTCACAAATTTCTTGGAGTACTTAGGACCACTAGGTCAAACCGAGACCCAAAATTCGTGAGTAACTTCTAAAGGACCCTATGGAAGTGAATGGGAACCAAACTACTGTTCTACACATTTTATCATCTTTAAATAAATGGATAGACTGAGGTTGTTAATGGAATTATGGGGACCTTACTCTAGGTTACTATTGGTCAAATCATAGCTGATTGGATCTATGCCTATCCTTAATTAAGTTGGCCTACAATAAGACTACCCACAGTATCATGAGTATGTCGCCATTTCAGATTTCCTATAGGTTCAACCCTAAGCTTCCATTGGACCAAGCACCCCTTTTAAGTTAAAATGATGAGCAACTAGTTATAGAAAGATTCAAGGCCATCAAGGAAATGCACCAAAAGGTCGTAGAACATCCAAGCTGAGTTGATACCAAGCTCGAGAGATGAGGTCGAGGATGGAAGAACAGAGAATTTCACCTAGGTGATTTAGTTTTGATCCACCTCAATAAAGAACGATTCCTAGGTCTAAGGAAGAATAAGTTTTCTCCTAGAGTTAACGAACCATTTAAAGTGCTTAAATAGATCAATCCTAATGCTTATAGGATTGAATTACCCAAAGACTATGGGGTCTCAAACTCCTTCATCATTGCCAACCTCCATCCATATGTCTTTAAAGAGGAGCAACAAATAGCAAAGTTAGATTTAATCCTAAATCTCAAATAGCTCGGAGGCGATGATAGGTATTACTGGCCAATCACTTGCTCTTAAGCTTAAGGACTCACCCACATGGTTTATCGAGTTGTCTAAAGGGAGTTGAACTCAGAATAGCAATTCTATCTCTAATCTAACCTATCAAATTACTCTACTCTCTACCTCGTCAAGGAGACTCCTAAAGTGACCAACTTATTGTTGAGCTGACCAAGCAATAGGCCATCTCCAAAACCAATCCTTCCTTAATTTGAAACATTTGAGCTATCAAGCATCCAACCTTTACTTGATCTACTCAAACCTGTTTTGCTTGGTAAACAGCATCATTAGGATCATAGAATGGACAGTTGACATGAATTCCCTTACCTAACATCTTTATTGTCCTTTTGTACCCAAATATACCTTTTTTGTTTGATTACAACTTTACCTTTTTAATTTATTCCTTTTTCCATTTCTGGTAGGAATGCTTTTTTGTAATTTGTATGTACCTAGGACATACTCTAATTAAGTCATATAAATACTTTTATTTTATAATAGCCACAACAATTTATGATCACTAAATTTCAAACACTCCTTTCTTACATGAGCAATGTATCCTTGCTTACTCTTGTTTGCTCTTATATAGTCTATTGTGAACATAGATTAGTAGTGAGTGCCCTCCAGCCACACTTATGCGTAATATCAAGAACGACTTGAGCTTGTAAGAGGTGTTGGTATGTCATATCCATCGTTAGTACACAAGGACCCTTGCTCAAACATCGACTACTATTTACTCTTCAAACCATTACGTGGTTCAGACCAACCCCATTACAGCTTTGATAAAGGCATATTTTATTGAGTGAATTAGGGAGAATTATTATTGATTTTACAAAAATCATTTCGAATTAGTACTTAAGTATTTTCAATTGAATGCTTCAGGTAGAAAATGATTTAGAATGGAAATACAACCAATTTAGAGGCATTTTATGCAAACGAACGAAGCCAAAGTGAGCTACGACATGATTGGAATTGAAGACAGTCGGCCTATACTATACACCGGTGACTTTAGAGTCTACGCCATTGGCCTTAAAAGCTATACAATTGGCCTTCATGAAAAAGACTACCTTTCTAAAGCTAACCCCAGTTTTCTCTATAAATAGTTTTGTGTTTCAGAATTTGAAAGAACTTTACATCTTCTTTAGAGTTAGATAGTCTTAAAATAGATAGTATATAGTTCTTGAAGAATTCTTTTGTAGAATTGCTTGGATTGTTGAGAAGATTTTGCTTTTGCTATGGAAATCAAGTTTTGGAGTTGCAATTGAAGTTTACCTTTTACAATTACAGAATTGGTGACATCTATTTTATTTATATTTATGTAATTATATGATATATTTTTACTTTCAATTATGAACGTCTTTGCAATTTCAATTATTAATTGTGCTTTTGTTTCAAATTCCATGGCTGGTTAAGTTTATTTGTGGGAATTGATGAAACCCTAGGTAGCAAAGAAGAGAATTGTATTCATGTTAAAGGATTAATAGATATATGGATGATTCATGGTTGAAATTTCTATAATTTCAATTATAGCTGTTTAATTAATTATAATTGTTAGAAACCCTAGTGATATGGGAGTTGATATAGGGTTTTTTAGAAATTCTTGATTAATTTGATTGATTAATGTGAGAGTAACATTAATTCAATTAATTAGAGTTTATTTGGAAATTAATGTGATGTTTGGCGATTGATTATTCACTGAGACATTAGGAATAATTGATTAGGACATTAGACAATCATCACATCAGGAGATGTATGAATATAATTTTGTCTCTACTATTAATTGAAGATATGAAAGTTGACCAATTAATTAGGGGTTAAGTCCTTGAGTTTTAAAGAATAATAATTTCACTTGAATTACTATATAGCTATTAATCTATATAACATGATAACAATTTGATTTACAACAAGGGGGGATTCTGTTTTCCTACAATTCTCAATTCTTTGCTTAGTTTTAGATATTTTATAGTTAATTTACTTTTGATTGCTTGAATATTGATGAGAACTAGCATAAGATTAGTAATTTTTTAGTCCTCGAAGGATTGATAACCTTACTTACTCTATATTACTTAATTCCAACCTAATATACTTGCTAGAGTATTTGTAATTGATTTTTATATATATAGTTTAAGCGAATCAAGTTTGCATGATACTAGACGTCATGTGTTCATCCACGGTATTCATAGCATTAGTCATCACAAAGTTTACAATAAGATGGAAGAGTAAGTCTTTCGAGATATTGAAGAAAATAGAAATGGTTGGTTGGGCAGTTCTTAATAGCTTCGTGAAGCTGCTCGCCAAATGTGACTTACTAAGAAACGCAACATGACTCAACCCTTACTTAATATGACTCACAAGCCAAAGTTAATGTCCACTCATCACTAACCTCAAGGTACTAGAAAGATTAGCTAAGAGTGTTAAAAATGTGCCTAAAGAGTGGTATCTCGCAAGAACAATAAAGGAAAATTCTTTTGTAATAGAGTATTTATAGTAAAGGATGAGGGACTATTTATAGTAAGTCTGTTTAGGTGACAAGACAATGATAAAAATTATAAAAAAGGGTAATTCAAACATAAAGTTTCCTAGTATAATCTAGAAGATAAAAAAGGATAAAAAGGAATGTAGAACAATTGTCAAAAAAAGTGAAGGATAGGTGGCATGCTGCTATTTTATTCATATTCTAAAATCTTGAGTTGCTATGGTCGGCTAGTTTAATGTTGGAACTAGTTGAATGAATGTGATTCAAAAATGTTAGTAGTCTATAGCTCAAGATGAGAGTCAGGAACTTTGACTTCAATGCTTTGTAGGTTAGCTACATTAGAATGTATCGGGAGCTTTGCATCTAGGTAGAAGATAGAGTAGATTAGTGTATATCCAAGCTAAGCACTCAAGGAGTTTAATAGTTGGCCCTCCAAGTATTGAAGCTTGTCTCAATTGAGTTGAGCAGTTAAGACTCTCTTTGCAAGACCTTGTAAATCCTTGAGCCATGCTCCGGTGAAGCATCTGGAGGTCAGCATTCCATTATCTCCCTAGGGTTATTAAAGATTTACCCTCAAATCTTAGTCAACTTCTTCTTTAAGGTTATAAGGCATCAGATAAAAAATATTGATGGTTGGTGATACTCTATACCCTTTAGGAAATCCTAGCTTAGAAGCATTGTCATTGATCTAATGAAGAACTTTGTAAAAGCTATCTAACCTAAGCGAGAGTTTGTTCATTGTTTTCCTAGGGAATCTTTCTTTACTAAGGTGAATCCAAACTAGGTGTCTTGGATTGTAGATAATACTTCTTCGACCATAGTTGCCTTGCTCTTCTTGTCAGGCCATGGTTCTAACAAAATGTTTAGTAACCTTCTTGTATAGCTTCTAAAATTCTTTGACAAGTTGCAGACCTATCTAACTTTCTCCTCTGGTGGTTGAGCTAGCAATCATATTTAGGGGCAAACTTGGGTTAATGCCATAGATGATCTAGAAAGGTGATTTTCCTATCGAACTGTAGGTTAAGTAGTTATAAATAAACTTAATGATGGGTAAACACAAATCCCAATCATGCAAAATTCTTCCTAATACTGGCTCATAGTAAGCTTTCAACCATTCTGTTCACCACCTCAATTTTACCGTCTACTTATAGGAAGCAAGAAGTATTGAACATGCGCTTAGTGTCAAGTTTCTTCCACAAAGTTTGCTAAAAGAAGCTAATAAGCTTTGTATCCTGATTTGAGACAATACTCTTAAGAACTCCATGAAGCTACATGATTTCCTACAAAAAGAGGTTTGTGGCATAGAAAGCATCATCGAACTTATGGCAAGGAATGAAATGGCTCATTTTGCTAAACCGATTGGCAACCATCATGATGGAGTCATGCTTCTAAGTTATCTTGGGAAGTGCATGTATGAAGTCTATACTTAGATCAATCTAGGGTCGATCAAGCATGGGTAAAGGTGTGTACTCCCCATATGGCTGCCTCCTTCCCTTAGCTTATTTATAGCCCATACAACGTTCTAGGACCCTATGGACAATATTATTCATCACTGGCCAATAAAAATGCTCTTTCAATAGTTCTAGTGTCCTCTTTTCTCTAAAATGACTAGCTAAACCCCAAACATGGGCTTCTCGCATTACCAATTCCTTGGCCAAGCTATTTGGCATACATAAGCATCCTCCTCTAATCGAATACCCTTGATTCAAATAGAACCCATCCATGACACCTTCATATCGACATTTGACCACTAAGGGTCTAAAGTATAGATCTTGTTCATATTGATTGAGTAGTACCAAACCTAAGTATTCTAGCTTGTAGAATTGTTATAACTACATGCCAACGTGATAAGCATCAACTATAGTATTCAAGCTTCCCTTCTTATGCCTAACTACATAACAATAATTTTCCACAAACTATACCCACTAAGCATGACATTAGGAATATTTTTGCTGGCCTTGGAGGTGCTTGAAGGACTCACGATCCATATAGATAATGAATTCATGAGGAAGCAAATAATGTTTCCAATTCTAAAGAGCTTAGATAAGAGTAAAAAATTCCTTATCATATGTTGAGTAATTCAAAGCAACACTTCTAAGCTTCTTACTGAAGTATGTAATAGGTTAGCGCTTCTACATAAGTATGTAATAGGTTAGCGCTTCTACATAAGTATGGTGCTAACGCTTACTCTAAGTGCATCACACTCTAACTTGACGACTTTATCAATATCATATAAGATAAGCACTAAGAAAGAATTTAGCTTGGACTTAATTTCATTGAAACTTTTCTAAGATTTCTCTAACCAATTGAATTTGAAGCACTTTCTGGTAAGCTCAGTCAATGGTATAGTTATGGAACTGAAGTTTCAAATGAATTTTTGATAAAACGAAGCTAAACCATGAAAGCTTCTCACACCAGCTACTTTAGTTATCATCAACTACTCAAGAATCAACTTGAATATCTCCATTAGATACAACATATATGAGGAACATGGCCTTATTATGGTAGAATGCGCATTTCTTTAAATACCTAAACAGATGTTCATCTCAAAAGTTCTCAAACACAAACCTTAAGTGCTCGACTAGTGAGTTGAGGTAGGTAATATTCACTAAAATATCATCAAAGTAAACCACCACACACTTACTAATCAAAGATCTAAAAATATGATTTAGAATTTGCATAAAGGTGATTGGTGCATTGGTAAGTCCAAGGGGCATTACTGAGCACTCAAAGAGACCATATGTCATTTTGAAAGCTATCTTACTCTTGTCTCAAGGTCTCATTTTGATTTGGTGGTAGCCACTTTTTAAATCCACCTTAAAAAAATATGTACACATGTAATTAATCCAACATATCATCCAATCATGGGATTAGGTACCTTTACTTGATGGTGATTTTATTGATAACTTAATTGTTAATGGACATCTGCCAAGAGCATCATTCTTAGGTAAAAGTACAACTAGTGGAACATAAATGCTCAAACTTTCTCTAACGTAGCCTTGATCAATTAACTCATCTATTTGTCACTTGAGTTCGATTGCCTACTTTAAACTAGAAATGAACCTTGCCACTATCTACACTTTTGATTAGTCAACATCATATCAAATCATTAGCAGTTACAACTCTTGGACATACTCGTCCATATAATGGTTACCTTACTTAAGTTCTTGAAGGCATCGAAAAGTGTCTTGTTTGTAATTCTTGGGAACAAAACTACTCCTCAGAACTCGTTTCATCTCATTCAAAGTTTGTATTTCTTATCAAACTCATTGACATATGATCTCTAACTTCTTCCACTACATTGTTGAGGCAGTTACACAGATATGCACTGCATGTTCAGAATCATAGAAATCAAATATCTTCTCTACCTTCTCTTCCCATTCCAATTTATTGGCACTACTAGATCTACAGAAGCTCAAAATTTGCAATTTAATATGCTCAACCCTTTGAGGAGCTTGAAGTTCATTCTAGTCATACTCAAAAAACTACTCATCCTCATCTACACCATCTTTTATGTCCTCAACTTCTCCTAATTCAATTCTTCATTATACGTATCCCTTAGCATGGATGGTTCACACTTAAAGTGCATTCATGACATTAGGATCTTGGATTTCCATACCTTACCTTCTCAGCCTTTCTCGTATACCTCATTCTCATTCAACATTTCTTTCTTAAGGTTGAGCTTCCATGAATCTTTGCATAGTAATAGCCAAGTTAGTCATAATGTTAGTGAAGTTTTGTATTTGTTCATTCATAGTTCATGGGTCTATTGTTTGACATGACCATGACTGTAAACCCCGTGAATTTAGCTTTCTAAGTATAGAAACAAATGACCAAACTGTAGATGATTTCCCGAACTCAAAAGAGTCAGTGAGATTTAAAACCGATCAAAATCTCAATCCAAAACCTAAAGTGGATACGAAAAACCTTAAATCATCAATTGAACCCCTAACCGCATTCGAAGACCCTAAAACCTCGAATCTCATCAAAACCCTAAGATGATAATCGAAGATTTAATTGCATAAGAATATATGAAACCCTAAATGTGTAAAAACATTAGAGATTGTGCCCTAAAGTAATAAAAATCCTAAAACTATAACTTTAAGGATATAAAAGCACTAATTCACCATAATTTACCTTAAAACCATAAATAATAATATATCCTCCATATTTTGCCATTTCATCGGTAAACGACTAAAGATAACCCTCAATTATGCATAAGCATTTAGAATACTTAAGTGATCACTTAGAAACTAAGATAATGAATCATATATTACATTTATTTCTTAAGTATATGATTAAGATAGTATTACATAGAGTTAGGGGTATAGTTGAAGATTAAGCCAAATGTAGTAAACCTTAATACCCTAATTAGTATTTTTCATACTAGTTACACTAAGTAGTTTATCAAATGATGTTTATAGGTTATAAATACTTAAAGTAAGACCTCATCAACTATGTTTACTAATCAATTCACCAAATACCTCATTTCCTTCATTTTTCCCTTAATTTCCCTTAATTACTATATTATTTACACAAAATTACACATACTTAAGGAAAGTTGACCAAGTCAACACATGTTGACCAAAGTCAAATGGTTAACCAAGTCAACACTTTGAAAAGTCAATAAAAGACTAAAAGATAAAGAAAATATCTACTCCTTCATGATGGCTTCTCTTGTCTTTTCTTTTGATTTTTCTCTTCTCTTTCTCCTCAATTGTTGCCGTCCACTTATTCCCTTCTAGGCCCCACCATTTGCCTTCTTCCATAATCAACACAAGACAAAAGAAACAAAACAAAAACAACTCCCTCTTGCCGTGAGCTTCTTCTTCCTCTTTCACTTTCACAATTTCACTTTTTGTCTCCATAACTCCAACACAATTAAAGGTATGTCTTTAAGTTGTTTTATGTTGCTTTATATTATTCATTAGTTAGTTAATTAGGTAGACTAGATAAGTAATTATGTGTTTAGTATTGTCTTGAAGAAGAGAGCACAAAGTTCTCATCTTTAAGTGTAGAAATCTAGGAATCATGAAGAAGAAGAAAGGAAAACATGAATATGTGCTTAAAGAATGTGTACATGGGGTAAACCGAAAAGAAGGGAAGCATGGTACATGAGTATTTTCCATGTACATAACCTAAATTAAAACAAAACCTAACCATACATACTTATACTACACTAATTACACACTTAAGAATACAAAAGAATGGAATTAGGAAGCTTTTCTTAAGGAAAAGATTAGGCATACGAATTTTTGTATAAAAATATTTATATGACCGTATAGGTATATGAGTATATATACAAGTATAAATACGGTATAAGTATAAGTACATGTATAAGTCTATGTTTAAGTATACTAGTATACATATAAGTATAGTAAAGGTATATACATATAGTTGTTTAATTGAAGTATACATAAGACATTGAGACATTACATAAGCATGAGGTAAGGTTTATGCAATTAAATGATGGAGTAAGCCATGAGGTAATCAAAAGATGACATAAGCAAATGATGATGTAAGCATGACATAAGCATAGATTATAAACTAAGAAAAGAAGAAGAGTGTATCATAATTAGGATCCTAAATTAGTAAACCCTAATACACTTTCTAAATTGAATCATACTTAATTAAGTACATAAATTAATAATAGCAAAGTAAAAGCCCCTAAGTATAAGACTAAATGGCTAATTAAATCATTAACTACTAAAATGGAACATAAAACTAGCCAATAGGAATAATTCAACTTTAATAAGATAAAATGTCCATAAATTTAGCTCATATCGTAAAACACGGGTCTTAATGTCCAAAACAGACATCACAGTGTGAGCGTGCGTTTGAAAACGATGAAAAACGACTATAAGTTCGCAAATATCGGAATCAGAAAAAAAAAATTACAAAATACATAAAGGAAGCCTCATACCTTACTAATATAAGAAAATAGTTACTATTAATCTCATAGAGTATGGTAACCCTATACACACTATACTCAGGTTATATTAGGAGAAACTAGATAAACTACAATAGACTTTTTGTTGACTAAGGAGTCTGAATTCTCAAGACACTTATAAGGTTTACCATTTTGATTTAGGCGTTCGATATCAAGTCTTGGAAACCTTAAAGGCTTAGAGAATGAGCAATAATCCAGGTGAGGGAGTTCTAATGACCTGTTACTTGCTTATGCGTGTTACTTGTATGATGTTTTGCTGTTTGCTATTGCTTGTATGTTTGAATGACTGTTCTGTTTGTATGATATCATCCGTATGATCACCTTTTTAAATTGATAAATATAAATATCTGCCTAAACAACCGGTTCTACTCATCGCATGTCTATGACTTAGTAAAGGTATAAATGAAGAGTGCTAGCCTTGCAAAAATCTTAAGAAAAGCATTTTTGGCAAAAGCTTTTCTATCCTTAAATAAATTTTTACATGATCGCTATAAGGGCTTGTGGAGCCATAAATAGTATTTTTAACATTAAGGCAAAGCTAACATAGGTTCTCCACTTGATAGCAAGAGGACTCGCTTTATTGTGCCTGAAAGGCCTTGGTTACTTTTGGTTGCGAGAGGACTCACATGTTTGTGCCCGAGGGGCCTTGGAGGGTGGATAGTCCTAGTTTGGACTCCCTCTATTTAGATTGAAACTCTTTTCTCGGCTATGGTAATAGTCGAGTTTTGCCTAGTGGGGTGGTGCCCCTAGGTAGCCTCATGCGGGTAAGCTGAGGTACCCTGTGCAAGTAAGTACAGGGGATAATCGAAGTGTAGACAATGTAATTCTACACCTTTCATAGTTCCAGACTCCTATGGATGTATTGCTTGCATTCATTACGCTTGCATTCATTATGTATGTAGATAGCTTGCTTGCATGTGTGATAATAATGTATGAAAACTCGCTTGACTGGTAGTGGTGAGGAATGAACTTACTGAGCTGTTTTATGCTCATTCCCCCTTAGTTTCTTTTGCAGGTTTACATACAATAGGATTGGGATAAGTCTCGAGTGCTGAGGGTGAGATGAAGATATGTACATTAGTGTTAGGATTAGTTGAGATTTTTATAGGTGATACATAAACACTCTTTGTAGAAAATATTCACATGTTAGAATTTAATATAATTTAATTCTACCTGCAGTTTTATAATGTTAGCATATCCTGTCCTATTATTTGATAGGGGATACCGATTTTCTGCGGTTCTGAGGAACTATGGGATATTGGACACCCATAGTTATTTATATTTGTATTCTACAGTAAATTAATTACTCAAAAATCAGTAACCGTAGTGATTAATCATTTAGAGTCTTGCAATCTCTGACTTGTAAGACGGTTTTCATATCATAGGTGCACACATGTTATAGAAATTTTAGGTAATCCTACTAGGCACCCTTTAAGGTCCTGATAATGACCAAGAGCATCATTTTCTACATCCGTAATCTCTCCTTAGACACTAGGATTTGACATTCTTTTAATAGAACTTCAACACTCTCCACCTAACAAAGACTCAATACAATACAACTGAACAAAAACCGAATCTACAACTTCAACACTTGCTCTATTTTAAAATGGGAAAATAAAGTATAATAAAAGGTGTAAACTACTCAAAAGAATCGAACACTACAAATACTTAGTTGATGGTTGTAACCTCAAGCTTTGATATAAGAATATCGAATGCGCCTAGGAGATAAGTTATCACTAAGGCTTACCATAGGATGGAATAGTGAGTCCTTTGAGATATTGAAGAAAATAAAAATGGCTAGTTGGGTAGTTCTTAGTAGCTTCATGAAGCTACTCATTAGATGTAACTCACTAACGAGCATAACATGACTCAACCCTCACTTAATATGACTCACAAGAAAAAGTTAAAGCCTACTCACCACTAACCTTAAGCTACTAGCAAGATTAGCTAAGAGTGTAAAAAACATGCCTAGAGAATGGTGTCTCACAAAAAATGTGAAAGGAATATTCTTTTGCAATAGAGTAAGTTGATTACAACTATAAGGATGGGGGACTATTTATAGTAAGTTCCTTAAGGTAATAAGATAATGATAAAAATTACACAAAAGGGTAATTCAAACACAAAGATTCCTAATATAATCTAGAAGATGACAAAGGATAAAAAGGAATGTAGTGCAATTGTCAAAAAAAGAAAATGAAGGATAAGTGTCATGTTGCTATTGAATTCGTATTATGGAATCTTGAGGTGTTGAGACCAAGTTGGTTTGATGTGGAAACTAGTTAACATAATGTGATTCAAACAAGCTAGCGGTCTATAACTCAAGATGAGAGTTAGGAACCTCGACCTCGATGCTTTGTAGGTCGACTACATTAAAATGTATTAGGAGCTCGATATCTAGGAACGAGCTAGAGTAGATCAGTATATGTTTAAGCAAAGCACTCAATGAGTTCAATAATTAGCCCTCTTAATATTGAAGCTCATCTTAGCCGAGCTCAGCAGTTAGGGCTCTCTTTGAAAGACCTTGTAAACTCTTGAGTTGTACTCAGATATGGGGACTAGAGGTCAGCATCCCATCAATTGACCTTTATTAGATAGAAGCCAGTAAAGTCGATTAGAGATTATGTTCATAAGTTTAACCAATTGATGATCAAGATCACCAACCGTGATAAGAGTGTAGCCTTCTATGCCATCTATGGAGGAGTCAAAGAGTATTTAGACCTCTTCAAGTCCCTTGCTAAGCACTTACCGACCTCTTTGGATGACTTTACCTAAAGGTCAAAAAAACTCATTCATTAAGAAGACTAGATGCAAGCGAGAAGAGAGTTAAAGAAAGACAAGCACTAGTGAAGGTTAGAAAAGTATAAAAGGTTTATGAAAGATAAGTTGGTATGGAATTTTGATGCTTATAGTAATCTTTGCTGACCCTTAGGAGATTGGAAATAGTCGATCTTGACCTTTGCTAAGCATACTCCCCTCAACTAGCCTATGTCAAATATTTTGATGGAGGTATATAACCAAGGATTCTTAAATTAGCTGAATAGAATGAAGAGCAATCTTGTACAAAGAATACTAACAAGTACCGTGATTTCCATGGAGATCAAGGTCATAATATTGATGAGTACATACATTTTAAAAATGAACTCGAGGTTGCTATTCAAAGGGGATATTAGTGGAAGTTTGTGGCCGATAGAGAGGAGCACATTAAGAAACCTATGCAAAGTAGGGAAATTGAACAACAACCTCGAAATGTAGGGGCCTAACCTAATATTAGCAAATTAGTAGCACAAGATAACGAAAGAGGGGATAACGAAGCTCCCTAAGGTATCATTAGTGTGATATTTAGTGGACAAACAAGAGGGAATGGTTTGTCTACAATGAGCTTATCAAATGTGCAAGGAGATCATGTACTGAATTTGAGAGAAAAGAGGCATAGGATTGATGATTTGATCGTTTTCTCAAAGAAAGATAAGCAAGGAGTTTGTTTCCTATACAATGATGCCTTGATCATTATGACTTAGATAGTAGATTTTGGGGTTAGGAAAGTAATGGCTGGCACAGGAAGCTCAATCGATATCATTTTAAAGCATGCATTTGAGTAATTGTGACCTAAGCTTGAAATTATCAAGATGTAGCCATACAAATAAAATCTGTATAGATTTAACAATCAGCCGGTTAAGTTGTAAGGAATGGTTACCTTAGTCGTGCAGATTGGGGATTGTGAGAATGTGGTGGAAAAGGAGATTGATTTTGTGATAAGAGATTGCCCTTTACCTTATGATAGCATAATGGGCTGACTTTCCATCAATACCTTTGAGATAGTAGTGTCAACTACCCATCAGAAGGTGAAGTTTCCTACTCTAATTAAGATAGGAACATGTTATAGAGACCAATAGCTAGCTAAAGCTTTATATTTGAAAGCTCTAAAGAGGGATCAGGTTCAAAACATCAAGCTAGGCATAAGTAATCACTTGTAAATAAGAGGAGAGCCTATAAAGGAAACTTTGACAATTCAATTAAGTGATGATCTCAAGCATGCTACCAAGGTTAGTGCTAATATGCCAACTAAGTTGTAAGAAAGAATAGTATGTTTCCTTTGAGCTAATGGGGATACTTTTGCTTAGTCTCCTTCTAATATGCTAGGGATTCTTGAAGAGGTTATCACCTATAAACTAAATATTGATTCGAATAAGAAGGTTATATAACAGAAGAAGAGACATTTTCCCTAGAAAAGTAGGTGACTTTAGAGGAAGAAGTATAAAAGTTGTTGAAGGTAGGTTTTATTAGGGAAGATCTTTATCCTACATGGCTTATGATTATGTTTTGGTGAAGAAGGCTAGTAAAAAGTGGAGGCTGTGCATCAACTTCATCGACTTGAATAAAGTATGTCTAAAGGATTGTTTTCCCTTACCACGAACAGATCAAATGGTCGACTCGACCTAGGGACATGCCTTGTTGAGTTTTTTAGATACATTTTCCGAGTATAGTTAGATAAAGATGCATCCCTCCAATCAGGTACATACCTTTTTCATTACAAACTTTAGACCTTATTGTTACAATGTCACGCCATTTCGGTTAAAGAATGTAGGTGTCATATGTCAAAGATTTGTTGCAAAGAAGTTAAAACCTTAAACACATAAGAACAATGAGGTTTATATAGACGGCATGATAGTTAAGAGTAAGATGTATGATAACTACCTTGTTAATTTCTAAGAGACCTTTGACACACTAAGGAAATACAATATGAAATTAAATCCACAAAAATGTGTGTTTAGTGCATCTTCGAGAAAGTTCTTACGCTTTCTAGTGACACATCATGGAATTGAAGCAAATCTTGAGAAGATTTAAGACATGCTTAACATGTAGTCAATATAGTCCATTAACGAGGTCTAAAGGCTAACTGGTCATGTAGTAGCATTGAATGGGTCTGTCTCTAAGAGTGTACAAAAAATGCAGAGTTTTTTTTATTTTTAAGATATCTATTTAAATTTCAATGGATAGAGGATTGTGAGAAGGCTTTTAAGGCATTGAAAGAATTTTTGACAAAACCCCTCATCTTATCAAAGCCGATTAAGAAAGAGACTCTCTACTTGTACTTGTTTATAAGTGATCAAGCTCTCTCTTCTATGTTAATACAGTCAAAAGGATAGATGCATAGGCTAGTTTATTACGTAAGCTATGTTTTGCAAAGGATAGAGTTGAGATATATGAAGTTAGAGAAGTTTGTTTTGGCCATCGTTATGGCCTCTAAGATGCTTTAACCTTATATTGAAGCTCACAAAGTTGTAGTTCTAATCAACCAACCACTAAAGCAAGCTTTACATAAGCGTGATACTTTAGGATGTATGGTGAAATATGCTTTAGAACTTAATACTCGCTAGATATAATATTAATCTAGAGAGGTGTATAAAGCTCAAATCTTAGCAAATTTTATAGTGAAATTAACAAGGACTATGAGTTCTATCTTAAACATAAAATAGCTGACTTCGAAGCTATATGTTGATGGTTCATTAGCTAATGAGGGAAATGGAGTAGGTTTAATGATGGGAGTTTGGATCTCTTGCTCTTTGAAATTTGGATTCCTAGCCAACAATAATGAGTCGGAATATGAGGCACTATTGGCTAAGATGAAGCTACATAAAGAGATCAAAGTGAAGCGTTTGAATGGGTTTTTGACTCCCAATTTGTAGGAATTAGCATGGCTAAAGATGAGAATATGATCAAGTATCTACAATTGGTAAATGAGATCGGTTCGAATTTTGAAACCTAACAACTAATGAAGATTCTAAAGGTAGAGAATTATGTAGCAAACAAATTATCTAAGTTAGTTTCTATAAGCTTTCTAAACTAGGAAGAAAGAATCTTTATCAAATATTTGTTGGATAAGAGCACGAAAAACAATAGAATGTTTAGAGGTTCAATAGAAGGATCCGAGGTGTTGTTGGATAGATCCTATTTTGGAGTATCCAAAGAATAGAACCTTGCCTCAAGATACAATGAAGGCTTAGCAACTTATCTATGAGGGAACCAATTTCACATTAATTGATGGAAATCTGTACAAAAGGGGTATGAGCATGCCTTACCTAAGATGCTTGTGACCATCTGGAGCAGAGCAAATTCTTTTCAATCTACACTCTATGTGTATAGTAACCATGATATGAGGCAAGCATATCTATCAAATTCTAGTAAAGTGGATATGAGTGTGAGCTGATCCCTCAAAGACCTTGAGTACTAATACTAACCTTAGATCTATTATTTAACTAGTAAATTCAACTCCAATAACTAAAACATCTAAACTAAAATTGTAGCAACTAATTATTTTAATAACTAATCATGAACCAAAACAAGAAAACAATCAATTAAAGCTTTAATTTAAGACTCAATGGCATGCCTAGATCTTACTTCCCCTAAGCCTACACATATGATTTTCTCTAAAGATAATCCAATTAACTCGTTAATTTTCTTAATCAAGAGAATTCTCTATTAAAGCTAATAGCTTGCTCAAGCCTATTAATCTTAATATTTAGATTACTTAATAGATTCTCTTCCCTATAGCATAATTTAAGATTGCATTAATGCATAGTAAATTCCCTTAAAGAAAATATTAAAGATCAAGAAAATCTTACAATTTATCTCAAACATTGCACAATGCCTCATCAATTATGCCTAGATATAATTATACAAGAAATGTCTTGATCTTCTTGTACAATTTCAAATTTTTAGATTAATACCTACAGGAATATCAATCTAAAACATGAAAGTACACATAATTGATTCAAGAAAACTAAAGAAGTTCACTAGATCTAATAAAAGCAATTGTCACATGATAGATCTAAGTTCTACAAAACTTAGATACAAAAGATCTACTGTCTAGTATATAAAAGGATAATCTTTGACAAAAACCAAAAGAATGGTAGAAGAAAGATCCATAGATGTGATAAGAAGAATCTTGAATCTTGAGTTTCTCTAAAGTTGGCTGTAATTATTTGTCAAAAAGTCATCAAAGAAGCTTTATATAGGCAATGCAAAATTTCAATAACCCTTCCAACAACATGCCCCATATCACTGGGTCATGTCACTTTCTGCTCCTTAACTTTTTTCATCCTTTGCCATGCCTACAAATGACATAACATGGGGATACGGCCATGTTCGTACATCATGTAACTTCTTCACTACTTTTGAAATTTGCTTTATTCTTCACTATAAACAAAATAGTTATATCGTTTGATCATCTCAATCTTCTAAACTACATAACTTCCTCACTTTTAGCTTTGAATTGAGTGAAACTTGTTTCTATTTTCTTATTTTTATCCATAAATCATTCCAAAACATAGAAAACAAGATTTTGCTCTATTAAGTATCATTTTCTCAAAATTTAAGAAAAATCATAAAAATTCACTCTATAAAATATGGACAATTAGGATCTTATCAAACCATATCAAAGCCATGGCTTTGTATGTTAGAAGACAACGACTAAGGTACCGATGGCCCATGATGAGGAAGGATGCACTTTACCTAGCTTAAACATGTGATTAGTTTCAAAGGAATGCTCCAATTGAGAGAGCCCTAAACTTATACCTGACTCCTCTCACCAATCCTTGACATTTTGCTTAGTAGCGATTGGATATACTTGGTCTACTCCCAAAGATGACTAAATAGAGGAAATACATTTTTGTAGTAGTAGACTACTTCATTGAATGGATCTAAGCCAATGTTGTAGCAAGCATAACAGAAGGAAGCATTGAAGCCTTCATAGTCAGTAACATTTTGATCAAGTTTAGGATACCTTACTCTACCATAATAGGTAATAGGCCACAATTTAATAATGGTAAATACAGATAATTCTATGAAGCTTGACCGATTCGGCTATGCCGTACATATGTTGCACACCCCTAGAGTATGGTTTAGTAGAGGTAGTGAATAAGGTTATTGTGTAAAGTTTGAAGAAAATGGTAGACTAAGCTACAAGTAAATGGGTAGACAAGATAACCAATGTTTTGTGGTGGTATCAATTTATGCAGAAGACCTCAACAGGTCGTACCCCATATCAATTAGCTATTAGGTTGGAGGTTGTAGTGCCAATTGAACTTCAAGTGGAGAGTGCTAGGGCCAAAATGTACAACCTCGAGTGTAATGATATTAGCCTTTAAGCTAATCTGGATATTATTCATGAGACATATACATTGGCTAAGGCTGATCTCATTACCTATTAGCTGCGAGTGGCTCAGTAATATAATAAGTTGGTCAGGTACAAGTGTTTTTGACTTGGTGATTTAGTTTGTAGGAAACTTGAAAAATTAGGAGCAAGGAAATGCAAGGGAAACTCACCCCCACTTAAGAGGATTCCATCAAAGTGAAGGAGGTAGTAGGGAATGATTATGCTTACAAGCTGGAAAGGTTTGATGGATAGTTGATTGCTTGGGTGTAGAATGTTACCAACCTCGGGCCATATTTTAAATAATGGACATCAAAAGAAGAGAAGAAGATATGCCTACTTGTTTGTTTATTTGTTTTCTTATTTCCAATATTGTTGTTTGTGTGTTTTATGATGTGTTTGTAGGTAGACCTATTCCATAAAGTTGTTAGAATGTTTGTTCCTTTCCAATTAGCAAGTTCTATTTATTTCCTTACATATGTGATGTAATTGTGTTTTGAAAGGTTAGAGCCAATGGATCAACCTAGTTCATTTCCAAAATTTCATATAATGAAGTATTTGCCTGTTATTCTACATTATTCTATTACATACTTTGCTTTATCTTGCTATGATGTTTGATTCAAAAAAGTAGATACAATGAAAAACAAAGATATGATCTTCATCCATTCTCTCTAATAAGAGAGAGCTTAAAAGGTCTCTAAGCCTTGTTACAGCGCAATAAGAAAACTATAAAGTGCTAAATCCTAAAATCTTATGTTCGATGGTGTTGAGCTTGATTTTTTCTTGGTTTTTATTAATTTTTCTTCATCCGATTAATATTAAACCCTATATGTTTAATATTGACCCTTGACTAAGAATTAAGGAAAATCTAAGTTTTAAACATGTTTTGAAAAATACTTACAATTGCCAACTAACCGAAGTCAAGAGAAAAATGGGTTAAGTTAAATCAATTGAGGGGATTGACTTTAACCTAACCATTGGTCTATTAGAAAAACAATTTAAAAAAAATGATTTTGGAAAACGTGAGATTTTTTTGTCTGGAGGCTAACTTTTTTAAATCCTTAACAGGTACCACTTTTTAACTTTCTGAGTTTAAATTTATCTTCAATAATGCCCTTAAGAATAAAATCTATTCACATGCAACTAAGTTAATTCTATAAAAGGATAAATCAAACAATTTTTACTAAAGATGGAATAAGAAAGTTTTCCATATTTTAAATGGCCCCATAATTGCTATGAATGCCTATGAGCCCACGGGATTAGGCTTCTGTAGTTCGTTTTTCGAAAAGTTACATATGTTGGTTTCTTTTAAATTTGAAAAGTGGTTGAGTTTATATCTCTTAACCATTTCATTTTATTTTGAAAATTTCTAAATGGGTCCTAAATCAAGATTTTTTAATTTTGAAATGTTCTAAAAGTGTCCTAAATTAGAAAAGGACTTGATTTACTTTACTCATTTGAAAAATAAACTTTTCTAAGTAATAAACTTCCTTTTATTTTTATCTTTTCTATTATATTATTTATTTATATTTTTATCAAAGGAAGGAATCAAAATAAATAAAAAAAAAACACTAAACTTTTATATGTTTTTTTTTTCCTTTTTCTCTTTTTTTCTCTTTTTTCCTTTTCAAATTTTTTTAGTTCCAATTACAATAATAAATAATAATAAAAAATACATGAAATCATAATAAAGTCGAACCAAAAGGGAATCAGACCAAAGCTTAGGAGAGTAAGTGTAAGCCCCAATGTTCAGCCAAGTAACCGTAAGATTGAACTTAGAACCCAAGGTTTAGGGCGATCGGCTAAAGGACCCGATCACACCCAAATTATAAACTATTGAGAGAAATATTAGTAAAAATGACCCCGTAAACTTAAATTTAAGAAAATAAATAGTAGAATAGGAGACTATAAAATTTTCAAATTTTAAGTATAATAACTGCTAATTACCAAAAAGGCAAAAAGTGTAATATAATAACTAATAAATTATTAGAGATAATTATATGTATACTAAAAATTTTAGAATGACCAAAATAATATTTAGGAATGTTCACGTGTACCCTACATGTATTTACGTGTAGATAAAAATACGCGTAATTACTAAAATTGGCCGAAAACTAAGTAAATAATTAATGAAAATTATAAAATAATTATGGAAAAATAAGAAAAAATCAGAAGATGATAAGATGAATCAAGATAAGGTCGTAGCAAGTCCAAAGCTGCAAAATAAAAATTGAACAACTTAAAAGCCAAAAATCAAGGAATTTGGACAAAGTCTTGTCAAATTAATGCATATTAATTACAGAAAATGTCTATAAATAGGGAAAAAATTTACAAAGCTCATTTGGACAGTTTGGAAAGTGAGAAAATTAGGGAGAGTCGAAAATTTGAGAGAAAATCTAGAAAATAAAAAAAATAAGAAAAACTGTACAGTTAGGGCATTTAAAGGGAACCCTTACCAGACGAGCAGCTGGAAGTGGACGGCCACCACCACCACACAGTGGTGGCAATGCCCAGGCCGGCCAACAAGGCCACGGCGGCCCGCGGTGGCCGGAGCCACCCAAATCGGTGAGTCCGATTTCCAGCCCAAATCTTGTGTAATTTTGTAAAAATAGTAAATATAATTAGAAAATTATGAATTTTGTTATTATGGGATATTTTTGTATGTAGTTTGTATGAAAAATATTATTTTGATGAAATTATGTTCCGTAATATATGGTCCCTAAGAAATCGTGCAAAACCGAACACATTTCGATTTAGAAATAAATGACCTTAGGAGTGTAGTTTCAAGCCCAAAATTTTTGTGTAGATTACTCAGATGATATAGAATAGTGCTATGAAGCCCTTTTTCAAAAATTAATTTTCGAAATTTTTAGATAATTTTTAGGTCCTAAAATGAGGCATAAAATGGGTAATTTAAGATTAATTAAGTAATTAAATTATTAATTACTGACTTAGTGAATAAGTAGATGTTTTGGGATGTTAAGATCTGATGGAGTATGATACTTATAGCATTTAGGGTGTTAGATGTAATTATTAGGTTAATTATGTAATAAATGAGTAATAGGAAAAAAAATAGTTAATTTTGTAAATTAGGGAAATTTGGAGTAAAATCTTATTTAGGATGGATTTAGACATTTTGAAATAATAATTGATGTTTAGAGATGGTAATTAGGGTAATAGAAATATTAGAAATGCATTATGTGCATAATATGCAATAATGCATAATGTGTAATTTTTGAAAATATAATAAATAGAAAATATTATAATAAAAATTGATATTTTGAGAATAATAAAAGTGCACAATAAATCTGATAGGAAACTTGAATTTATGGAATTATATGAAAAATGTAAAAATTTATCACATTAGGAGTAAATTCGGTACACTAATATGGATTTAAGTGTACCGAGTAAAATAAACACTGACAAAGGGTAATGATGCTATTTAGGAGATCAGGAAGTGATGTGATTAATTTCACATTATGGATTGAAATGGATTTCTATGGATGGAATCGAAAACATTACTTAGAAATCGAACTAAAAACCTAATTTAGAAATCGATGCGAAAACTGAATCTGAACCTAACCCTAAACCTAGAATAATGGTAAAAGACTTAATACCTAGATAATTAGACATATTAAACCTCAAACAAAACCTAACAATAAGCATTATAGGATAAAACGAACCTATAATAGTTATATGAAAAGCTGAAACCGCGTTTGTGTTATAGGGATGATCGGCGATGGCCTGAGCAAATCGGACCTCGAGTGAATGAGCGAGGAGTCGAGGTAAGTTGGGATTAATACGATACTGTATTTTGGAGGCTTAAGATTATGCTTGGTTATGCTTCTTAGATAGTTAAATGTGTGCATGTGCTTGATTATGGGTGATGCTATGATTACGTTTGTTGCTTTGGCGCATATTGTATGAATTGTATGTAATGATTGATCACCCTAAATTGGACTTGATCAAATATACAACCAGTAATCATAATCGAACATGCATGGAAACCCGTTAGGGGAACTTAGGACTCTCCGGCCAAATACCGACCCCTTCGGAAGGGATAGCGCAGGATTGCAAAATGGTCCCTTCTTCATCCTTAGTCGAACTAAGTGACAGGAGAGGAGGTCGCGACGAGGGTGAAGGCAGTGGTTCAAAGGTAGTCGCGGGAGGAGTAAGGTCTCCATTACACAAGCCTGGGTTTGTTCGTGAGCTATTGCATTAACGGCAACTCCTCAACCCAGATTAGAGCGAGCGCAATTTCTCTAATCTCACAACGGGCTGAACAACGTCATGCGATAGCATTTGCTTGCACATACATTGCATCTAATAAGTAATTGAAAACATTGATGTGTTTCTGGTATAGTTTTAAGTCCTCCATCCTAACTTACTGAGCTGCGGTTGCTCACATCCCTATAGACGTCGTGCAGGTGCTGGCTAAGAAGCGGCAACAACTACTCTAAAGCTAGCAACTGCTGGATCCTGGGGAGTGAGGAAAAACATGTGAAGAATAAACATATATTTTTAAGGTTTAAGCTTTTACTTTAGAACTTTTCATTTTTGAATAATGTAATAACTACGAAATATATTACGGAGAAATATTGTAAACCTTAATTGCAATAATTGTATTATAATATATATATATCTTTCCTCACTTTCTTAGATAAATTATTTATTTAAATTACAAACTGTTTCCTTCAAAGCGGGTTAGTCGTGGACGCCTTGTGTAGATCAAATCTAAGATAGCGGTTGTAAGGCCAACTTCTATCTTAGGATAGTTTACATGGCGGGGGCTGTTACGACTCTGCCGCTTCGGGGCGTGACAGTGGGTTAGAGCAAAGTGGGCATAGGTTAGACTTCGGATCTTAGGTTGAGTTGCATAGGCAATTTAAGTCAAAGGGGAGGAGAGGATGCAATAGCTGATGAAGAGCTTGATTCAGGTTTTTTCTATAGCTAAAACAATTGGGGAAGGGCTGTTTCATGTAGATTTTATTAGGAAAGTGGGGTATAAAACCAATACCATGACATTTGGAGGCTATTTAGGTGGTGTTTGAAACTAAGCCAATGGTAGTGTAGAGAGTGGGCATTGCACGATGCACATGGGGATGGTTGGAGCTAGTACATCAAGTGGGTGTTTAATTGAGCTACAAAACGTTGTAGGTGGAAGTTTATGAGTAGGGAAGTGATTTCAGTAGTGCACAGAGGGTGGTGGTTGCAATTGAAACCTTATATTGCTAGGGGCAGCAGTAGAGGTTATAGCAAGCAATGAGAGAGGTACGAATAGAAAGCTTTAGACATGGAGAGTAGAGAGGGGGTATTGAATAGATGAGTTTCTTAGTGAGAGAAAGTTCAAATTCGAAATTGTGTGGAGGATGTGGAGTAATTCTCCTTACTTAGATGAGTTCTCCTAATCCCCATTTATAGTTGTTGAAGCTTAAATTCATTCGGAAAGTCTAATAAGTGCCATTAATCCATGATTTTAGAATTAATGGGTTTTGAATGAAGATCATAGAAATGATGCGATTGAGTGGGATTATTAGTCAAAATGTGTTCCTAAACATTCGTTATTACTAAAGACATCCAATGGAAGCTTCGGTTTTTAATGAAATGCTTAAATCATGGAAATTCAAAGGGAAGGAAAATCTAGGAATTTAAGTTTTCTTTGCTTTTCAATCCTCCTTTTGGCCCCTCAAATGATTGAACATGAATGTGTTTTTGGGTCCAATATAAAGTAGGCTATGTAAAGTATAAGATTGAACTAGAAAATTGAGTGCTTGTGTATGGAATTTGCATGAAAAAATGAGGCAAAGTGAGGGTGCTAAGCTATTTTACACACAAGAAATAGAGGGAACAAGATAGAAATGGAAAGAAAGGGAGAGAATCAGATGTTGATGCTATGCCACATTAGCTATACAGCCAGACCATTGCGTACCACATGTTAGGCATCAATAAGTAGCCCAATGGCCCTTTGCCACATGTGCTCTATTGTGAGAAAGAAATAAGTAGAAAAAGAAGGAAAAAGACACAAAGTGCTTGTTAAGATATTCGAACCCAAGACCTATGACTTCTTTCAATTATTAAGTCCTAATGCAATACCATTAGACCATTGGCCTATGCCTTGTCCATGTATGTAATTCATATATGGATTAAGTCAACCTAGGCCTAAGATCCTCCTTGTAATTTTATTTTTTAAGGCATAAAAAGTACTAAAGCTATTAAAATTTTCTATTCTTATTTTAAACTATCTCTTTTTATTTAAATTTTCTATTTTTTTCTATTTTCTCTAAATTTTCTCTTTTATTTTATATTTTCTAGATTTTCTATTTTATGAACATTTCTAAATTTTCTATTTTTTTGTGCTTTTTCCTAATTTTTCTATTTTTTGCATTTTTCTATATTTTTTATTTTATTTTTTTGTGCCTTTTTTTTCAAAATTAGAACTCTTTACCTTGTTCTAAAAATTTTTTAAAAATGCAGGAGAGCAAAAATGGGATGTTTATAAGTGGGTGATAAGGAAAAGGATATCTATAGATCGCTAAGTCCTAAGAAAGGATGATGATACATAAAAGCCTTAAGCTCCTAAAAGAGTGATAGGCAAGGTAGCTATAAATCCTCTTAAGGATAATAAGCTATTATATATCCCTACGTCTCTAGTTGACTATGGGAATAATGCTATAAGTTTAATAAATAAGCGATGAGCTATCACGAACTTCAATACTCTAAGTCTAGGAAAAAGATAACGAGTTATTGGAAGCCCTAAGCTATTGACTAGTGATAGGCCTATTGTTTTAAACCTATGACGTCAAGCTACCAACTAATTAGAAGCCTTAAAGCATAAACACACCCAGATAAGTAATTTGTATCATTACAAGGCTTTTAAGCCAATCATATGAGCATCTTACTAAGGACTCATGAGCTATTTGAATGGAGTAATCTTGCACTAAATCCTATGGAAAATATGGATTATGAAGTAAGTAACAAACCAATTCAATTAATAAGTAAGTTAAAGTTCATGAGTATAAACAAAATTTTAGAATTCACTAGAAGAAGCTTGCAAATAACCATATAAATATTAATAATATGAGAATGATCTTAAAGTTTAGAGGGAGAATAACAAAAGTAGCCTTTTAGAAAGATCATTCCATGGCATTAAGGTCAGCATACTGACTTAGAAATAGATGTTGAGTAACAATAAAATAGTTGAGAAGAAAGCCATTTTTCTTGAGCATGATCGATGGTAACAATTTGGTTAGAGACTTGAGCAAAAGTGGGTTAAAGATCGGTACAATGATTAAGGGTAGGTATCTCAAGAACCTTAGGAGCATCACTTAGTTCTTGTGCATTGGTGGAATCAACCATAAGAGTACCTACATCTTTAATTGGTTGTTCTTCTATTTTAGGCTCTCCTGTATTGGCCTCCTTAACAGAAGTTTCCCTCTCCTATCCTCGTTTAGCAAAATCCAAGCAACTAAAGTCATAGTTAGGGGGTGAATGAGGACCTACCCCAAAGCTAGATTGATCCTATCCAATACCTTATATTACATCAAATTCTTATATTCATCACTAATAGGGATTACGGACCAATCACTCATTTTCAAGCCTGAGGAATCGCTTACATGGTTCGCCGAGTTATCTAAGGGGAGCTAAACTTAGAAGGGCAATCTTATCTCTAATCTGACCTATCGATTTACTTTGCTCTCCACCTCGTTAAGGAGACTCTCGAGATGACCAACCTATTACTAAGCTAACCCCTTTGCAACACTAATCTAAAGTTAAGCACTAAACTTGCTTACCGCGAACCTAATATATTACCATAGCCAAGCTACCTTGAACCTGAGCTGACCAGTTGAGGTCGACCAGGCAATGGGGCATCTTTAGAACCAATCCTTCCTCAATCCAAATCATCCAAGCTACTAAGCATCTGACCTTAACCAAATCTACTTAGAACTTATTCTACTCGGCAAACAACATAATTGGGACTACTGAATAGAAAGTTGACATGTGCCCCATTTCTAATACCTATATATTCCTTTTGTACCTAAATATCCCCTTTTCTATCTGATTATAACTCTGCCCTTATAATTTATTCCTTTTTTCTTTTCTAGTAGGAATCCCTTTTTGCAATTTGCATGTTCCTAGGACTTATCCTAATTAGGTCATATAAATTCTTGTATTTTGGAATAGCTATGATAGTGAATGACCATTTTTTAAATTTTAGACATTCCTTTCTTATAGGAGCTAAGTATCCTTGCTTACTCTTGTTGGTTCTTATCTAGTCCATTGAGAGCATGGATTGGTGGCAAATATCCTTCAACTGCACTTATACGTGATATCACCTACAACTTGAGCTCGTGTGAGCCATTGATGCATCATATCTACCATTGATGTATAAAAACCCTTACTCAACCTTCAACTACCATTTACTCTTTAGACCATCTTACAGTTTAAACCCACCTCCTTACAATTTGCGTAATATTGGACATCATGTGTTCATTCACATCATCTGTATCATCTTAACATTAGAGCTTAGTTACATTTAAGTAAGTCCTATTACTTTGGTCTCTAAGTGATATATTACTATTATAAATGTGTTTGGGAGTCTATTTGTTGTTATTGTAAGTGTTTGAAGAGTTTTTAGAGTTAAAGAAACTTTGTGCTCTAAAATCCCTTGTTTCTTACTTGCAAAATAGAGTATGTGCCTGTTTTGCTTGGTTTTTAATGTGTTTGGTTGTAATATTTGTCGTATTGTGTTATTTTGGCATTTTTAGAAGAGATAAGAATTTTAGGTTATATTTTAGTTGTTAGTACACTACAATATTTGATTCTAGTGTTCAAGGAACCTTAAGAAACCAAGAGAGTGGTGCTCAAAATGGTCGAAGTCAACAAGGAAGCTTCATACCCTAGTTAATAAGTAACTAACTAGATAGACTTACTAACTTATTAGGTACTTTGGTGATTGGCACAAGTGAAGATAAACAGCGAACCATAAATGAACCCTATAGAGGATGAGCCAATGAACAACCTAAAAGAGGTAATGACTGCTACATCCAAGCTAATACCCCTATTCGACCATGTCGAGCTAGAGGAGTATGCCGAGTTGTTGGATGCAAAATAGCATTAAAAGAAATTGAAGAAGAGGATGAGGAAGTAAGTGATGAAGTGGAGGAGTATACTAACATTAGAAGAAATCAAAGAGGAGGGCGAGGAAGTAAGTGATGAAGCGAAGGAGTATTATGAACTTGAGGAAAGGAATATCCGAGCTCCTAATGCAGAAAGGTTAAGAATGCATATCCTTAGTTTTCTTGAAAGTAGTGATGTTGAAGATAACCTAAACTGGGTAGATAAGATTGAGAAGTAGTTTGAATGCCATGAGGTGCCTAATAATGTCAAGGTTAGAATTGTTGTATTGGAATTTTACTAACCATGCTGCCCTATGGTAGAAGAATTTGCATGCCACCCAAAGAAGAGAAGGAGAACGTGAAGTTAAGAGTTGAGATGAAATAAAAAGAGTCATATGGAGAAGATTTGTTTTGAGCTATCACTTATAGGATACATTCAAAAGGTTACAAGAGTTGAAGCAAGGAGGATCAAGTGCCAATGCATTTGTGAAGGAATTCCAGATGTTATTGATCCAATACAAAGTTGTTAAGCCTGGAGACCAAACTATGTCTCAATTTGTTGGTACATTGAAATACAAGATTGGAGATATTCTGGAGACTATGGATATTAGTTCCCTTGATGAAGCCATTCGAGCTACCTAAAGAATCGAGAGGCATCAAATAGGAAGATTCCAAGCTCCTATTAGTCAATCGACCATTGGTTAACCTATTCTAAGTAGACCAGTGCGAGTGAAACTTAACAGGATTGCTAAACCCTAACATGCACAAACTACTCGAGTAAAGGAGAAGGAGATCTCGACAAAGCTCGAGAAATGCCAAAGCTTAGGAAGGAAGACAAGTGAAATCAAGTGCTTGAAATGTCAAGGGCTTGGATACATAGCCAACTAATGCTCCAACAAAAGAACCATGGTGATCTTAAGAGAAGTGCTGACCATTGAGGTCGACAGTACTAATGAGGGAGTTGAAGAATAAAAAAAGGCTAGACAAACTAAGCTATCTGAAGAGGAAGAAGTCATCTATAGTGATGAAGGTAATTTTATGCCTACGACCTAAGTATTGAAGAGAACAATGAGTGTATGTCCTATACTTGAGGATAAATAGTGAGAGAATTTGTTCCTCATTGGCTATAAGGTAAATGGGTCACTATGTGCCTTAATTTTGTATAGTGATAGTTACAACAATGCAACATTTGCTTTCATGGTCTAGTAATTGAAGTTATCAACCAAGCCCAACCCCAAGCCTTATAAACTACACTAGCTCAATGATAAAGGAGCCCTACAAGTAAATAAACAATTAGTTGTACCAATCAATATTGGGAACCATTAAGATAAAGCGCTCCCTGATGTGTTGGCTATGAGTACGCCCCATATCCTTCTTGGACAACCATGCATGTTTAACCGGAGTGTGGTATATGGTGGAAGGAAAAACACATGCTCTTTAGAGCACAAGGGTAGGAAAGTGAAGTTAAGCCTTATGACTATCGAGTAAGTTAAAAACAAGCAAACTCAATTGAGTCAAATTTTAAAGAAAGATGCTTTGGTGATGACCCGAACCAAGTAAAAAGGAGAGATGAAGCTTGAAGAGCCAACTTATCTACTAGTCAAAAGGTTACTAGAGATGAGTTTATCAACCTACTCCCAAGTGGACTGCTAGAAGGCCTACCTTCCATCAAAGGCATTATACTTGTAATTGACTTACAACCAAGAGCCACAGTGCAAAACATGCTTGCCTATAAGCAAAATCCTAAATAGGCCACTTAGCTATAGAAGCAGTTAGATAGGTTGATAAAGAGAAGGTATGTATGAGATTCCCTAAGCCTATGTATCATGCCAGCTCTATTGGTGTAAAGGAATGATGGGACATAGAGGTGTGTGGATAGCCAAGCAATCAATCGCATTACCATCAGGTATCAGTACCTCATACTAAGACTTAATAATATGATTAATGAGTTAAATAGGACAAGAGTATTCTCTAAGATTGATCTTAAATTTGGATACAATCAAATTCGAATGTTAATAGGAGATGAATGGAAGACCATAATCAAGACCCGTATTGGATTATATGAATGGCTTGTTATGTCATTTGGATTGTCAAATGCCCTAAGCATGTTCATGTGATTGATGAACCATGTATGCTAACAACTCATTCGAAAGTTTGTCATTGTGTATTTCGATGATATTCTTGTCTATAGTCTTGACTTTGAGACTCACAAAGAGCTTCCCTAAGCTATTTTCTCAAAACTCTGAATTGAGAAGCATTATGCCAATATGAAGAAATGTGATAACTACTAACCTAAAGTGATCCTTCTAGAGTTTATTCTAAGCGGTGGTGGCATCTGAGTTGATGATGAGAAGAAACGAGTGATTGCTGAATGACTTGTGCCAACCTATTCAGTCGGTATATGAAGTTTACATTGCCTAGTCTCATTTTAACACTGATTTATAAAGAACTTAAGTACCATTGTGGCTTTACTCATCAAACTGTCAAAGAAAAATTTTGATTTCAAGTGAGGAGAGAAGGAATAGAGGAGTTTTCAAGAGGTAGAGTCGAAGTTGACTATCGCCCCTATCTTAGCTCTATTAAGCTTTGAAAAGTGTTTAAAGTAGGGTATGATGCATCAAGACTAGCCATAGGTGCTATACTGATGTAGGAGGGCAGACCTATTGCCTACCTCAATGAAAAGCTTAGAGGAGCTACACTCAATTATTCTATTTATGGTGAGGAGTTTTACTCGTTAATCCAAGCCTTGACTGTATGGTAACATTATTTGCTACCTAAATAATTTGTGATCTATACTGATCATGAATCTTGAGATATTTGATGAGTTAACTCAAGTTGTCTTGAAGACAAGCTAAGTAAGATGAGTTTGTAGAGGGATTTTCTGATGTTGTAAATTATAAGAACAGCAACAAAAATGTTATGGTCAATACCATATTGCAATGCCTTTCCCTCTTGATCGAACTACAAACCAAGTTACTTAGTTTCTCAATGATCAAGGATTTGTATTCTAAGGTTCTACACTTTGGTCCAATCTATACTAGATGTGAGGAAGGTTGAGCACTTGTTAACTATCATAAGGAAATTGGATACTTATTTAGGCAGTGGAGATTGTGTATCCTAACCTCATCTCTACAAGAATTACTAATGCACGAGGTGCATGGTAGAGGATTATCTAAACATTTTGTTAAGCATTGAACTTATGAGGTACTATCCTTTAGATTTTTTTTTTTTTTTTTTTGCCAAAGATGATGAAAGATGTCCATGTTGTATTGGAAAGGTATGTTACCTATAGAAGGTACAAGGGCAATACCTACCTTTAACAATCCCAACCAAACTATGGTCTAAGCTAAGTATAAATTTTATGTTAGGATTACTAAGGATATCTCGAGTGAAAGACTCCATCATGGTGGTTGTAGGCTGATTTAGCAAGATGGCATACTTTGTACCCTACTCTAAGACTAATGACGCTTCAGCTATCTCTTTTCTTTTCTTATATGAGGTCAACAAACTTCATGGAGTGCCTAGAACCATTGTTTCAAATTGAGACTTGAAATTCATGAGCTACTTTTAGAGGACCCTATGGAAGCAGATGGGAACCAAACTATTGTTTAATACATCCTATCATCCACAAACAAATGGATAAACTAAGGCTATTAATAGTATTGTGGGGACCTCACTATGGATTGCTATTGGTTGGAACATAGCCGATTGGGATCCATGCTTGCTCATAATTGAGTTCACCTACAATAGGTGATGTGCCTAAGAGCCTAGTAATCATTAGGTCTTCTAAATGGGTTTTTCATAATAACAAAGAAAATGAAGTGCAAGAAGTTGAAAAACATAGTAGCTTATATGAAGCTGCTTGGAAGATGTGATTCACCGACTAACATAACATGACTCAACACTTCACTCGTAACTAATCTCGAGCTATTTAGTAAGATTAGACAAGAGTATAAAGAGATTGTACTTGAAGAGGAATATCTCACAAGGACAAATATATTCAATTTATAAGAGGAATGTGATCGCCTCTAAACAGAGCTTCGAAGTTTTACAAATTAAATTCCTATATTCTATCCTTAACTCAGTTCAATAGGCAAGTGTACCTATCATTTTATAGCATAGATGAGTATAGGGTCGTCTCTACTAGGAATAACTATAAACACTAGTACTAATTAATCTTCCTATTATCTAGGAATCCAATTTATTAAGTGATTAATTATTAAAACTCTAAATTGCTGACTAAACTACAATAATCAATAAGTTAATGCCATTGACACAATGCTTACAAAACAATGACTAGCAACACATAAAACATGTAGACTTACTTTACCACTTAAAATGATACTACCAAAATACTTTTTGTTCTAATACTTGTTATTTATAGGAAAATACAGTATGTAAGAATTCTTCTAAGAACTACTTACTTCTAATCTTAGTTATATCTATTAGAATCTCTTCCTAATTAACAGCCAACTCAGATCACATTAATGTCATGTTAATATATCGATTCCCCTAAGGATACATAAACTTTCCTAATAATATCTCTATTATCAAGAGTAAGTTGTTCCAATGAACTAGATCTATTCAATAGAATTGTCTCTTGACATATTCTATTGAAATCTATCCTAAGTCAATGTCGTACACTATACCATACGTAAATTCATTAAGTGCAATTCATCCGAATTAACATTTATCAAGAAATCACTATTTCATGCACTTGATCATACTAAGTGATATTGTAAGTCCTAACGTACTACTCACACATAATGAAGAAATAAAACATATCAATAAAATGCAGAAATAACAAAGAAATTAACTTATTGATTAAGTTACAAGGAACAACCCTATTTGGAATTCCACTATAGAAATCTGACAAATACATGAACAAGGAATTCCTATCGTCTCTCTTGAGTAATTTTGGGAAAGGTATAAGGTACAACACTTAGAAACTGTACTAAAAGAAAATAATCGAAAATACAATGGGTACGAAGATTTATGAATGGATGTATGATCCAATATCCTCCTTTGTCTAAAAATTATAGCATATTTATATTCTTTTCACGAAAAGTAAACTACTACACATACGCCAAATAAAGTCCTTAAAATAAGGTTCATGAGTTACATGAAGGTGCTTAGTGCATTTGTCAAACCAAATAGCATCACCACTCACTTGAACAAACCGTCCTTTGTTTTGAAGGTAGTCTTCCATTCATCTCCTAGTCTCATTTGTATTTAGAGGTAGCCACTCTTCAAATCAATCTTCAATAAGATGTGAGCACCACGCAACTCATCAAGCATATCATCTAACCGTGAGATTAGATATCAATATTTAACAATGATTTTGTTTATTTCTCAACTATCAATGCACATCCTCTAGGAGCCATCTTTCTTCAGCAACAAGATAGCTAGCATAGTATAGGGGCTCATGCTTTCTTGAACATTTCCATAATCACTACCCATTTCTTTAGCTTAGTTACCTATTTGAGGTTGAGCCTATAGGTAAGCCAGTTTAGAAGAACAACTCCAAGTTGAAGACCAATGCAATGCTCAATGCCTCTTTAGGTAATAAACCTCTCAACATCTCAATAAGAGAGAGCTCATCATACTCTTGTAATAATAACTACACCTTAACAAGTTCGCCTTCATCTTCTCACAATTCTAAAAGCTTCCTTATTAACAAGAGCACACACTCTTCCGTCTTGCACTTCTTTGGGGCTCATTAGGGTTGGTATAACCTTCTTCCCATCCTTTTGGAACATATAGGTGTTTTTATACTTATCATATAATACTCTCAAATCAAACAACCAAGGTAAACCTAGTAATATGTATGAACCATGCATAGGTAAGACGTTGCATAACACCTCATCCTTGTATCTATTACCAATAGTAATGGGCACTCTAACTTATTCAGCAATGGGTAGACCCCCCTTTTCATTCAATCAATGAATCTTATATGGCTTAGGGTATAGGTAAGTTGGCAACTTCAAGGCCTTAACTACTCTTTACACTATGACACTGATACAACTTCCTCCATCTATGATTAATGCATAAAGCTTGCTACTCACTCGACAATTTGAATGGAGGAGTTTCTCCCTCTACTCATTCTCTTTGAAAATAAAGGTACCGAGAGATCTTTGAACAACAAAATAGTACTTTGCCCCTAGTTCAGGTAAGGTCATGACAATAGGATTTTCTAGAAATCCTTCTAGCACCTGATTGACTTCCTCTTTGTCCTCTCCTTCACTAGCACTCTCCACTTCAAACTAGGGCTTATCTCTCTTGATGGCCATGATACGTCAATTTAGACATTGACTAGCCACATATCTATAGTTGAGAAATTTAAAACACTTGATCTCTCAAGTCTTCCTCCTTAAGCTTTGACATTGGTCCCTTTAGACCTCAACTTCCTCGACCTTGCCCTTGCCTCGGTCATCATTAGGTCAGCTCGACGCCTATCATTAACAATCCACCACAAAACTATTTTGTGCTTAGTCATTTCTAAGTCGGCTTAGCATAACACTTCAAGTTGACAATCTTAATTGGCTGCTCGGCATTTGGCTAATCTAGCTCTACCTCTACCTTTTAATCCTCTATGCTACTCAGACGGCCTCATTTAGAGTCATAAGCCTCTGTAACTCCACTATATTGCCAATTTTAATTCTAAACCCAAAAATAAACCATGCTATAGTTCGTGTCTTCGGTTTGTCGACATCACATTGGAGCATCAAAAATTAGAATTCTCGAACATACTCATCCATTGATTTTTTGCCTTACCTCAAGTCTTAGAGTCATTGGAAAGTGTCTTATTCATAGTATTCTACAAAAAATTTGCTCCTCAAAACTCTCTTCATCTCATTCTACATTTAGATTTCATGTTAGGCTCTCATTCTACAACTTTTTCCACTACATTGCATAATTCCCAAAAAATTCTAATGTGGCCACTCAAATACGAATAGCTTCTTAGTAATCATAAAAGTAAAACACTTCTTGATCTCCTCTTCTTGATCCAGGTAGTCATTAGCATTACCAGACCCACTAAAGCTTAGAATTTGCACCTTCAAATGATCGACTCCTGTTAAAGCTTTGAGCTCATGCTCCTCAATTCCATCATATGGCTTCCCCTTGTCATACTTAACTTCATCCAACACTAGTCTCCTTCTAGCAACTTTGTTGGTGTGTCAAGATGAAGTTTGGTTCATATTAATTGGTTCTAGTGCTTATTGCTCATCCAATTACCTTCTTAGCCTTTCTCTTACTTCTTAGCCTTATTCAACAACAACTATTTCTTGAGGCCTAGTCTCTATGACCTCTTGTACAAAAATAGCTAGATTGGCCACAATAGTAGCAAGATTTATATCTACTCATCAATAGTTCATAAGGTTTATTAGGTAACACAATCATGACCATGATGATCAACTAGTTGTAGAAAGATTCAAAGCCATCAGGGTAATGCACCAAAAGGTCATAGAACATCTAAGTTGAGCTGCTACAAAGCTCGAGAGATGAGTCTAAGGATGGAAGAACAGAGAATTTCAACCATGTGATTTAGTTTGTACCCACCTTTGTAAAGAACAATTCCTAAGTTTAAGGAAGAGAAAGCTATCTCCCAAAGTCAACGAATCATTTAAAGTGCTTAAAAAGATCAATCTTAATGCCTAGAGGATTAAATTACCTAAATACTATTGGGTCTTAAACTCCTTTAACTTTGCCAACCTCCAATCTTAAGTCCCCAAAGAAGAGCAACAAACAACTAAGCTAGATTTTGATCTCAAATCTCAAATAGCCCGAAGGAGATGATAAGGATTACAGACCAATCACTAGCTCCCAAGCCTAAAGACTTATCCACATTGTTTGCCGAGCTATTTAAGGGGAGTTGAACATAGAAGAGAGATCCTATCTCCAGTCCAACCTACGAAATTACTCTACTCTCCACCTCATCTAGGAGATTCTTGAGATGGCCAACCTATTGCTGAACTGACCCATTCGCAACACTAGTCTAAAGACAAGCACTGAACTTACCTGCTACCAACCTGATAGATTACTAAGGCCGAGTTGCCCTAAACTTGAGTCGACTAGCCAAAGTTTATTAGGCAATGTGCCATCTCTAGAACTAATCCTTCCTCCATTAAAAACATTTAGCCTGTTGAGTACCTAACCTCAACCTAATCTACTCAGAACTTGTTCTATTCAACAAATAGCATCATTGGGACCACATAATGGACAGTTAACATGTGCCCCCTTTTTGAACATCCGTACGATCCTTTTGTACCTAAATATTCCTTTTTTTTTCCTGATTACATCTCTACCCTTGTAATTTATTCCTTTTTCCTTTTCTAATAGGAATCCCTTTTTTGTAATTTGCACGTTCTTAAGACTTATCCTAATTGGGTCATGTAAATACTTATATTATGTAATAGCTACAATAGTGTATGATCATTTTTGAAATTCAAACATTCCTTTCTTACGTTAACTAAGTATCCTTGCTTACTCATGTTAGCTCTTGTTGTAAACCCCTAAAATTATCAACCTAGTTTTTGAAGTAGACTTAACTATGTTAGACAATTTTGGAGTCGATAAGGCTAATGAAAGTGAAAACCCTAAAAGAATTACTCAATCGCGTAAAGAAGTTTTCTACCCTAAATGTTTCTAAATGCTAAAGATTTTATTCAAAAGTGATAAAAACCCTAAAAATGATTATCTTAAATCCATAGGTGCACTAATCCAACATGATATACCCTAAAACCCTAATTGATAATATAATGCGCATATTTTGCCAAATCACTATTAAAAGGTTAGAGATGACCCTCATTCATGTTTATATGATTTGAATCCTTAAGTAATCCATTACAAACTAAGATAATGAGTCATAGATTATATTTATCCCTTAAGTACGTGATTAAGATAGTTTCACTTAGAGTTAGGGTAATAGTTGAAGATTAGGTTATATGTAGTGAACTTTAATACTCAAATTTGTACTTTTTGCATTTGTTATTCAAAGTAGTTTATCAAATGAGATATATAAGCTATGAAAACCTAAAGTAAGACCTCATCAACTATGTTTACTAATCAATTCATCAAATACCTCATTTCCCCTCATTTCCTTCATTTTTCCCTTAATCTCCCTTAATCACTACATTATGTACACAAATTTACATATGCTTAAGGAGAGTTGACCAAGTCAACACATGTTAACCAAAGTCAAAGGGTTGACCAAGTCAACACATGTTGACTAAAGTCAACACTTTGAAAAGTCAACAAATTACACTAAAGAGATAAAGAAAATATCTCTTCCTTAATGATGGCTTTTCTTTTCTTTCTTTTTGATTTTTTTCTCCTCCTTTTCTCCTCAATTGCCATCCACAATTTCTCCCCTCTAGACCCCACCATTTTCTTCCTTTCATTATGAAAATAAGACAAAAGAAACAAACCAAAACTTCTCATTCCATGCCGTGAGCTTTCCCCTTCCCTTTCACTTTCATTTCTTCACTTTTGCCTCCTTAAATCCAACACATCTAAAGGTGTGTACTTAACTTACTTTATGTTGGTTTATGTTATTCATTAGTTAGTTAATTAGGTAGATTAGATAAGTAGTTAGGTGTTTAGTGTTGTCACAAAGAAGATGGAACAAAGTTTCCATCTTTAAGTGTAGAAAGTGAAGAATCACGAAGGAGATGGAAGAAATACATGTGTATGTACTCTTAAGTATGTGTACATAAAGAAATACCAAAGGAATACAAGTATGTGAACTTTTATACATAAGTATTTATCATGTACATAACTTGAATTAAGACCATATCTAACTATATATGTGTATACTAACTAAATACATACATAGAAATACAAAAGGATGAAATTGGGAGGATTTTCTTAAGAGAAAATTTGGCACACGAATTTTTGTATAAAAATACGTATCCAACCGTATAGGTATATAAGTATGTATACATGTATAAATACGGTATAAATATATGTAGATGTATAAGTATATGTATGTATAAGGCATATGTACATAAGTATAAAGTAAGAAACAAAATGTACATAAGACATGTACATATGACATAAGCATAAGGTAATGCTTATGTAATCAAATGATGAGGTGAGTGATGACATAAGCACATGATGACATAAGTGATGACATAAGCAAGTGATGACATAAGCAATGACATAAATAAAAGATGATGTAAGCGATGACATAAGCATAGGTTTAGAAAATGAGAAAAATAAGAAAAATGTAGGTAATTAGGTACTAAAATCAGTAAATCCTAATACACCTTCTAAATTAGATTATACCTAATTCAGTACATGAATTAGTAATAGCAAAGTAAATTCCTTTAATTATAAGAATTTAAGAAATAAAGGATATAAATATAAGTAATAAGAATACTTAAGTGTTATAGCTAAAAATCTCTATAAATTTAGTTTACAATGTAAAATAGGGGTCTTAACATCCAAAACAGACATTACTGTGTGATTATACATCTGAAAACGATGAAAAACGACTATAAATTCATAAATATCAGAAATAAAACGAAAAAGTTATATACGGTTAATAATAAAGTCTAACCGGATAAAAGTTGATAGTAGTCTAAGTAGAATTAGGTAATTAGATGTTTAGAATTATTAGTTAATTTAAGTACTTACTAGCCTTATCAAATCGTAATGATCAGGTGACCCTAAGGTGCGTGAGGACCTCCCGATCGACTACTACAATTAGGACGAATCGCCATTGCCGAGTAAGTATTTACTCAATGATTCCATGCTTGTTTTGTGATTGTAGATAGTGGACTTAAATACTATTGCTAATTGATTATTGTGTGGGGTTTGGGAAACACCTGTGTATGCTGGTATGTCCTGAGTTGTGAATGTATCTTAAGTATTGATAATGCTATGTTTGTTGCATGATAGTATAGAAAATGATTGTGTGTACAATTGGATGGTCATAGCATAATTTGAACCTAATTATACTCGGCCTATAAAAAGAAATTGGGACATGCATTAACATGCATAGCATGGATACTATTCCGGCCGTCACATTACACGGAGGTAAAGAGAGGCCATTTGGGGGTTGATATTATTTATTTATTTGGTTTTGTATGGTGCACTCGTACAAAATGACCTTACCCTGGCCCGTGGGAATACTAGGCGTTGGAGGCGCTAACCGCCTGGCTAAGGGTCAAGTCTAAAGGCCTCCGTTTAGGGGTGAGTGTGGACTGTGGGGGCCTACTCACAATTATACTAGAACTTGGGTTTTTCTGAAAATAAAAGAATTATTTGATATAAGTACGGGACGTGGAGTTCCGTAGTAAAGTAAGTTCTAATATAATACCTGGATTTAATTGGTGCCACGTATACTCCAACCCTGACTTTGGAGGGCGTTAAATCTGAGTTACGTATATGAACTAGTTAATTATACGTATTGTTTGGCATTCTGGTTAATCATTCATTCATATGCGTGAATATAATGTACTTATAACTTGCTTGTGGTGTGGCTGAGGGTTTTGCTCACTAAGCTTAGGCTTACACCCCTTTAGACTTTTGTTGCAGGATAGCCTATTCGTAGAGGTAGAACGAGGGATGCTACAGGTTAGCCTGGGGACTTAGGCAAGAGCGAGCTATTCTCTGTACTAAGAGAGAATAGTTTAAGAGGACTATTACTCATGTATTTTTGTTTATCTTATTATTATAGACTTAGACATACTTAAACACCGTATATTGTAAGCTTTATAACTCCAATTTTATGTAAATATGTTTGTGTGATGATATCATGTAAATCTGGATGTTCTTTGGAAACTAGTGGTTGTAGAGCCTTGTATACTTTGTGAAAAGTTCTTGATTGGAAGGGTAACCAATCAGGGTTCTTCGTACAGTATACGGCGTCTGCCACGACAAGGCCATCCTCAGTTCGTGACACTTGTCTAGTCCATTATGAGTGTAGATTAGTGGCAAGTGTCCTCCAGCCACACTTATGCATAATATCAAGTATGACCGGAGCTCGTCTAAGGCATTGGTGCATCATATCCATTGTTAGTGCATAAGAACCCCTACTTAACCTTCAACTATCATTTACTCTTCAGACCATCTCGGTCGGCATGATACTAGACATCATGTGTTCTTTCATGTTATTCATATCACATTACTTTCCTAAATATCCTTGTAGGCCTTGTTATACCCCCTTTGGTATGCGAAGCTCTACTCTTTCTCAACTTTAGCCATCCTAATTTTTAGCTCCTAATAGGAGATCTACAAGCGAGTGACCTCCTTGTTTTGTTTGCTCTTAAGGGTTTCAACCTCATTTTGTATCCCTTAGAGGTTGTACACCAATTAAGAATGGTTCTTCTACTCTATTGCTAAAGCTACCTATTTCTCCTCCTGATATGATTCAGGTTATTGACCCAACTAAATTTTGAGTTTTATGCTATAGTGAAGACCTCAAGCATTTTCATTTTTTCGGTACTTTTTTGAGTTAGCTACTTCTCGAGCTCTTTCAATCTATCCTGGTCAGCTTCAAGCTTTGGGTTGATTGGGAATGAGTAAGTATTTAGCTTGAAAGTTGGGTTGGCCTTTAGAAATACCCCTTCTATTTCAAAGGATTTGAAGCCTTTATTGACTTTAGGGTAAGCTTCCCCTATTTCATGGGTGGGGCCTTAGTATTCTTTCCATACCGGGCTTTAGAACTCTCTTCATTTGATGGAGTTATGGACCTAAGTAGAGAGATGCTATCAGCAAAAAAGCTTAGTTGATTTCGCAATCTTTCTTACTATTCATTCCAAAGATTGGAACCTTAACTCAATAGGGTCAATAACCTCAATGTTGCAATTGTCATTGTTGGGGTTATTGTTGTTGCTTCCTTAGTAGGCCATTCTAGTTTGAGAACGAGTTTTGATGGGGTTTCTCTAGAAATTTTAATGTTTGGGAGCTATCTTTGGTGACCTAGTTAAAACCACTTTTCAACAAGTTAGCACATGGATATTTTTATTTAAAAAAAAATGCAAATGAGCTAAACGGATGGAATGGAAGGAATTGATGAATAATTAACAAAACAGTAAGTTACATATTATTTTTAAATTCTCGGAGTTTTATTACATGAAAGAAAGGAAAAGATACAAATCCATCTATATTAATTTTCTTTTTTTCTATAGGCAACATGACATTTTATTCTTCTTTTGGTCATGCTTAGTTGCTTCTTCAAACTCTTGAATCTTCTTCTAAGCCATCTTCAGCTGGTGTTCCAGGCTGTGCGACCTTTGTTTAGACTCTCGAAATAGGTTTTCCCATCTATCTTTTTCATCATAGAGGACCTCCATATGAGCTTTCATTTAGTCCATATAGGTCACCATTTCAAAGTTAAGGTGCATAGGGGAAGGTTAAAGGACTTCTGGTGCTCAATATCGCATTACGCTTGCCTTGTGAAGTTGATCGTATAAGTATTCTTTGGTCACCCGATGCTTGTGTACTTCACCTATGAATTCACTCAAATCAATGTTAAGGCTTATGGTTCTAGTATCCCACCAAGCTTTAATCTTATGAAGCTCGGATACCTTCTTTGCTGAGTGAGGCTCTTTGAGGTCGAGGGTGAACGACTCTAATGAAGGCTTATGAACTATGTCTTAGATTCTCCTAAACTGCCTTACCATGTTGTTCGAGTAGTAACCTGTACACCAACTAATTCTGATTAATGGTGTGGCTTGGTAATCTTTGCAAATCAGTATGACCTTAGTGTAATTGCTCCATTTAACAGTCTATAATATGTCTTCGCCCCAAAAATCTTGTAAAACTTCTATTTAAAGAGAGGTAGGGATATCTTTTGGTAAATTGATCTTATCAATGAAAGAGTCAATAAAGTCAATCTTATTAGCAAACGCTCCCCTTATCAAGTCTAACCTAAAGCATTTGATGTGACTAATGAACCATACCATTAACAGTATCATGCTTGATCTAAGATTTCCACAGCCTCTTTTCTTAAGGAAATTAAGGTTCCTTATTTTTTCAATAAATAGGGTAGGAATGTAAGACTTCCCTTCCCAGAACTGAGTGACTAACTCTGTCACCCTAAAGTGTATAAGAAAAGATTTACTCGAAAATAAGATGATGGCGAATACTACTAGTACATAGGCCTTGATTCAGTTTTCCCTCCAATTTATATGAAACAGAGCTCATCTGTTAAAGCTGGGTTCATTTTGGAACCAATGGACTAGATCTCATATCTTGATAGTATGTTTGTTGCAATCATCTAGGGCCTCATTTACCTCTGTCTTACGACTCCCTAAGAATTCTGAAAAACTATAAGCTGGACCAAAGTTGAGCTCTAGAATGTAAATTTCATCTAAAGGAGGAGCTTGGAGCAATTGGGTGTACTCTTCCAAAGTTGGACTGATTAGGTGTGGCCCAAATCAAAATGCTACTTCTTTGGGCTCCTAAAAATGGAATAAGGCTCTTACTTGTGTGATGTTAACATCTATTTTGGCTAGTGAGAGTATGGGCCTAATCTTGTTGGTAATGAATTATTACTCTTGGGTTGAAGGTTTGAAACCATTGGTTGAGTATAGGCTTTGGGTTTATAGGTTTGTATACATGAATCTCCTTAGCAAAGACCTTGGTGTTCATGAGCTAGCCATTTCTGAAATGTTACAAGGAAAGCATAAATTACAAAGGCTATTTACATGAAAAGAAATTACAAAAAACAACTCCCTAAGTACATAAATTCTAAGAAAAATATAGGGAAAGAAATCTCTAGGTTTCATTATTTTTTCTTCTCTCTTTTTATAACATTACCACTTTTTTAGTTTTTCATTGATCCCATGAAATGTATGTAGAAAAGGTAGGTTCTAGAGGTCCTTAAACTCTGTAACCCCATGCGTTTATGGAAAAACAATTCCTTAGTCACATTAAAGTTTAAGTAGGATAACCTAATCAGCCCCGAACAGTGGTTACCCTACTACACCCAGAACTTACACAATGGCTCCCTATCCTAAGGTCTTAAGACGACCTAGGTTCAACCGTATCTATCATACATTCATGGTGTGAAAAATAAATTCCTCCCCCAATTAAACCTACAAAGGATATGTTAGCATAATCATGATAAATAACAAAGAATGAAAGAAATTAAATAAATTACATTAAGGTGACTTTTAGAGAACAATTTAAATTTTGGAAAGTTAAATGGCTAACTCTCTTGACGATCCCTAATGAAGTCACTAAGTTATCAAGCCTGGTTTTTCACCCTCCTAGTTCTTTTATAAAATTAAGTCTTCTTTAAACTAACCAATATTAAACCCTACCAATTTAATACCGATTCACGATTAGGGTTTAAAGAAAACTTTTTTTTTTTTAATTTCAAAACAACTTTGAAGTCGCCACCTAATTAGAGTTGGGAAAAATAATTAAGTTATAATCAATTGAGTGGATTGGTTATAACTTAACTACTAACCTAACGAGAAAAATCGATTTTTTAAAATGATTTTTGAAAACTAGAGATTTAGGTTTGGGGGTTAGGAATTTTAAAGTCTTACGGGTACCATTGACTTTTCAAAATTAAAATTAAACTTAAAAATCACCTTTTAATTTTGAAAGACAAAACTTGATTATTGATAACTCTAATTGAATAAGTGAAATAATCTAAACTAAAGAAAAAGGAAAATTAGTTTGTTTTTTTTTTTTATTGTCGCCTCATAAGTGCCTATGTACTTACTATTAAGGATCAAACATACATAGTTTTTTTATAAAAAACTTTAGCGGATTGAGTTGATTTTAATTTTTAAAACAGCCAAGTCTATATTTTTACTCATTTTAATTTATTTAAGAAATTTTCCTAAAGGGCCCTAAATTGGATTTTAGTTTTTTAGAAATTCTGAATGAAAAAATGGTGGATTTATTTATTTATTTATTTTTTTGTCTTTCGAAAATCAATTTTCTAAGTGATAAAACAATTTTATTACTTATCTCCTCATTCACCCGTTTTTGTTTTTGTATTTTTCATTTCTATTTATTTATTTATTTTTATTGAACTAAAAATAAATAACTAATTAAATTACTTTTTCTTTACTTTGTTCCTTTTTTTTTCTTTCTTTCCTTCTTTTTCTTCTTTTTGATTACATTCACATTATAAAATGAGTAAATAAATAAATAAATAAAATAAAATAATTAGAAAAAGAATCAAACCAAGAAGGGCTCTTGGATGCGTAGATCAGGTTGGATGCAAGTCGGTTTGGGTATTGGATCATATCATAGATCGAGTGGCAAGTCAAATCTCTGAGTCGAATGTAATCTTAAGTTCCTCTTCAACAGTACTAGCAAGGTACGATTCAGCTTGATCTAACCACTGAATCAAAGGGGAAAGGGGGTTTTTGTGTATTTTTGATTAGGATTAGGGGGGGTAGGGAGGTTGCCTTGGCGTTTGGGGGTGTTTTAGGTAGTGTTGGTGAGTAGCAGTCGGCGATGGTGCTTAGGTGGTGTTGTTAGGGGTTGTTGGAGTTGAAAGGGGAGTGTGGTGTAGGGTTTGAGGATGTAGGGAGAGTGGCCATAGAGCCAATTGGGATCAAAGGGGATTGGATGTAGTGGTTTTGGAATTGGGGTTTCGTAGTGGCTAGGGTTTTAGCGGATAGTGGTTCGATGAGGCAATAGAAGCTACGGCTAAAGGCGAGAGTGGTCGGGTTGGGGAGCCCAAGCAACAGGTAGTCTCTCTAGTATGATGGTATAGCTCGGACTGGAGTAGAGAGAGAGAATCAAAGAGAGAGAGAGTAGGCTAAAGAGAGAAAGTGGTCATGGGGAGAGAGAGGGGTTGTGTCGAGTGATTATGTTGGTTGTGTGTGTATTGGTGTAAGCTCCTCCAACACCCTTTTATACTCGAGTCAATCCTAGAAACATGGAAAGCTTAAATTTGGATTTAATGAAGAATGCCTAGAAAATTATTATTTTTTTTTTTATTTTTGGAGCTCAAATTGAATGCTCATTTGATTGTATTTAGACATGTTAATGAGTTCAATTCATAGTAGGCTATGTCTAGTTTGCAATTTTGTTATTGATTTGGAAAAATTACAATAAGAAGAAGTTAAAAAATCACATTGAAACTAGCTATTCGAGGAGGAAAGTGCTAGAATCTTGGAGAAAAATAAGGGAAAGAGAGGAAAACAAAGGGAAAAGGAAAGAAGGGGAGGGAAAAAGAGGGAAAGTGCTGACGTAATGCTACATCAACTGCACCAACCACTCTCAACCTACCACATATCATCCTGTGACACATGGCAGCTGATGTGGCACGACATATGGCACCATGTCTACAAGGTTGTCCAATCAGACAATGCTACATGTTAGGACACATGGCGTAACTAGAACCTAACACATGGTAGTGTACTAGTTAGAAAAAAAAAAAAAAAAAGTCCTCCTTGCCATTGTTAAGATTCGAACCCAAGACCTCATGCTCAAAAACCATTGGTATGTCCATATGCTTAACCATTAGACCGTTAGCCCATGCCGTATCCATATGTGCAATCAAATTGTACATATAGACTCAGTCAACCTAGGCTAAATTTAAATTTAAACCCAAGTTCAATGGCTCAACTTCTAAACCAAAATTAAATTAAAAATCTATCATAATAAAATGTTACTTTCTAAATTCTTTTATTTTTTTCAATTTTTCAATTTTTTGTAATTTTTCAATATTCTAAACTTTTAAACTTTATTTTCTAAATTTTTTATCTTTTAGGGTTTCTTTCCTTTTTTTGTGTGCTTTTTCTTAATTTTGAATTTTTTTGTATATTTCTATCATTCTTATTTTTTCTAAATTTCTTAATTTTTTGGGTTTTCTTTAATTTACTATTTTTTGAATTTTTTCTAATTTAGGACCCTATAACTTAATCTGAAAAATAAAAAAGGAAGCAAAAATTAGATGTCTATAATTGGTGAGAAATCAAGGTAATATTAGTAGGTTTGTTTGTTTTCTTCCATATGACTATTATAGTTGTCCACGAATTAGGGTATGAGAATTGGGAATCCTTTACTTTTAGAAGAATGAATCAAATTCAATAGCTTTTGGTTAGGAGTGAATGTGTATAGCTACAAAATCATAGAGGATTTCACTTTAGGAACTCGAATTTCTTACCTAAGCACTCTATTGGTGGTTGTGTGTGCTCATTTGTGGACTAAAGTTACTCATTTAGTAGTTGTATAGCTGTAGCAATGAAGTTGTGTTTGTCTATGAGAGCAAGTCATAAAGTGTCATGTATGGGTAGTTATCGTGTGCACTATGTCAAGTGTTTAAACCGTATTTAGGTTAGGAAAATGCAAGGTGTATAAGTCTATTGTATACTAAGACAATAGGTGCAGTTCATTTAGTGGTCGTTGCTAGTGTGTAGAACTGTAGCAAGTTGGTGCATGTTTAGTGATTGGCAGTTGTAGGAGTCGTTTATGTACTATAGCTTTGTGTAGCATATATGCTCGAGTGTGTAGTGTATGATTAAGGAATTGTAGTAGTAGTAACCTATAGATTGTAGTGTAATTAAGAACATAAAGAGCTTTATGGTTTTGTTGTTGCTAAAGTTGCTACTATTATGGTCTGTGGGTAATGCATCCTGTAAGAGTCGAGAAGAAGCAAGTAGGTGGTCAATGTGCGTAAGAGTGGAGCACTTGATAGTGAAAATTTCTAAGCTTGCTACATGCATACGCTAAGCTATCCCTTATCCCAATTGGTTACCGAACAATAGGTCGTGCTACTCTATTACAACCAAGCTATTGTATATACGTATATGTGTTTAGAGCTATGCCAATGGTGTGGTGTGTTATTGCAACATTGAGTGTTAGTTTATTAGTGAGTTGGTGTTTGTTCATATGAGTGGTGGTCGGTAGAGGCTGATCATAAATCTACAATTGTATAGAAAATGTCTAAGTTGAACTAAGAGTCAAGCTATATCAAGAGAAGTCATGTGTTGCCTTGCTGATCTACTATGTTTGTAACAAATTAATGAACTACTATTGGATTGTATATGTGCAACTGTGTTTAGTAAAGTACACTTATGCTGAATAGAACTAAGTGTTGGCAAGAAGCTAAGTTGTTGAGCTAAAATTATACGTACTAAGTTGCCATAAAATCCAAACTACCAAATTGAAGTATCTAGACTGAGTTGCTATGTAAGAGTGTTGAGGTAGAGTGCATATTAAGTTATCATGGAGTCCGAGCTACCAAATTAAATTATCTAGACCAAGCCACTATGTAAGAGTACCGAGGTGGAGTGCGTATTAGATGTATGACAATGCAATGCTATTTTATGTAAATTATTATGAAAGTTAGCTCACATGCATGTGAGGTAAGTGTCCAAAATAAACAAACCAACTAAATTGTGGTGTTTGTTTAAGCTTTTAGATATCATGAGATATTAGAGATAAGTTATTTAACTTATAAAAATAAGAGATGAAGTTAAATTTTATATAATATACATGTATTTACATAGATTATATATTATATCTGTTAAATATGTATATCTATTTATAAAAAAATTATCCAATATGGAAAAATAATATAAAATTGGGTGAAGTTATCCAAACATAGGTTGATAAGTCATCAAACCCATATAGCAATATAATACAAGTTGGAAAACATAAGTCATCATTAGAATAATGAAAAAATGACACATGGCACCTACTTACATAGCAGCAAATAAAAAAAAATGACATGTAGCATTTATCTTTTTAACTTGCAACCTCCTCAAAGTCTATAAATAAGACTTCAAACCTCATTTGCAATATGTTAGAAATCTGGTAACATAATAACATAATTTTTTATTAGAAAAAAATAAAATAAAAATATAACAAAAAAATAGGGTTAGAGTTGCTCTAAGGCTGTTTGTATATCAAACCATAACTTGACATTGAGCCACTTTGGGGTCAAAGAAAAGACCACCAGGTGAGATGGTACGATAAGCATCGGAGGTTGGACAGTAGCCGAAAGCGGCCGGTTCAAGTGAACCAAAATTCCACTTGTATCTTATTTAAGTTTCTAAAAATAATAAATGTTGCTAATTAATTGTGAAATTTTATTTTAATGAAATAATTAGTGGAAATATAGGCTCCTTAAGAAAATGCCTTATTTGGGAGAAAATCAAAATAATTTTTATAAATATTAGATAATGTTGTTTCAAGCTCAATTTCTGTGTATAATATACCTAATATATATATATATATATATAATTTTGGTAATAATAATTTTTAAAATTAAGCTTTTTTACCATTTTTTATTAGTATTTTAGATAAAACTACTAGTTTTGCTGATTTATTAAAATGATTAGTTTTTGATAAAATTAATGAATGAGACCTATATGTTTTGACTTCTAGAAGTTTATAAGGGCATTTCAATCACTTAATTTTTATATCACACTTTCTCGTATTTTCAAGCTAAAACCACTCTTTTGGTAAAAAATAGATAATAGCATATTTAGTGTAATTGATGGTCAATAATTAAACTACATATTTTTGTTAATATATAGGATTTTTTTATGGAATTAATCGAGCTCATGTATTATTTATTTTGTTTTTCCCTAATATAAGCTTATATATTGATCTAATATGTAAAATAATAAACAATACTATTGTGATATTTGATAAGATAATGTAAGACTAGTATTTTAGGTAAAAAAAATAGATGTTATTAAAGTTTGGAAAGTATAATTTTTAGGGTTTTTACTTTAAGACTAAAGCTTATTTAGGTTAATTATAGAGTTATGATAACGTACAATCAAGTCAATAGCAAGAAATGGTATTTTTGGGCTTGTAACCATATTTATCAATCTTGTTTCTTAAGATATATTAATAGAACTCAGAATAACAATTGTAACAACGTAATGTTTATTGAAATCGGATAAGGAATGAGTAAGATACAATCAAATGAAGTTTAAAAATATGGTAATGAAAGCTTATAAGAGTTTGGATTCAACCCATACTTGACTTGAAGACCGTGTTTACATTTTCATAGGTATGATAAGTAAGGAAGGATTACAGCATAGAGTTTAGGATTTTGCACTACTCTTAAGCCTAGGTAAGTAGATCTAACCTATGCTTGGAGTAGATATATTGCTACTTATAACATTTTGCGTTGTAAGATGCTATGTTGATTAAATATAGCTATATCTTGATTAAACTGACATGATATTATGGTGGATGCTAATGTGGTGATTTTGAAATATAGTAGCTATGTCTTAGTTAAGTTGTTATGCTGCTATGTTGGGTGTTGATGTGATGTTTACGAATAATTGTACCAAATTGGGAAGTTAAGTGATTGCTAACTTAATCATCTAAGTGTTCACTTAAGTGAATCCTAAGTGAGACATTAGATTTTTACTAAGAAGAGATCAAAAACTAGAATTAGATGACTAGGTTAAAAGAAACCTGTGGACTAGTTTGTGCTGAATGATATACCTGAGCTGTTATTGAATAGCATGGCATGGCATAAAAAGGATCCATAGGTTAGAATTTTAAGAATGAGGCTTATAAGTGATCAAGAAAAATCATGGCTTCATGAACTCAATTTTTGGAAGCATAGATATTCTCATTGCCTGAACATTTTGACTAATTTGGTAGTTTGATTTGGTAAACTACAGTATGTAATCTAATTTTGTGAAACAAAATTGGGGGTTCTACTCCCAAGCAGCTTCTTGTTGCCTTTTTTATTTAGTAGACTATAGTGTATAGTCTAATTTGGTTAGTAATCCTATTCCTAAGCAACTCCTTGTTTCCTTAGGTTCCTAGATGTCATATCTAAATACCCAACTATATCGACTAACTAGATGAGGATATTGGAAGGGCATAAGATATTAGTATCGATGCATGCCACATCCATGAGCATAGCATGCTACATTGCTAGCAATAAATGCCTTGTTAGGCTAATGTATATATGGAGCTAAACCTACTACTTATGATTGAAATGTTTTAGTTTTGATATTCCTCATATTATATTGTTTGTTATCTACTCTCACTCAATTTCAATAGCTAAGGGGATAAAATGTTTTATTCTCAGGTTAACAGCAGCGTAGAGGGCCCAACACTAAGGGGGATATATATTAAGAGCATAAGTCAGAGTTAGCAACTTTAAGATGGAAACTGTACTAAATCATAAATCCTATTATTTTGAAGAAGACAAAAGAAAAGGATTGTTTATGTTTTGATGTAAATAATATTCTATACTTATAAGTTGTACCTGAATATCCAGTTGAACTCCAATGTAGCAACCTTGTTATTATGTAGGTATTCCTGTATGATGGTGCATTCTGTGCTAAGATTGGATGTGACATCCTTTAGGTGATATTAGAGCATTAATTAGGGATAATAACTTTTAGGCATATATGAGATGTGTGGGGTAGATAGGTAATAAAGAGTCATAATTTAGTAAAATAGCCGTAGTAGTTACTAATAGAATTTTATGTGATGTTTATTTAGAAAGGTCATTCATTAGGAATGCAGAAGATCACCAATGAACCGAGTATTTGAGGAGTAAAGAAAGGAATTACCACAATAGCCTTAGCCTAACCTTGAGCAACTACGACATATGGAGGAATTAGCATAACAGTTTATAGCAGCATTGGTAGGAGTTAGTGGAGATGGAGATAAGTTTGCTTAAGTACAACAAATAGTAAAACCATTTGATGGAAAGAACACTAATCATTTGGTGGTAAAAGTGTAGATTAAGTTGCTAGAGAAAGCCTTTGAAATTCATAAGGTTGAGGAAAATAAGAAAGTTGGGATAGTTGTTATTCTATTAGAGGGAGATGCAAGTAATTGGTGGGAGGTAAAGAGATGGAATTTACTAGAACCTATTAGTTAGGCTGCATTTAGAGATACTTTTCTGGAACACTATTTTCTTGAGTGTATAAGATAACAAATGTGTGAAGAATGCTATAAACTAAGGTAGCAGGGCAGGACAATTGAAGAATATGAAAGGGATTTCAATAGGTTATTGAAGTTTAATCCTGAAGCTATATGGAATAATGAGGTTTCTAAAGTTAAGTGGTTTAAGATCGAGCTTGATCTTTATTTCTAAGAAGAGCTGTAGATGAGTAGGGCAGAAAGATATGCTGATCTTGTTAATGAAACTTGTTTAATTGAACAAGTTCGCAATCTTCAACAAGTCATAGATGAGATTGAGAATAAGAAATGAAAGTTAGATGTTGGATGTTGGTTCCAGTAGTAAAAGTAATCTAGCTAAAGGAAAGGAGTTCATTCGATCCATAAAAGGAAAGAGAAGATCTTTACCAAAAATATAACCTTGTTGAAAGTGTAATGATGAGCATCTAGTTTAGGAATGCCCATAATTGAGAGGAAAGTGTTATAGCTATGGTGAAACTAGACATCTAGCTAAGTGGTGTGAAAATCTTGATTCAAGAGGTATATACTATTATCAATGCCATTAGTGAGGACATATTGCTTAACATTGTGTAAGACAGCAATAGGAGAGACTAGCTCAGTAGCAAAACCAAGCTAATAGAATAGAATCAAGTAATAGGAACAAATGACTTAGAAGTGAAAAACCTAATCCTAGGGAGTAAGGTAAGGTATACAATTACACTTTTAAGCAAGACAAAGTTAAAGATGAGCAAATTGTGACAGGTATGACCTCTAAACATGACAACTTTAAGCGTATGTATACCTGGTAGTTGATAATAGATAAATAAGAAATACTTGAAAGTAATAATATATTTATCATAAATTGTTTTAGGACTGGCATGTATAGGAGATATTTATGCTTATACATATACTTTGTTTGATACTAAGGCAACTCAATTGCATAATTCAAAAGAGTAAGTTAATAGAAATAAATGGACCTTAGTTAATGAACTAATAGTTATAACCCCTACCAAAGGAGAGTAATGTAACATAAAAGGGAAAGATGGCAAAATGTGAATCTAGATACTTATGAGATGATTGTAGAGTTGGTAGTCTTGCATATAAAAGGATTGAATGTAATACTAGAGGTAAGCATGGAGCAAATGTCGACTATGAGGAAAGAATAGTGGCATTTAAGTGGCCTGATGAGAAGGGAATCGTAGAAGATTTATAGAAACTTAAGTGTTGAGAGAAGTTGTTTGAAGAAAAAGAACTTGTAGAGGAGGAGATGAAAGTAGGCATTTAGGAGCAAATCTTAAGGATGATATGCTTGTTGTAGTGAGGAAGGCTAAAGTTGTAGGAATGAATGGAATAGTAATAAATGTCGAAGGTAGATGATTAGGAATGAGTTCCGAGAATAAATCAAAACTTTTATTGGAAGTATAATTGGAGACTAATTTGGAGGTTGATCTTGTATAGAATGAGATTGTGATTCATAAGGTAATAGTTAACGATGAGATTAAGGAGTCAAATGACGATAAAGTATGTGAAGTTAATAAGGTATATAATTACAGCATTATAAGATGTATGCCTTTCATGTACCCTTAGGACATGTGATAAGTAAGAACGATATGGCAAATCTATGAATTTCGTGACTCTTTCGTCAAGACCCATGTCTATTACGACTTTGTGTCTTTCATGACAAAATTTCCTATCTTTGTGAGTCCTATCATGTCTATTATTAGTCAAAAAAATTTCAAGTGTCTTATAGGTCTTCTTCATCAAGAGTTGTGTCAATTTATGTTGAATTCAATTGAATCCACTTGGTTTGAGTTATTCTTTATCTTCTTCGTGTATAAGTTGGTGGAAAGTTCAAATTTGCCAAACTCATTTTTGCTAATATATGTGGTTAATTATGGGAAGTACAGAAGATCTTAATTATGACCATTAAGTGACGATCGTGATATAAGAACTATAGATGTAAAGAAATTGAATTTGTTATGTACATCCTAAGTGAAAATCGAGACTTGGACAAAGCATAAGTGATAGGGATGAAGTGAAAGGACATGTTGGCTAGCTATGGGATAGACAAGGAAATAATTGAAGAGATGATCGTGAGTTCTATAAGACTAGCTAATGTGAGAGACTGAGCTAACTAAAGGAATAAAGTGAGGATTAAGTAAAATGACTAGTTAGATGGTAATAAAGGAATGGTATAGGAGTATGCTAGTTTGATATGAATAGTGGTAAGGGGTAAAATCATAGATAATAATATGATAACTATGGTACTTAAATAAGAACCTAATTAAATTACAGTAATTAATGAGTTGCTATAAGGAGGTGACTTAAACAAAAATAGAGTAAAACATGACTAAGTATATTAAGCATATATAGTAAAGGTTAGAAACACAAGATGAAGGCATTAATGAGTTAAGTAAGTCAAAACAGAAGTTCACGAGTTAATAAATTTGAGGTTAAGATATAGGAGTTGGTATTGAAGGATTTCACCCTTTAACAAAAGTTAATGATAGTGATGTGATGTAGGGAAATAGAGTTGCATAGCAAAAGTGCGGCATTAGGTCATGAACATGAATATCCTAGATTGTGGAAGTTTCGAGGATAAAACTTTTTGTAAGGCTAGTAAGATGTAATAGTCTAATGTTTTAAGCCCATACAATAAACCTAGGATTCAAACCCCTAAATTTAGGACATCAAGCTATGTTATTCATTTTATTTCAAACTTCATAGTAAAGCTAGAAAAATTAGATGAAGTATTCTAGCAAAGTCAATTTCATAAAATAAGCTATATAAAAGGATTAATTTAGTAAAAATGTTAATTTATCGATAAAGTCAATAAATACCAAAAATATGAAATTCAAACTTTTAGATACCGCGAGATATTAAAAATAAGTTATTTAACTTATAAAAATAATAAATGAAGTTGAATTATATATAATATACATNCCGAGAGACGCTCTCGCCTAGGTTAGTCAGCTCAAAAGAGCACTATCAGGTTACAATTTAAGGGTTTTTAGCTAGCTTTAGGAGCGCTTACCCATCTCATTTGCTTTAGGGCCTTCACTAGCTCAAAGAGCGCTTTGTTTGTATCATCTTGATTTGTTAGCTCATAAGAGCATGACCAAACTTCAATCCTTCTTTCAATGTTTTGGCCATCTCTTATAGCACTACCCCTCTCTTCACCAAAATCCCTAGTCAGTCGGGCCTAGGATAGCTAGTTAGTTGTAGCGCTTCTTAGGACAAAATCCACTCTTGGGGCAAAATTAGTGTCTTTATTATTTTTGTGGTAAAGTTTTGCTCGAACTTCATCACAAAAAGGAGCAGTTATGGATACCCAATTTTTGCCCCCCCCCTCCTTTTATTTTATTTTTTAAAATAGGTTAAAGTGTCTTAAATTAAGAAAAATTAAGAAAACTTAAAAAAATAAGAAATTTAGGAAAATTACAAAAAAATTAGAAAATTGAAGAAAACCCTAAGAAAATAAGAAATTCAAAAAATAAAAAAAAGGGAAAAATCACAAAAAATAAAAATTTGGGAAAAAATGCAAAGAAATGGAAAAATTTAGAAAAATTGAAGTCACAAAAATTTGAAAAAATAGAGAATTTAGAAAATTATAAAATTTTTAAGAATAGATTTCTTAATTTAAATAAATTTAACAAAAACACCATTGGACTAAAGCTTAAATTTGAATCTAACATAGGCTGACTTAGTCCATAGATGTAATTTAATTACACATATAGACAAAGCACAGGCTAATGACCTAACGAGTAAGTGCTTGGACTTGAATTGGGTTTAGCTTGAAGGTCAGGGATTCAAATCTTAGTAAAGGCATAAAAATGCCTTTTATCTTTTCCTTTTTCCACACTCTACGTATCGCCACATGTCAAAGCATCACTGAGCCACATGTCTAATTGTAACACGTAGCACATTGTGATTTTCCATGACAACAAATTTTTGTTCTCCCATTTTCTTCTCCCCTTTCCTTTTCTTCCCTTTACATTCTCATTTAAAAAACAAAAAGAAACCATAAACACACATCCATAGGGGGTTAGGGGAGGCACGGTAAAGTTCATCTTTTTACAAACATACAATTGACTCTCCCTTTCTAGAAACTAAACACAACTCACTGACCGTCTCTCTCTCTCTCCCTCCACTGTTTCTCTCAAACCTGCTCTCTCACTTAACCTTCTCTCTTAGGTCCATCTCTTGATCTTACCTGACCAAGCCCCATCCTCCATTTTTTAAACCCATATTAATACTCATTTATGCATGACATCTACCAATTGATACATTACTGTCCTCTCCCTCTTAACCACATCTTCACCCATTGACATAGACCTACAAGCCTCAATTCAACACATGACCCCTCTCTCCCATCCATCACATGCAACCCAACCCTACATATAGCTATTCGCTCTTCACCCTGTCTCTACCAAACCCCCTAGCCACTATCCTTCACGACCCCAATTGAGCCATAATCTACGTCATTCTCCTTCCAATCCATCTTCACCATGAAAAAACCAACTCATAGCCATTGCACTAGATCTGATTAGCTCCACCTTCAACTCCCTCTTTCTCGACCATAGTAGCAATCCAACTACACCAACCAAACAACCTAAACCCCAAACTACCCTCACATATAGTTACTTGACCCTCAACCTCTCACTCTACCATCGACCATACGAAGCCCCACCGAATAGTACACAAGAAACACCACATACAAATTGAACCACATTCACCTAACCACGCCAACTTGACACCTTCACACAAACAGCAAAACTCACGCTGTACCGTCACTACTCCAACCTAAATGCCTTTAAACCACCACCAAATGCGGCGGCATTGAAACTAGCCCTGCATTTCAAAATAAAATACCCACAAAAATCAACTTTCCCACTCGATTCACTACCTAAATCATTAGGAATCATAGCTATTCTCACTTCATGAAACCATAGACTCCAACCCACATCCAAAGAGTTGGTGCTCTGACTTGAGCCCAAATCTAAGACCTATATGTGCCATCCAGTCCGAGGCCTTTTTATACGAGCATTGGATTAATGTTGTTTTGTAGCTTCGGTTATTCTCTTTATATATACATATATTATTTATTTATTTACTTATTTCAATATGTAATTGTAGCTAAAAATAAAAAATAATCTAAAAGAAAAAGGGAAAGAGAAAAAGAGAAAAAAAAAGGGGGAAAAAGAAGAATTAGAAAAAAAAAGAAGAAAAAAGAAAAAGAAGAAGAAGTATTTAATTTTAATTTTAATTTTTATTTTCACATTTTAACCAAAATACAAAAAAAAAAAATAACAATAAAAAGTAAAGGAAGAAATAATAAAAAATAATAATAAAGTTATCTTATCACTTAGAAAATCAACTTTCCAAAAATAAATAAAAATAAATGGAGTTTTTTTTCTTAAATTAGGACTACTTTAGAGTTTCCAAAAATAAAACCTTAATTTAGGACCCTTTAGGAAATTTTCTTTAAATAAACTCAAAGTAGGTAAATAATGTAAATACGATCTTCTTTTAAAAATTAAAATCAAATAACCCGCTAATGTTTTTGGTGAACGAACTACAAAAATCTGATCTTGAATAGCAGGAATGCAAGCACTTGCATGTAAGTATGAGGGGACTAAAAATATAAAAAGTTTTATTTTTTCCATCTTTGTAAATATTTATGTAAATTAACTAAATTAGTCACATGTAATATGATTGGTCATTTGAAAATTGAAAAAGGATATTATTGAAAAGAAAATTTAAAATTACAAAGTTAAAAAGTGGTACCTATTTAAGGTTTAAAAGAACAACCTCCAAATCTTGATCTTTCATTTTAAAAAACCATTTTGTAAAATTAGTTTTCTCATTAAGACTAGTAACTAAGTTATAACCAATTCACCCAATTTGTTATGACTTAGCTTTTTTCCTAACTCTAATCAAGTAGTAACTCCAAAGCATTTTCATATATAAAAAAAAAATCCAATTTTCTTTAAACCCTAGTTGAAGATTAGTATTAAATGAGTGGGGTTTAATACTAGTTAGTTTAAAGAAGATTGATTTATAAAAAAGAATCAGAAGGGAAAAACTAAGCTCAATAGCTTGGCGACTCCACTGGAGATGTCAAGAAGGCTAGCTACTTAAAAACATTCCAAAATTAAAATTGCTTTTCAAAATACTCATGTTATTTGTTTATGTTTTTATTTATTTGTTATTGACTTCATGTGTACATTTTGTTTTCGTTATCATGTTTATTTTGGATATAACATACATTAGGATATGGGGGGTCATTTGTTACATCAAAGATGTAGGGTAGATGTGGTTAAACTTAAGCAGTCTTAAGACCTTAGGAGGGGGGCCATTATGTAGGCTCTGGGTATAATAGGGTAACCATTGTTCGAGGTTCATTAAGCCATCCTACTTAAGCTTGATGTAACCATTGAAAGCGTTTTTTAACAAGTGAGGTCATAAAGCTTAAGGACCTTTTCAAAACCTACCCTAATTGTATATACCTTCTTAGAACTTGAGTTAATACACTACCCTTAAGAATCACAACCATACTAACTATTTAATAGTTTTAATGCAATCAAAATTTTTGAGAATAATAGTAGGGTTGCAACTTGAGGAGTAATGTATTAGCCTAAATAATCCTAACATTTGCATATTTCTACGTGTTTTCTTTTATTGTATTGATGATTGATTCTTGTCCATAAAATGTAGACTTAGAATGGTAGACAATCAAGTAAACAATCAAAGGAATCATATGCTATGGGACATCTCTAGGATTCATGAATAGATGTTGAGAGATGAGATTGCTTACATGAAAGGAAAAGCCCAAGTGCTTCAAGGCTCCTAATCAGGCCTTAAGGTCCCTTCTAGTACAGGTCATTAGGTATACCTATGAGATGATAGAGGACCTTAAGGCTTGCATACGAGACTTAATGTAGGGTTTTTTCCATTTCATAAAGCCTAGAATAAATACTGAGTTTCAGAATAAATGTTAGGTTCTTTACCTTTCTCTTTTATATTTTGATTTTTCAAATTAATAAAGTCTTCTTTAGTTCATTGTTCTTCGTTCTCTAACTTTCCCTTCTTTGTGAATAATCCTTCAATAAACATTTATCTAACCAGTATTCCTTCTAATTTAGAGAAATGTAAATCCATAGACTTATAAGTAGAAACCTAAAAATCATCATCCTTATTTGTAAATTATTTTCTAAAAAATAAAAATTTACCTTTCTCTCTCTTAGAAGAAGAAAAAAAGAAACAAAAATTGAATATATATATATATATATAAATGAAAAGAAAAGTTGCCAATGGCTATAAGCCCTTACGGGCTTAAAGAGCTAACCTAAGCTCAAGCCTTTGACCCACTCAAGTAACTAACCCAAACAATTGGCCTCTAACCCACATAAGGCCCTTTGATCTATTAAGGAAGCCAACACAAGCCCTTTAGCCCATTTAACACAAACATATGCCCTTTGGCTCATTCAACATAAACACGAGCCATTTAGCTTATTAAACTTAAACACTAGCTCTTTGTCCCATTCAATCTAAACAACCTTGGGCCTATTTAGGCAACTTACCTAAATAGAAGCCACTAGGCTAGGCAGCTAATTCGAACACAAACCACAGCCCATCGAGGTAGTTGACCCTAACATAATCCTTAGCTCATAGAGGTAACCAAATTAAGCCAAAACCCCTGGTCTATTAAGAAAGCCAAGCCCAATTATAAACAAAGCCATAATCTAACCCAAAGCCTCGAACTTAAACTAAGTCAAATATTGGGGCATGATTTGAGAAACTAAGGGGCAAAGTCAAATGAAATGTAGACTCCTCAAGAAATTGGTAACTTATCTTTAAAACGTTTAGAATGAAAAGAGGCAAACTATATTCCACACGCTAATTTGAAACACTTTAAGAGTTGAGCGACATAAGGGTAAGGATACTTTGGGCTCATTCCTTAAAGGGGGTCCACTTTGAATGTGATACATAGATTAAAATGAAGTTATGCATTCATTCACAAATCCTAAACACGATTACCCTTTATTGACCCCATTGGTCCAATTTGGAGAATTTTCAATTTTAAACCTTGTAAAGAACTACCCCACAATGGGGCAATTTGGAAGTTAGGGTCATTGATTAGAAGATAAAGGTAAGATTGGTCTATGCTTGCTTAAGTAGCATTAATTAAAAGGCGATTTTTATTTCTAATAAATCATTTTTCTTTGAAATGAAGAAGAGCTAATTTCCTTTTCCAGAACCTTAAGCCCATCACTAGAAATCCATAGATTTTAAGGCCTTTGATCGTTTAAAAAGCAAAAACTCGGCAATGGAGACAAGCACTCTTAAGGTCAAAAGAAAAGAAAGAATAGCAAGAGATAGTGAGGCAAAGTAATGATAGAAAAGAGAAAAAAGGCAAGAAAATTAGGCCTGAGTGTAAGACAAAAGCCCCAAGAAACATTTCACATCCCAACAGGGGCAAGTAAATTGAATCAAAAGGCTAAGGATCAAAATAGTCCCAAAAACACAAGGCCACAAATCACATTCTAAGGCTTAGAAACCCAAAATCTCTATATCCATTCTAAAGCCTTTTTTACTTATGCTGAATCATACAAGGCCTTCCTACCTACAATACTACCCGTATACAGTAAAAGCTCTTCCAATCTTGAAAGATAATTTATTTTTAATAAAAATTGTTTCTGAAATTTAGGCAAGTATACTTCTAATTTTTCCCTAAGGTTCTTGACTTGTAAATCCAGGATAAATAAAAATGTTTCTTTCAAAATAGACCTCCTCATTAGTTATTTATGAAATCGTTAGACCAAAAGCCCAAATTCATATTGATTGAACCAAAAAAAGACCTAACAAATTGAATAAAGCATGTTACTTACAAAATGGACTATAATTTTGGAGCTATAGTCAAGAGTGAAATCTAAACCGAGAGCTAGCAAGGAAGCTCTCTTTGACTAAACTAATCACGGGTTACCATTTCCTTAAGAAAGGAATATCTTGAAATCACAAAAGCCCTATGAGAAAGCCCTATGATTAAGGGCATTGAGAAACTCTACATGAATACTAAGCATAGGGGTAGTTATAAACTTGTTTCTTAAATAAGAATTTATACCTATTGGCAAACTTTCAAGACAAAAAGAAGAAGAAGAAGAAGAAGAAGAGAGAAAGTAAAGGCTTGTCACAAGATTTTTCTCCAATCCATATCGGCTTAAGTAGCTAAGCTTTCAACTCATGTCATTCCGTTTCCTTTTCAAATTGGTCATACTTTTTTAAATTAACCTTTGTAGTCTAGATCATTCTTCCCTAATTGCAATTTTTAATGTCCATTAACTCTTTTTCAAATCAAGGGACCTATCCCCATTTCCTTTTTCATAAACGGATGTTTTTCAACAATTTCCCTATAAACACTTTTCCAATTCAAGAAGTCTTTTAAAACTAGTTGCTTTCCTTACTTTACTTCTTCAACCCTTCATCAACTTCTCTTAAGGTTCAAGCCAGCTCTTAGAGTATTATCCCCTCTTCTATTCTTTCATAAGTTTTAGCTAGCCTTTAGGGCATTATCCTATCTTTCATTTTTAGGGTTCAAGCCAGCTCTTAGAGCATTATCCCCTCTTCTATTCTTTTATGGGTTTTAGCTAGCCTTTAGTGTGATGTCCCATCTTTCACTTTTAGGGTTCAATCTAACTCTTAGAGTATTATCCCCTCTTCTATTCTTTTTAAGGATCTAGCCAACCTTTAGGGCGTTATCCCATCTTATTTTTTTTGGGTTTAAGCTAGGTCTTACAATACTATCCCTTCTTCTATTCTTTTATGGGTTCTAACCAAACTTTAGGGTACTATCATATCTTTCATTCTTAGGGCTCTAACTAACTCTTAAAGCACTGACCCATTCCTTTATTCTTTTTAGGGTTCTAGCTAGCCTTAAAGGCACTAACCTGTCTTTCATTCTTAGGGTTTTAGCCAACTCTTAAAGCACTAACCCACTCCTTTATTCTTTTCAAGGTTTTAGCCAACCTTTAGGGTACTGCCCCCTTTTCCTCTTAAGGTTTAAGCCAGCTCTTGGAGCGCTAACTTACTCTTTATTTCTTTTTTAAGGTTTTAACCAACCCGTAGAGTGCTAACCCACTCTTTCATTACAGTCTGCCTTTAGGGTGCCATGTAGTTTTTCTTTTATGGTGCTAGCTAGCTTCATAGCTTTACCTTCACTTTTAATTCATTTTTTAAGGATTTAACTAGCCTTTAGGGCACTGTTGCATCTTTCATTAGGGTTCTAGTAATCTTTTAGAGTGTTATCCCTTCTTTCATTTAATCTTTTCTAGAGTGTTAATTAGCTTCTAGAATGCTGTCCCCTTTTCTTTTAGGGTTCAAGCCAGCTCTTAAAGCATTATCCCTTCTTCTGTTCATTTTAGGGCTTTAGCTTACCTTTACGGCACTGCCTTGTCTTGCTATGGTTCTAGCTAACTTTCAGAACATTACCCCCTCATTCATCGATTTCCCTTAGTAAGCTCATCGACACTTCCCTTCAGCCAGTTCCTAGCAAGCTCTTAGGGTACTTCTCCTCATCAAATTCTTTTAGCAAGCCTATAGGGTGCTTCTATTCACCAACTTTCTCAAGCAAGCCTATGGGGCACTTCTCTTCATCAAATCCTCTTAGCAAGCCCAAAGGGCACTTCCTTTCATCCTCAATTTCCTTTTATGAGCCCATATTTTTTTTACCATTTTCTCTCGAGCAAGCCCATAGGACACTTCTCTTCACTAATTTCTCTCAAGTAAGCCCATAGGGTGTTTCTCCTCACCAAATCCTCTTAAGGAGCCTAAAGGGCACTTCCTTTCATCATCAATTCCTTTAGCAAGCCCATAAGGCACTTGCTTTCACTAATTTCTCTAGGTAAGCCCAAAGGGCATTTGCCTTCATCATCAATTTCATTTAGGGTTGCTAGTTGCTAAGAGATGCTCTTACTTAGGTTAGTGAGCCTAGAGAGGCACGACCAGGTTCTTCAGATTGATCCCCGTTTAGGGTTGGTAGTCCCCAAGAGATGTTCCCATCTTGGTTAGTGCGCCTAGAGAGGCATGACTAGGTTTCCCAAATCGATCCCAACTTAAGGTTTTTAGTCATTGAAAGATGCTCGCACCTAGGTTAGCTGGCTCGAAGGAGCACTGGCAGGTTTCAATGTGCTTTACCCATTTCACCTAGGATAGTCAGCTTAGGGGAGCATTACTAGGTTTGTCTAGATCAATTCCAAAAGTTAGGATTATTAGTCCCCAAGAGACACTCCTACCTTAGTTAGTGAACCTAGAAAGGTACGACCAAGTTCTAAAGATCGATCTTAGCTTAGGGTTGCTAGTCCTCGAGAGATGCTCCCACCTCGGTTAGTGAACCTAGAAAGGCATGACCATGTTCTCCAAATCAATCTCAACTTAAGGTTGCTAGTCCACCAAAGATGCCCTCACTTAGGTTAGTGAGCCTAAAGAGGCATGAACAAGTTCTCTAGATCAATCCCCATTTAAGGTTACTAGTCTCCGAGATACACTCCTACCTTAGTTAATGAGCCTAAAGAAGCACGACTAGGTTTTCCATATCGGTCCCAGCTTAGGGTTACTAGTCTCTGAGAGATGCTCCTGCTTAGGATAGTTAACATAAAGGAACACTATCAGGTTTATCTTGAATCAATTCCAAAAGTTAGGGTTGTAATGCCTAAGAGACACTCTTGCTTAGGATAGTCAACTTAGAAGAGCACTACTAAGTTTATCTTGAATTGATTCCAAAAGTTAGGGTTGCTAGTCCCCAAGAGATGCTCCCATCTAGGTTAGTTAGCTTAAAGGAGCACTACTAGGTTTCAATTTAGGGTCTTTACCAACTTTAGGACACTTCGCCTATTTATCCTAAGATAGGCAGCTTAAAGGAGCACTACTAGGTTTATCTTGAATTAATTTCAAAAGTTAGGATTGCTAATCCTAGTCTCTAAGAGACACTCCTACCTAGGTTAATCAGCTCAAAAGAGCACTACTAGCTTTCAATTTAGGTTCTTAGCCAGCTTTAAGAGCACTTACCCATTTCATTCAGTTGTAGCCCTTAGCTAACTCAACAAGCGCTTTGCCTGCCTTGGTTAGTTTACTCATTGGGCATGACCAAGCTTTCAACTTATCTTTTAAGGCCTGAGCTAGCTCAATAGGCTCTTTACCCATATTGGTTAGTCAACTCATTAGGCTATGACTAAGTTCTCTCAATCTTTTAAAGCCTTAGCCAACTGAAGGAGCGCTTCGCTTGCATAGGTTAGTCAGCTCATTAGAATATGACCAACTTCTCTCATTCTTTTAAGGCCTTAACTAGCTCAAGGAGTGTTTCACCTACATTGGTTAGTCAGCTTATTGGGGCACGACTAAGTTGTCTCATTCTTTTAGGGTCAAAGCTAGCTTTAGGAGCACTTACCCATTTCATTCAATTTAGGGCCTTAGCTAACTCAAGGAGTGCTTCGCTCGCCTTAGTTAGTTAACTCATTGGAGTACGACCAAGTTTTCTCATATCTCTTTAGGGTCATAATCAGCTCTAGGAGCGCTTACCCATTTCATTCAATTTAAGGCCTTAGCTAGCTCAATGAGCACTTTACCCGCCTTAGTTAGTCAACTTATTAGGGCACAACTAAGTCCTCTCATTCTTTTAAGGTCTTAGCTAGCTCTAGGAGTGCTTACCCATTTCATTTAGTTTAAGGCCTTAGCTAACTCAAGAAGCACTTTGCCCCCCTTGTTTAGTTAGCTTATTGGGGCATGACTAAGTTTTCTTGTATCTCATTAGGGTCTTAGCTAGCTGTAGGAGCACTTACCCATTTGATTCAGTTTAGGGCCTTAATTAGCTCAAGAAGTACTTCGCCTACCTCGGTTAGTCAACTCATTAGAGAACGACCAAGTTCTCTCATTCTTTTAGGTTCTTAGCCAACTCAAGGAGCACTTTGTCTCTTTCACCTTGGTTTGTTAGCTCATAAGAGTATGGCCAGACTTCAATTCTTCTTTCTGTCTTTTTTCTATCTGTTAGAGTGCTACCTCTCTCTTCATCAAAGTCCCTAGTAGATAAGACCTAGAATAGCTACCTAGCCATAGCACTTCTTAAGATAAAATCCACCCTTAAGGCAAAAATAGTATCTATTTTGTCTTTATGGCAAAGTCTTGCTTAAACTTTACCCCTCTTTTATTTTATTTTTTAAAATAGGTTAAAAGGTCCTAAATTAAGAAAACTTCAAAAAAAAAAAAAGAAATTTAGGAAAAATGAAAAAATTAGAAAATTAAAGAAAAAAAAAGAAATTTAGAAAAATATAAAAATACGAAAAGGTAAAAAAAAAATAAGAAATTTAGGAAAAAAATGTAATAAAATGGAAATATTTACAAAAATTAAAATGTCACAAAAAAATAGAAAAAATATAAAAAAAAATAGGAAATTTAGAAAATAATAAAATTTTTAAGAAAAGATTTCCTAATTTAAATAAATTTGAGGAATAGACCGTTGGACGTAAGGTTAGATTTGAATCTAGCCTAGGTTGATCTAGTCTTTATGTGCAATTAATTGCACATATAGATAAGGCAGAGGCTAATGGCTTAACGAATAAACACTTAAACTTGAATTGGGTTTAGCTTAGAGGTTAGGGCTTCAAATCTTAGTAAAGGCATAAAAATGCCTTTTATCTTTGCTTTTTTCCACACTTCACATATCACTACATGTCAAAGCATCATTAGGCTACGTATTTAATTGTGACACGTGGCATGTTGTGATTTGCCATAACAACAAATTTTCTTTCCCCCATCTTCTTCTCCCCTTTTGTTTTGTTCCCTTTCCTTTCTTATTTTTAAAAGAAAAAGCCACAAACATACACACGCACCAAGAGGGAAGAGGGGTGGGGGAGTCCATCTTTTTACAAACACACAATTGACTCTCCCTCTCTGGAAACTACATATAACTTACCGACCTTCTCTCTCTCTACTAGGTCTCTCTCGGCTTTCTCTCTTAGACCCATCTCTCGATCTCTTGCAACTAAGCCCTATCCTCCTCCATTTTTCAAACCTATACTAATACTCATTCATGCATGCCATCTACCATCTGATATACTACTGCCCTCTCCCTCTCGACTACATCTTCACCCATCGACACAGACCTATGAGACTCATTTCAACATACAACCCCTCTCTCCCATCCATCACATGCAACCTAACCCTACACACAGCAAATTGATCCTCACCCTTTCTCCACCAAACCCTTTAGTTACTATCCTTCACAACCCCAACTGAGCAACAATCCATGCCATCCTCTTTCCAATCCATCGTCACCATGACCAAACCAACTCATAGCCATTATACTAACTACTACATTGGATTCAATTAGCTCTACCTTCAACTCCCTCTTCCTTAGCTACAGTGGCAATCCGACCATACCAACTAAACAACCTAAACCTTGAACTACCCTCACACATGGTCGTTCGACCTTCAGCCTTTCGCTCCACCATCAACCCATATGAAGCCCCATCAAATAGCACATAAGAAACACCATACACACACCCAATGACATTCACCTAACCACACTAACTTGACACCCCCACATGAACAATAGAACTCATGCTCCACTACTGCTACTCTAACCTGAACGCTTTGAAACCACCACCAAACATGACCCATAAAAATCAACTTTCCTACTTGATTCATTGCTTGAATCATTAGGAATCATCGCTATTCTCACTTCACGACCTACATACCATAGACTTCGACCCAAATCTGAATAACAAGAGCTTTAACTCGAGCCTAAATCCAAGACTGATATGTGCCATTAGGTCTGATGCATTTTTATATGATCATTGGATTGCTGTTGTTTTGTAGCTTTTGTTCTTCTCTTTTTTTATATTTATTTATTTCAATATGTAATTGTAGCTAAAAATAAAAAAATCTTAAGAAAAAAAAAAGAAAAGAAAAAGGAAAAGAGAAAAAGAGAAAAAAAAGAGGGGAAAAAGAAGAATTAGAAAAAAAGAAGAAAAAAGAAAGAAAAAGAAAGAGAAGAAGAAGTATTTAAATTTTGTTTTTATTTTTATTTTCACTTTTTAACCAAAAAACCAAAAAAAAAAATAACAATAAAAAGTAAAGGAAGAAATAACAAAAATGTTATCTTATTACTTAGAAAACTGACTTTCCAAAAATAAATGGACATTTTAAAAAAAAAAAATTAGGAATACTTTATAGTTTCCCAAAATTACACCTTGATTTAAGATCCTTTAGAAAATTTTCATTAAATTAACTTAAAACCAGTAAACAACATAAACACAATTTTCTTTCAAAAATTAAAATTAAATAACCTACTAATGTTTTTTATGAACGTGATACAAAAGTCTAATCCTGAATAGTAGGTACATAAGTACTCATATGTAAGTATGGGGTGACTTAAAGTATGAAAGTTTTATTTTTTTCATCTTTATAAATATTTGTATAAATTAATTAAATTAGTCACGTATAATATGATTGGTCATTTAGAAACTAAAAAGGGATATTATTGAAATGTAAATTTTAAATTGGAAAGTTAAATAGTAATACTCGTTTAGGGTTTAATAGAATAGCTTCCAGATCTAGATCTTTCATTTTAAGAAATCGTTTTGTAAAATTAGTTTTCTCGTTAAGACCAGTAGCTAAGTTATAACTAATTTGCCCACTTGATTGTAACTTAACTTTTTTCCCAATTTCGATTGGGTGGCGACTCTAAAGCATTTTCATATATGAAAAAAAAAACTAGTTTTCTTTAAACCCTAGTCGAAGGTTAGTATTAAACTAGTAGGGTTTAATACTGGTCAGTTTAAAAAAGATCGATTCATAAAAGAGAACCGAGAGGGAAAAACTAGGCTTGATAACTTTGTTTATATTTTCATATGTGTGATAAGTAAGAAAGGATCACGTCATGAAGTTTCGGATTTTATACTACTATTAAGCCTAAGTAAATAGATCTAACCCATGCTTAGAGTAGATATATTACTACTCATAACATTATGTGATTACTGATGTTATGTTGATTGAATATGGCTATATCTTAATTAAACCAACATGATACTATGGTGATGTTATTGTGGTGATTTTGAATGACAATAGCTATATCTTGGTTAAACTGTTATACTGTGATATTGGATGTTGATGTTGTGTTTGCAAATGATTATACTAACTTGGGAAGTAGAGTGATTGCTAACCCAATATTCAAGATACTTACCTAAGTAACCCTAAGTGAGATATTAGATTTCCTCTAGAGAGAGATAAAAAACTAGAATCAAATAACTAAGTTAAATGAAACTTATAGGCTGGTTGTGCTGAATGATATACTTAAGTTGTTATTTGTTGAGCCTTATTTCGATTTCCTTAATTTAACCTATATTAAGCTCAGCATGCTTAATATAAATTACTTGACATTAAATTAAGGAAAAGAAAGAAAATTAATTTTTTAAAAAAAAATGGAGATGCTAATCAATTCAATTGGTAAAAAAAATAAAATTAGGGTTTTTAAGTAGGAAAACCCTAATTTGATCATTAGTCTATGAATATTATAAAAAAATTAATTTTAAAAAAATTAAACTAGAGAGCTAAGGTCAGGGGCTAACCTATTAAAACTAAGTCACCATGTGAAAAAAAAAAAAATTGATGGGCTTTATTGTTTTATAATTTTTCTAAAAATATTAAAAATATACCTAAGTTCACAAAATGTAACTAAAAAAGATTTTTTATTATGAATTTCAATGAAAAGGGGAAAAAAGTTCTTTTATTTTTTAACGGTTACTTTAAAGATGTCTACGTACTCATTAGTTGGAATCAAACTAATCGTAGTTCTCTTTTATAAAATATTTAATGAGTAGGTTATTTTTATTTTGAAAATTGAGCTAGGTTTACGTTTTTATTAATTTATTATTACTATTATTTTTAAAAAACCTAAGAGATCTATTTTTCCAATTTTAATAAGAAACCGTAACTAACTAAATCTTTTCGAAAAAAATTCAATTTAAATCTTTTTTTTTTTCAAACCTCTATGTGTCAAAAAGTACCTTTCCTAAATCCTAACGATAAGATATGATCTAGACACGTTTATTTTCCAATAAAAATATGATCTTGCTAAAAATGTAATCGAGCTAAATTTATTAAAAATTGAGATTATCTAAAAAAACACGCAATACGAAAACAATAAAAACCTATACTAGAAAATAAATAAATAAATTAGTAAAAATAATTAAATTAACTAATAAAATATAAAGAGCAAAATAAGAAATTTTACTCACAAATCGAGTTGCACGTCGAATACTGTTTTTGGATGGTTATGGGTGGGACCGAGGGCGTGTTGGTTGTTGTTTCCACTTTTCATGAGCGTGATGAAAGACGTGTTGGTTTTTGTTTGCACTGATCATGAGTGTGATGGTTGGTGTCAACTGCTGTTTCTACTAATCATAAGTGTAATGGTTGATGTTGGTTGTTGTTTCCACTGATCATGGGCGTAATGATTGATGTCAACTACTATTTCCATTTATTACATGTGTAATGGTTGATGTCGGCTACTAGGTGATAGTGGGTGACATGCAGGGTGCTAGCATAAGTGGTGGTGACTCACAATGGTGTTGTAGATGACGCAGTAGTGGTGCTATGGGTGATGTGGTGGCAATAATACTATAGTGGTATTATGATATTGTGTGATGTTGTGTAGTAACGCATGGTGTTTGTGTGATGGAGCATGTGATGTTGTGTGGTGGCGTATGGTGTTTGTATAGTAGAATGTGGTGGTTGTGTAATGGCATGTGTGATGTTGTCTGGTGGAGCTTTGGTTACGTATGTGATTGAAAAAACCATCCCTTGAATCCCTCGTCTATGTGTTATTTATAAACTTAAAATCGTATCTTTCGTATTGAAAATATGAAAGATACGATTATGATTTATCAAAGATTTACCCTAACTTCTAGAAACCCTAATTTATTTTTAGGCTTCTTATTTTTTTAAAGGCTCGATCTGATTCACTACAATTTAGCTCAATAATTCCCTAATTTGATTTAAGCCCCCATATTAGATGAATCTGGCCAAAAATTAATTAAACCTATATCGTCACCTAATCTAACAATCCAACTGAATTCGATTTGATATGACTCGATTTATGACTCAATTTGCTATGATTTGACACGATTTTTTTATTATTATTTTATTTTTTTATTTTTTATTTTTATTAACCTGGCTCAATTATTTGAAATAAAAAAAATTAGCAAAAATGAGGTGTCTAGATTATTACATAGCATTACATGGCATGGCATGGCATGTCATAAAAGGGACCTATGATTAGAATTTTTAGAATGAGGCTTCTAAGTGATAAAAAAAAAATCATGACTTTATGAACTCAATTTTTGGAAGAATATGGGTTCTCATTGCCTCAATATCTTCACTATTTTAATAGTTTGATTTGGTAAACTACAACGTATAGTTTAATTTTGTAAAACAAAGTTAGGGATCCTACTCTCAAGTAGCTCTTTATTGCCTTAATGATTTGGTAGACTATAATGTATAGTCTAATTTGGTTAGGGTTCTTACTCAAAGGCAACTCCTTATTGCCTAGGTTCTTAGACATTTTATCTAGATGCCCAATGATATTGGAAGGGCATAATATATCAATACCGATGCGTGCTACTTGCATGAGTGTAACTTATTGCACTGCTAGCAACAAATGCTTAGTTGGGCTATTATATGTGTAAAGCTGAACCTATTAATTATGATTGAAAAGTTTTAGTTGTTATATTGCCCATATTGTATTGTTTTTTATCTACTGTTACTCAGCTTCAATAGTTGAGAGGACAAAATGTTTTATCCTTAGGTTAACAACAGCATGAAAGGCCTAGCACTAAGGGGGATGTATATTGAGAGCGTAAGTTAGAGTTTGCAACTTTATGATGGAACCTATACTAGGTTGAGAATCCTACTATTTTGAAGATGACAAAAGAAAAGGATCATTCATGTTTTGATGTAAATAATAGGCAATACATATAAGTTGTACTTGAATATCTAGCTAAACTCTAATGTACTAAGCCCATTATTATACAAGTAAAGTTTTCTTTTAATGAATTAGCAGGTTAAGTTAAGTTTTAGACTACTATTCCTATATGATGGTGCATTCGTGCTAAGTCAGGATGTAACAATCCTTTTAGTCATTTTATTTCAAATTTTGTTGCTACATATAAATAGAGCAATGTGTAGGGTTTTATATAGATTTTGCACATTAATGAAAAACCCTTTGAGTTTTTTTGCTTAGAAAGCTCTCTTACTGGCTCTTATCAATCCCTTTTTGTAAGGATTATAGTGACCAACCCTAGTTATCTCTTTGTATGCCATACCAAAACAATGATTAGGTCATGTAGGATCTAGTTAGTGTGTCATATCCGGTTAAGCAGCTCACAGATTTGATAAAACCCTTGCTAAACCCATCTTATTTTTGGTCTATTGATAAGATCGAACCAATTCTAATATCGCTACCCTTATCAGCTCTAAGTACGGATATTACCTCTCAAGCTTTGGTTTCTCTCTCTACTTTTTCTTTTTAGGCCTTAAGTTCTTCCTCCATCTTTGCTTTTCCTTCCTTTAGTTTAGCCTTTTTGTTGCCCCACTTCTCTTAATGGTTCTTCTTCTCATCCTCCACACCAGCCACCTAACTCTTAGCTTCTTTAGCAATTTGGTAGAGAAAGGAATTGTTAGTTTAGGAAAATTAAAATAAAACTGAATAAAAGTCATAATAGAAAACTTATAGCTTCCTACTCTTCATCAAAAGCCTTTACTACCATCTTCAAGCATAGGAGTTATAGGAAATTAAGGCAAAATTACAGAATGAGTTCACTATTACCAAGCCTAAAAGATCGAAAAAATACTCACATCATAACAACTAGAGGCAACAAGATGCAATAAGCAATTAGATTCAAAGTCCCAACAAAGCTTGACCATGTTTGCTAAGGGTTGAACATCTTGAGGTAGGCGAATACCCTTGATCAATTGTAGTGCTACTTGACCATTCCCTAAGGCATGGTCATCAATTATAACATTCCAAAAGGGGAGCAACTGTAGGACCTCAATGTTCAACCTCATAGAAGGAGTGATTGAGCTCAGAATCCTTAAGGGGGGCTCTTTAGCCCCATTGAGGTTCTCAAAATTACCCCATTGACTTGTCATTTCTTAAGGTTTTCCCCTTCTTGGGATCTCTCTCTAGTAGTGAACACTTGTAAGTATTAGGTTGCTTCTTTACCTTAATGTCCCTGATGAACTTTCTTCTGGTGATAGCTTTAGCCCATTAGGTGTCCTTAGTCCCTTTGTCTTGTTGGCTCTCCTTTTCCTTAGTGACTTAGGAGGTAATAAACTTTGTTGTTGGTTTTACTAGAGCTTTTGGTGGTACTTTAGTTAGTAGCTTAGTAGGAACTTAATTAGTAGATGTCTTTTAGGATCCTCTTTCCCCTTTGACCCTCTAGCCTTCAGCTTGGCAAATAAATCCTTTGAGTTATAGTCTTCAAGTGACATATTTGCAATGGAATGCTCAAGAAATAAGATCAAAGAAATAGTAAGACACAAATTAAGAAACTTACAAATGCGATACTAAGCATAAGTAAGGAAGGCAACTCAACTTCCAAAGCAAATGTGGAGGTCCCTCCTCTTATGAGCCTATCTCAACATGGTATGATCGTAAAAGCCTATACCTTGGTCAACAATAGTATCCTCATTTGTGCCCTCAACATTTCCGTTAAAAGTACTGCTCATACCTTCATTCACCGTCGCCTCATCTCTAGGGAAGATTAGAGCACTAATAGAGTACTAAGGAAAGAAGATGTCTGTATCCTACAAGAATCATCTATAGTTATAGGCCTCCATAATCGTATCTTGGGACTTTTAGTCATTGGGGAGCAGATACTTTATGTTCAATAGTCTAAGTAGCTGACTCTAAGCAATGGGAAAATCTAGTTAAGAAGCTAACTTAACTATAACCCATTTTTGTTTCCAATCATAGATTAAGGACTCTAACCTTACTAAAAACTTTCTATAAGGTTAGGCATACATGTAAAACCAACCCTACTTCTTTTTCAATGTGAGAAAGTACCTAAGTAAAGTAAACATAGCCCTATGAGAGTTTAGGGTAAGTATGGAAGGATAGATTATGATGACAAGTAAAATAAGACCTCTAAAAAATAAAGAAGGGCAACCTCAAACTAACCTCAAAGTACTTTTCAATAAGAGCAAACTCCTAGTCTCTGAGCATGATAATCCATTCATGTGGTTGAGACTACTCGATTTTTTAGGCTTAAGGAGCACTAGGGAAGCTAAGCCTTAAGGCATTGAATTCTTGCTTGGTTACTGTACTAACAACACCATTTGGGCTCATTTCATGCTCAATTCCTACATATAGAGGAAGAACTTAAGAATTACCTTCATTATCTAGAGGACAGTCATCGATTGGAAGTCTCCTAACCTTCCATGACCTAAGAACATAGATTTTACCTAATGCAATTAACCCTGATAAATCCTAGGGACAATTAGCAACATCGGGATTTGCCATGCTAGGGGGTTCTTCATATGGAGGGGAATCACCTAGTAGATGTATAGTAGGCAATTCTCAGCTCTGCTATTGTGTGTAAGTTGATTTTTCATATTCAATTGTCAACATTATATACCTTAGAGATTTAACTAATGAGAACAAGGAATGATGAGAGAACTACTAATATGTAAACTAAGGGAAAGAAAGATCGGAAGAAGAAGTTCTATAGATGATAAAGGAATAGTCAAGAGAATAAAGAAGAAAGAAGAAAAAAAGCATAAATGTTAGGAAATAAAAGATATAAGCAATTGTAGATTTTGGGATTCATATAGGTTACAGTTAGCATTTCATCTTGACTATTCAACTAGGCATGTACTATTTAAATTAGACGGTCCTTATTAAATGATGATTCCTAAAAGGTATGTGTAGGTTCTAACACATTTACACGAATCTTGATAGTAGGATATGAAGCATCATGTTTGATAGATGAAAACCTTCCCCAATAAGCTAAGTAAAAATGGATTAATATTTAGAGAATACCATGATATCGCCATAGTTAAGGTCAAAATGTGATGTCCATAGCTTGGATTTAAGTATAAGCATAATCTGCTAAAACTACTTTTGCAATTGAAAGAGTACAATCGAAACACCCAAGTGACAAGTATCGTCACTCCACTTGATGTACCCATCAATAGAAGTCGAGGGGCAAATGTTGATTGAAGTTTCTCTCTAAGGTCAAGACCAACTTGAATAGAATGGGTGTCTAACCTACTATACGACTATAGCCTTCCCTTTCATTATTCCTAACCTCCTTTTGACCTCCTTAAGTTCACAGTTTAGCTTGAGAAATATGATGAGATAAATGCCTCTCAACTAAACAGAACAACTCAACCATAATAGATCAGATTAACCTCATTTAGCTTCGAATAACTACCTAGAAATTGAACTTTGACTCAGTTAGTCCCAAAGAGTTTTAATTCTAACATAAAGTCTAAATAGTTAGGTTTTTCGGCCAAATAACTGCCCACCAGCTACCATGATATTAGCCACAACCCCTAAAATCAAGAAGTGGTCTTAAATTCAAATTAAATGTACGTACTATGTTTTCGAGGAAACAATCATGAAATTCAAACTAACATGCAATTATAAAAGGAGATCAAGACATTGACAATAGGTTCTTTTAAACAGTCACACTTTCTTTTAGTTCTTTTCCATTTTCTTAAAATGCTTCTCTTACTTAGGCATCGGAGTGGCTATGCTGAAGTTGACTTAGCACCCCCATAACCTTACTTTCTTCTGGTTTTGTAGAGTGATTTCACGTAAGTATCCAACTTACTTCTCACTTCAATTTCAAGTATCAACAAATGGTAGTAACATAAATAAGTATGTCACCTATACTAATTTACATGCCTAATCTTCTCCAATTGGGATTAACTTGGTATTGTAGTCGTAATATTAACACGAATAGTAATAACATAAATAATTATACTAGTTATACTAATTTACACTTCTAATCTTCTCCAATTGGGGCTAACTTAGTATTCTAGTTGTAATTTGCTTATTATAATTTGATTTGACACTTATCAATCGTCATTTTTATCATATTATATTATGTTTTCAAGGATTCTTGTTAAATTACTTCTTAGTGTAGCAAAACTATGCCTATGACTCCTTGATGGTTTAAGTAATTCCTTAAGTTTATGAACTATTGTACTAAGAATCTAATACTAATATCCATTAGTTCACAAGTGTTAAATCCTATTCTTGTAATGTCAATGTCAACTATCCCTAATAGCCATTTACTAAGGTTATTTTCATTTTTTTAATAGTTACTTTGTAAAAAAACCCTAATTATCATAATAAAATAGAGATTAGTAAAGCCTCTATGAAAAATTATTTGAATCTAAAGATTGTAAGAAAGTGATCTTGGGGCACTTACCAACTCTTTCTAGTTGTAGCTTATAGTGCCCATTAAAATGCTTCTATAAACAAGAGAAGCCATGTTTTTTAAAGTCAATGACATGTTTAATCACATGAAAAGAATTATATTAGTGAGATAGTTTACAAAGTTGATAATTGAAGGGATCTTGACTAAGGTGAATGGTTACCATAAGAGGATATGTTTCAAAATTTGATACTTTGATTGAAAGGATTGTACATGATCTCATAGGAGGAAGAAATACACAAGTTCAGCACTTCCTTAGAGGATGTTGAAATTAATAGAAGGGTAAGGATAGATTCTTGAAGCTTTACCATTTTAGGCAAACCCTAAATGAAAGTCTTCTCAAAAGTTCTTAGGTTCTAAGACAATAGTTTATTGTATCCCCATTCGAGTCATTAAATAATCAATAGGATGAAAGTTCTTGTGATGCAGTTATACCTATGGAAGTAGTTTCGCTAAAACTTCCTCTTTGATTAGCTTTTCCTAAAACAAGAAAAATGTACAAGTCATGATGGATGTAGCTCTTAAAGAATCAAATCAAAGGACTTGAGATCATCATCTTAACTTGTTCTTTTATCAACTACTCAATGGTTTGTGATTATAGTTTACATGTGATGCTCTTTTGCACCAATCTTAAGCTAGATTATATAGAATACATGGAGATCTTGATGATGTGTAGGTTGATGCAAATTTGAAACTAAAAATGGATGACAATTTGGCACTAAGGGTGGTGGTAAGGTGTTAGAATGCAAGGTCACTCCATAGTCTTTCTATTTTCAGTTCAAGATTTATTAGCCAAAATAAAGGGAAAGAAAAAAGTTAATGGAAGGTTTAGATGTGCATATATAGTAATTACCTAAATTATTAAGGAAGTTGGTTTATAACTAAAAGTTGAATTGCTTAAGGGGCAATTTAGCTATTGCATTAAGTAACCTACCTTTAGAAATTAAGTTGAATGGTAACTAAGTTAGTTAATGTACTGTAGTTAGCTACATTGGAATGGAATAAGGAAATTCTGAAATTTTGAGGGTCTCTTACCCCTTATTCATGCCAACAAAGAAGAGAAGGAATGGAGGGAGCTTCTTAAATAAGCTTTAAGGTTTAGAAGGGATGATGAGAAGAAAGTAAGAAAGACGATTTCTACCTTCATTCTATTATGAGTTTAGAAATAATTTGCTAAAATAAGGAAATGAAACCAAGGGAAGGCTTCACTATTGATTTATGGTAGTGATTAGCTTCTTAGAGTAGGTAGTTGAGAACTAAAGGTCAAATACTTAAGGAAGAAGTTTACTTACTCCATTAAGTAACCTTCTTAAGCGATTAAATTGAATTCTATAGCTAAATGAAATAAGATGTAATGAAACTAATTCTATTACAATGAAATATGAACGTTAAACATGTGAGGTTCCTTCTTCCTCACTCAAGCCAACCTAAAGAGGAAGTAAAAGGAGCACTTCTTGATTAAGCTTGAATTGTAGTATTTAACAAGTCACGTTATTATTATCTTAGCATCATTTCCTAATTAATTAATTGGTAATGGATTTTATAGAGTGTTAAATTTGACTCATGGGCTTTAAGCCTAATAACAAAGTGGATTTGACTCTTTGGGCTAGGGTTAAAGGGCTTAAAGAGTCAAGCCCATGAAATTCGGGATGATCAAGAGAGATTTGGCATGGTGGGCTTATAGTAGGGCCTATTGGATTAGTCTGCCCGATCCAATGTTTCTTGGCTTAACTTACGCTAATAAGAGATAAAACCCCTTATTCAAGCCTAGACCTATGGAAAAATCCTACCCTTAATACCCATATATAAAAGGCTTCAATCCTAGCCATTGATTAATGTCATGATCTAATGGATCGAATCCACTTGCCATCTCCTATAAATACCCCATTTATTTCCTCATTTGAGGGGGATAAGTTCCAACTAATGCTATTACTCTATTAGAATTTTGTCTCAAAGATCAAAATACGTAAACACCTTAATAGCATTACCCCGTTCTTCACTCATTATAGAGCTTGTTGTTATCGCCCTCCTCTACCTATCACTTAACGTATTAGAGCTTAATAAGATTGCTTACTCCTCCTCTCTATCTTACCTCACTTGATCATCCCATACATACAAGTCAAATCATTTCCTTAGTTACGTGTAACGCGACCTATCATGCAATACGCATGTGACCTCTTTCAATTCAAACCCCCCATACATTTCTTAGTGACTCCATTAGAGAGGAAGGATTTGACACTCACATTATGGTACCTCTACGAAGAAGGCCTATTGATCTTACAGATGCTAATGATTAAGAACAAGATGGTACTACTATTATCAGTAATCAAAATCTAACTCTAATGGGAGGCATAAATCAAGGAGATGGTGCTCAAGAAGTTGTTCTTGATAATGCACAACAAGTGCAAGAGCTACAATAATCTAATTAGAGTCTCAATGAGCTTAGGGCAATGTTTGCTTAGTGTATACCTGCTTTCAATGCTACACAATAGGGGGCAACTACTATAAGTCCCTCTAATGTGATGCAACAATTTGTTACACTAGCTTCCTAACCACTCAATCCTTCGATTACTGATGAGCAAGATGCTCTTAGATCTAAGGAACAGCTTCCTGCAATGAAACCTATACCTGCACAGTGTACCTCACTTATATTGAGTAGTTTAGAGAATGCTCTTTAGATATATAAGATGTTTGTGACAAGAGAGAACTAGTAAAGATTTATATTCAAGGGATGTTCCTTAAATATACAATCTATCTCGAGAACCTATCATTGGCTTCTTTTGCTGCATTAGTTGAGAATGCACAAAGGACCAAAAATTCGATGGCTCGGCAAAGGAATGAAGCTGGAAGGATCAATAAGCATACCTCGTCTATAAATGCTGCTTAAGGCGGGTCGCAAAAAAAAAATAAAGAAACCTAGAAATGAAAAGTCATACGACTCCAAGCTTGTACCAACATATCCTTGTCCAATGGTTAAGGTACATTAGATGCTAGATCAATGGTTGCATGATGGAAACCTTAAGCTCCTAAGGGTTTAACGTCTCCCTACAAATGAGGAGAAAAGTGATCCTAAGTATTGCAAATTTCACTAGACTGTCGATCATCCAACAAAAGATTGTTTCACTTTAAAGAGAACATTCAATGAACGAGTTGTATGTAGAGAGTTAATTATAGATAATAATGATGTCAGGAATAATTCACTTCCGGTTCATAACGACCAAAGAGGAGCTGTCAATGCCATCAGTTACGACCCTTCCATGATTGAAGCAGTCGATGCATAACCCTCTAGAAGTAAGGAAAAGTTGATGGAAGCTTAGGACAATGAGTATCCACCTCTTGTCACAGTATTATTAAAGACTGTAAGCTTTAGAAACTTCTTTGACTTGTTGGGAATTGACAAAAATGCCAAGCTTACAGCCTCTATTTCAACATTAAGGACGGATGATGTATGTACTATTTATGATGGTTTGAGAGATTTGAGGAAGCATGCTTATCCTCTTTAGATCCCACACCAGTTTAAGAAGTTTAGCCAGCCCCACAACAATTACAAGATCAAGTGAAGCCTTAGGCCGAGGAAATAGAAGAATTGGACTTAGCGCGATCAAGGGAGTTACGATAACCAATCTTCATTAGTAAGAGTCTTCCGTAGGAAATGAGGATTCATATTACCGAGTTACTAAAAGAGTACAGAGACATGTTTGCATAGGCTTATGAAGAGATGCCTAGGTTAGATCCCAGCCTTGTAGTACATAGATTGAATATTGCTCCTAAGGATACACCTGTAAAGTAAGGACAAAGAGTTTTCCGTCCTAAGATTGAAGTACAAGTAAAGCAGGAGGTAGGGAAATTGTTACAAGCTGGTTTTATAAGGCTAATTGAACATCCTAACTGGCTTGCTAATATCGTTCCTATAAGGAAAAATAATGGACAAATAAGTGTATGCATGGACTTTTGGGATCTAAATAAGGCTTGTCCTAAGGATGATTTTCCATTACCAAATGTTGACACTTTGATAGACGCAACCATAAGTGATGAGCTGTTTTCATTTATGGATGGCTTTAGTGGATAAAATTAGATTAAGATGGAGAAAGGATACGTAGAGTGCACAACCTTTCATACACCAGTTGGAAATTTCTATTATATTGTCATGCCATTTGAGCACCACATATTAGAGGGCAATGACCGCTCTATTTCATGACATGATGCATGATTCTATGGAAGACTATGTTGATGACATAGTTAACAAGTCTAGAAAAGCACTTGATCATTTAGTTCATCTACAAAGGGTCTTTGAACGATGCTAGCTATATAAACTTCGCATGAACCCTCTGAAGCATAATTTTGGCATGTCTTTAGGGAAGTTTCTTGGCTTTGTTGTACATCAAAAGGGAATTGATGATGACCCTACAAAAGTATAAGCCATAAGATCAATGCCATCTCCGACTACCTTGAAGGAATTGAAAATCTTTATGGGAAAGGTCTCATACATTAGCAGGTTTATGCCTGCACTTATGGAAATTTCATACCAATTGCATCAAATTTTGAGAGTCTTGTTTGAATGGTATCAAATCCATGAAGAGGCGATGCAAAAGATTAAGACAATCTTGATTTCCCCACAAACTATGACTATGCCTATCAAAGGGAGACCTTTGGTCTTATATCTTACTTCTATTGACAGATTTGTCAGAGCTTTGCTTGCACAAGAAGTAAAAGGTCAATAGCAACCTATATACTATTTGAACCGAACCCTTCAAGGGAGTGAGGTCAATTACTCGACTTACGAGAAACATTGTTTTGCGCTGGTATTTACCATGTAGAAACTACGACACTACTTTCTTGCACACAAGATCCATCTGGTGACTCCGTCTAATCCAATTAAGTATTTACTGTCTTGGCTGGCTTTGTCAGGACGCATAGCAAAATGGTTGCTTCTCCTTAGAGAGCTTGATATTACGGTACAATCTCCTAAAGCTGTCAAGTCATAAGCTTTCATTGATCTTTTAGCACATTTCCCAAACACATAAGAAGGCTGGAGTACAAATGCTATACTAGTTGAGTTTCATGAGGATTCTTTTATGGATGAAATAGAAGGAGAATGGACATTAAAATTTGATGGCTCAATGGGAACTCAGGGTTGGGGAGTTGGAATTGTATTGACATTAATTTGCTTAAACTATATATATAAAAATAAATCGTGAATACTCCAGCAAGTATATTGGGTCAGAATCAAGTAATATAGAAAAATAAGGTTGTCGATCCTTCAAGAACTAAGAAATTACTAATCCTATACTAGTTCTTACCAATATTCAAGCAATTAAAATTAAATTAATTAATCTAATAATTACTCTAAAATTATTGAAAAGAAAATAACTATGAAAAAGCTAAAATTATGGAATCAATTGAAAATTGTGGGAAAACAGAATTACCCTAGATTATGCAAATTAAATTATTATCATATTATATAGATTAATAGCTATATAGTCATTCAAGTGAAATTATTATACCTTAAAACTTAAATATTTAAACCCCTAATTAATTAGTCAAGTTCTATATCTTCTAATTAATAGTGGACTCTAAATTATAATTATATATCTCCCGATACTATGATTGTATAATGTCCTAAATCAATTATCCCTAATGTCTTAGTGAATAATCAATCGCCGAACATCGCATTAATCTCTAGATAATTTCTAATTAATTCAATTAACTCTGCTTCCATATTGATTAATCAAATCAACTAATAATTTCTAAGAAACCCTAATCAACTCTAGTATCATTAGGGTTTTTAACAATTAAAATCAATTGAACAATTATAATCAAAATCATAGAAATTGCAATCATGAATCATCCATATATCTCTTAATCCTATAACATGAACACAATCATCATCTTAACTATCTAAGGTTTCATCAATTCCCATAAATAAATTTAGCTAGCCATGGATTTGGAAACAAAAATACAAATACTAATTGAAATTGCAAGGAAATTCATAATTGAAAGCATAAGTAATTCATAGAATTGCATAAGAATAATTGAAATAAATATCACCAATTCTGTATTAGAAAGAAATAATCTTCAATTACAACTTTAATGTTAGTCTCTACAGCAAAAGCAGAATCCTCTCAATGTTTAAAGCACTTTTCTCGAAGAATTCTTCAAAAACTATCTAAAACTATTGTACGACTCTCTACGTCTAAGGAAAAAGTGTTTAAAAATCTCTCAAACGATGAAACATAATCTATTTATATGAAAAATTAGGGTTAACTCACATGAAGTTTCTTTTCTTTTCATGAAGGTTGTAGGTGTAAGTGTACGGCCAGTAGAGTAGTCATCTAGGACTGGCGGTGTAGCCAATAAAGGTTGTCGATGCAAGTTGTAAGTTGTAAGCTGACTACCTTTAATTCCAATTTGCATGTATTGATCCAAACTTCGTTTATTTGCTTACAATTCCTCTAAATCGTCCATAATTCAACTCTTGAATTCTCTAATTCTTGAAATGTCTAAATGAACATAATTAAGTACCAAATCTTAATGATTTCTATAAAATATATAATAATTCTATCTTAATTTGCACTTTAAAACATGAAAAATATGCCTTTATCAAACATCACTTAAAGGTCATATAGTACCACTAACATTCAAACTTGATTTTCGATGTACTAATAATGAGGCTGAATATAAAGCATTGTTACTTAGCTTATTGTCAACACAAGAAGTCGGGGCAAACAATTTATGTGTTCAAGGTGACTCGAACTTAATCAATAAGTGGGCTACGAGTGAATTTGGATTGAAAGAACCTATATTAGCACCTTTTAGGGCTATAGTGTAGACCTTTATCAAAAGGTTCAACTCCGTAAGATATGAGCACACAACATTATCTACAAATCGATATGCTGATGTGTTAGCCACTTTAGCATCCAAGATTTCGATTCAAGATACAATTAAGGGTGTGAATGTCTAAGTAATAAAGAAATCTATCCTATGTACAACAATGAATTTTCTTGGGGAACAAGAAGAGGTATGGAATGATTGGTGCATCCTGTTAATGGAACAGTTGGCATATCTTAGTGCAACGTTTATTTTAACATTGAAGAACTTCATTAACATCAAGGGAATGTTGTATTACAAAGGTCTAGAAGGGGTATTGTCTCGCTGCATCGAAGCAAAGGAGGCACTTGTCTTAAAATAGACAAGTATCACCAGATTTGGTGTGGGGAAAAGGGGCCTCCATTATATTAGCGTATTTAACGTGTAGGCTACTATTGGCCTCTAATGGCAAAGGATATGCTCTAAGTCCAAACACATTGTCCCAAATGTTTTGAGTTACCTAATGAAGGTGAATGCAATTTTGTGTCTAGTCAAGGAGATTAGAGGTGTCCATATATTGATTACTTAGAAAATAATGTGCTCCTTACAAATGGTACAGATACTAGACATGTAAAACATAAGGTTAGAAAGTATCTCATGCATGAAGGTGAGCTTTAGAGGGTATCATTCATGGGGAAACCCTTAAAATGCATTACCCCACCTGAAACAAAAAATGGTTTTGACTAAGGGCACACTAGAGAGTGCGGAGAGCATCAGGGAGGAAGAAAATTGTATTATTATTTACTTGATAGAGGATAATATTGGCCTACAATGGAAGTAGATGCTTTCAATTTTACCAAGAGATGTGCTATTTGTTAACAACATGATGATGCTATCCATGCCCCTACAATTACGCTTCATAGTGTTACAACGCCTTAGACTTTCCATACATGGGCATTCGATCTCATTGGACCTATACATCCTCCATTAAAGGTATATATTTAGGTTCTCGTTGGAATAGAGTGCTTTACAAAATGCGTGGAGGCAATTTCCCTAAAGAAAGTGGTTGGACCAGTTGTAGCAGCTTTTATAAAAGAGAACATTCTATGTCGATTCAAGATCCTGAAGCACATCCTTTTTGACAATGGAACTTATTTCATTAATTCTCATGTTCAACAATTATTGGCTTCTTACAATATAGTCATATTGAATCTATGCCCTACTATCTAAAAGGGAATGGGTAAGCTGAGGTAGCAAACAAAAGTTTATTAAAAGTCCTTAGTCATATGGTACATGACAATCACAAGGAATGGCATGATAAGTTGCTACTAGCGCTTTGGGCCTACAAGACATCAAAATGAAGGCCAAGGCAAGCAATTCCTTTTCCATTGGTTTATGTGTTTAAGGCAATGATTCCAATAGAAGTTTTTATTCCAACTGCCAGATTGGCCATAAATGCTATGCTTGAACCTGATATAATATGGATGATAGACTTGGAAGCATTAGACGAGAGGTATGATATCGCCAAACATAATCTCATTAACTATCAACATGGACTTAGAGTGACTTATGATCACTTAGTGAAGAAGAGATTATTTCAATAAGGTGATGTCGTACTTCATGCAACCAAACATATGCACCGAGGTATTTTAGAACTGAAATTTACACCCAAGAGGGAAGGACCTTTCATTGTTGAAGAGGTAAATGTGAGTGGGTATTGTAAGCTTCAGAACCTCGGGATTGATGCTATCACAGCACCTATAAACTTCCAATACATAAAAAAGTTTCATAAGTAAAAAGGTATGATATATCACAATCCAAATGAGATATGCGGCTTTAATTATATGAGCTTACTTTCAATCAATTGTTTTTCTAATTAACACTTACCTAGAGTAGGTATGGTGTCGCTACTACTTAATAAGAGCTTTGCCTCCTAAGTACGTGATAGCCTCAAGTTCATGTTATGCTGACTAGTAAGAGTATTGTCTCCTAAGTGTACAACATGACACCTTTTATACATAACTCAATTTCACTATCTTATGCTCTATACATAATCATATCAATGGGGTTAAGAAGTGGGTAATACCCCCCTAACACGTTGAATGCTGTTCCTAATAATGACGAATTGCAAATTATGGTCAAATGTTGCTTGCACATAAGATGCGCAACATCCTATTCTCTATTCTTTTAAATGAATTCTTAAAGCCTGATCTAAAGTTATTATGACATATATCATGATTGTGCTACTAAATATAACACACACTATAACTATTATGACATCCTTAATGCTTGTAAAAGAATTCTATTAGTACGGTGATTCATTTAATGACATAAAAGAGAAAGCATGAGAAAGTCCAAGTAATAAAGGGGAAGTGTTCCCTTATTTAGTTTCTACAAACATGCATAAAAGTCTAAAGCATAAATAAAAAGACTCAAATGGGGATAACTCAACGACGAAGTACTGATCTAATAGAAGTTTTACGATCTATGTCCTTAATATGTTTTTGCATTTCCAACTTAACCACCTTAACCTTAGCTTCAAGTCGATTGTATCGTTCTACAATGTCTTGTGATTCTAACATTTTTTGGGCTTTAGAGGTGATCACTTCCATATTTGGTAATTTAAAGTTCAAGCCACGTGCTCCAGCAACACTGCTTACCAATAGCTATAAGTCTCGAATAGGTACTAATTCTTAAGATTTGTCTAGAAGTGAAGCAACTTTCCTAGGGAAAGTTATTATAGTATTTGTCACCTTAAAACTAAGACAGATCAATCCAACCCAGAAATCACCCTCTATAGCTCGTAAGTCCTCCAATAGCTATAAAAGATCTGATGGAACGATGAATCCATGAAATGAAGAATATGCCCTAGAAGGCTAAGGTGTCTCCACTACCACTATATAGGGTAAACCTCCTTCAATCCGCTTTGGTACCACAACAGCTACAATAGGATCAATATGGTCATGAGCCACTGGTGAAGGAATCCGACAGTACCTAAGGAAATGCCATCTATTTTACTATTTGTTTGGCTATCAAAGAGTTTGGTTGCCCTCAAAACATCAATATACTCTTAGATATCAGTCTCCTGTAAGTGCATGGCCTCGTTGTTGTCTCGATCAACAATATTGCTTAACTCTTTCAAAGCTTCAGTCTGTTTCTCAATTGGTTGATCTGCTTCAATGACAGTTTGGTCTTAAATTTCCTCTTGATTGCCAATACTATCTGATGGGTTGTTTCCATTGCCATCATCATCTATGTCATCAAGTGATTCATTTATGTCCAAGGACTCATCATCACTTTTACTATCATCGGCAACCTCAATAGGAAGATTGCTTACTTAAGGTGTTTTCCTAAAGCCATGTCCAACAGGGAAAGGAGAAAGTACAGAAGGGAGCTTCTTAGATGTCTTGTCATTCTTCAAAGTGGGAGTAACATTCCTATTGTTCTCATCCTACATGGAAACAAAGAAAAGTAATGAGTAAATGAGTTACGAGACATATAATATAAATATTGAAGGAACAATATCAATGTGATACCTCACAAATCTATGAATGCTTGATTTGTCTAATGGCAAGTAATCTAGGGGTGGAATGGTCCTTTTGATTCTTATTTTTTGCACTGGAAAGTGGTTTCTTTTTCTCACTAGGAGCTCGAAATAGGAATGCATCCTTATAAATAGTTCTCATTGCAAGCTCACTCTCAACTGGTGTAGTCACATATTTCTTAAAGTCTTCCAAGCAACCTGTCCAGTACATAAGCTAACCAGTAGAGGCAGTCCTGCAATGACTAATAGATGGGAAAAACAATTGCCTCATTCCCAAGCGGATATTTCTAAAGTCATATAGGCTTAGCGACCTACAACACTCATCGAAATCATCATCAACTAATTTTTTGAAGGGATCCCTTAGTCGAAACTAAATTGGCGAGAAACCCAGTGCAATGCGTATAAGATCACCCTACACTCCAGATGACGATTGTAAGAGTCATCCCAATCAAGTAAAGAGGGGAGACCCCTAAACAAACATTAAAGGATAAAACTGGCTTCAATAGCATCAAGTTTTTCCCTTGTACCAATTATAATCATTATGTCCTTTGATCCGTTTATATAAATATGTGGAAACCATAAGTATCCAAGTATCTTATAGGTGTTGGGGAAAAAAGTAACTTCTTTATAATTGTCTAAAATATCTAACAAAGTACTTAGAGGTTGCTTATTGACCCATGCACAGGCCCATAGCCCACTACATTCAGGCCCATCAAGACAGGAGCTATAATATCCCTTATACCGTTCACAAAAGAAAATATGCAAGAATACTACATCTACATAGGATACGATAGCATACTGACCCATTGAGTGAGTAGAGGTCTCGTGGTAAAGATTGAGACACCGATATAGTGAGCCTAAGTAAAATAGTCCTAAGGCAAAATGCTCTCCATGTACTTTACAAATCACCAAGTGAAATAAATGTAGGCTCATACCATCTTCCGGACCGTTTGGAAATACATACAAAGATAGTCAGCAAGTAATAAAAGCCTCCAATTCATACTTGCAAGAAGAGACCATTCATGAGATAATTTAACTAGATTCACAAAATGGAATAATAAAAGTAAGAGTATTGATACTCACTTGTATTCTTCATTCCCTTTGAAGAAATGTCTTACCCAGGCGTTAAAAGTAGTTTTCCTATGGGTATCTATGGCTTTCTTTCTTTTGACCTCTATAGTCGAGATTAGGTCTTGGTCCTCTGTAGAAATCATATAAGTGGTGATGTCAGTCACACCAAAATCATGAAGATGCGAAAGTGTGCTGACATCTTCAAGGGTGGGTGTGATCTCACCCTACGCAGCCGCAAATGTGTAAGTCTAAGTGCTCCATTGACACATCAATGCCCTCCAAATCTCCATGTCACTGGACCAAGGAAAGTTGAATTAAGAGGAAATATATACTGAAGAATATACATCCACTCTCTCTAAAGTATCAACAAAAGCCAAGTTACTTAATATATGATTTACCCAATCAACCCAATCGGCTATGGATATTCGAGGGAAGCTAAATAAGCTTTCAGATAGCAGGACCTCTTTCTTCTCATTTCTAAATTGAAGTACTGAATCCCTTTTTATACTACACCTCTTGTACACCTAAGGCTCTCACCAAATGAAGTGTAAGGTACCCTAAGTAGTCTATTGTTTATATAAGTCTTGTCTCCTTACATCACCCCAAAAGGAATCCTCCTTTATTGTTACATCAAGCCACTTGTCCCATAGTCAAGGCATGGTTAAAATGCAACCATCTTGAATGGTTAATATTTGTTTGCCTCTACTCTTATTGGGTGCCTTTTTTCTAGACTCCCTACTCATCTTCACTATAAATATTCCCTGCAAGTTTAAATAATGAAGATCAGTTGACTACTTGGTGGAACTGTGGAAATTAAATACAAGGTGAACAAATTAAATTAAATAGAGAGGGGAAAAATATTTTTATAAGGAGAATGGAAGGTAGCAATATTACGGTCGGTGTTATATATAAAATATTTGAAAATATTCATGAAATTATTTCATTCGGTGTCCAGTGGAGCATTTACGAATGGATGCCAGACTTCCAAAAGCTTCCAGGACATCAAAGAAAATAATAACACTAGCTCCATCTGTTGGATCCACCTGAACACTCAAACAAAATCGTTTTCTTTACAAATGGACGACAAGGACACAATTTCAACTTTATCCCCTTCGTTCATTCCCTCTATTAAATTTCATCGAACTCTATCGGAACTTCGTAACATCTGCCTAATATCAAAACAGTGCAAACACGATAAAACCCCAACAAAATTTCAACTTCTAGCCTTTTCCTTACAAACCCCTTTTCTCTCTCATTTGATGTAAAAGCCCCTACCCTCTTGTAATGCTTGACACTCACCTACACTCCCCCTTAAAAAAAAAAAAGAGAAAAAAATTCATGATGGAAACCCAATTACAAACTTATGTATGTGTGTATGTGAAATTGTGCTATGTCCAAGTCTTATCCGACCCGACAGTAGCTACAAAATTTTGAAGGAAGTTTATTGGAAGTTTTGGTTTCGATAGCCGAAGTAGTTGTGGATTCAATCAAGACCGTTGGGGATGTCTCTAGGGGGTTTGAAGGAGCTCGTACAATCAGATTGTCAAAGGTCATTAAAAGGGGAACATAGGAATGAAATTGAAACGAGGTTAGAGCTTGGGACTTTAGCCTTTACTGATAAGATTATGGATAGGTTACTTTCGACAACAACGATTGGGTTTGCTTGGTTTATTGTTGGTAGTTTTTCTAGGAGTCTGGTTTTGGGGTTTTACTGTGATAGCTCTGTTGTGAATGTTGGAAACAATCAGAACGGTTTAGTCCTATCCGATTGTGCATCGGGAGCATCAGATGTGCCGGGATGGGTATGCATGCAGGTGCTATCTTCTTTACTATCTCTTTCATTCTTGGATGGGTCCTTTACACTCTACTTTGAAAAAAAAAATGTATACAAAAACAAAAAAAAGAAAAGAGAAGAAAGATGTTGGGCATCTTTGTCTAGTTCTTGTTAGTCTAGATGTTGGTTATGTATTTGCCATGACAAACTAACTAGATTTGTGTGGTTAGGCTGGAACGAAACTTATGGTGAGGGTCTAAAGGCTTCTATTCAATTCTATATTGAAACAAGAACCAGGGTGCTTTGATTTAGAAAGGAACTCAAGTGGAATAATTGTGTTGAGGCTCTCAAATGATTGTATCGGCTTTTGATCAATGCTTGGTGGTCATCTTTTTGTCTGGTTAATGAGGTTGAGTTAAGCTTCTGTTGGCTTTAGAGTCTCACTTGCGTCGAGATAGCGATTGTTCATTTTGGTTGCTATTCTCACTCCATTGATATTAGATGCTACGTATGGAGCTTATGCATTAACTATCTAGTTTGGTACCTGCCTTGTTAAAGGAGAGAAGACGAGGTTCATTATTATTATGGAAAAAGAGAATGGATGAAGTTTATGGATGTCTCAAATGGCACTGAATTGGAATATGGTACTACAAACATAAGATGGTATACAACACAGATTATAAGAGTTATTTTCAAATTAACAGATACAGATTCTATGAACGTTGACATACAGCCTAAAGAAACATTTGAATGTTTGATGCGCTAGCAAGAATTTTGTTGTGATGTATGCTTGGAAAAACCTAGATCCTATATTGGGTCACTAGAAGAAATAAAATCTGAACGAGTGGTTCACTTCAGTCAAAGCAATTTTCTAGAGTCATCACCTATATATTCCAATGACTCGATTCTTGATGCATCTAAATTTCACATATGAAACCGAATACGGTGAGTCCTATGCAATAGTGAATATTAGCTTGTTGGTGAGTTTTACAGAGGTGAATGTGATTGTAGAACAGCCATTGTACCAAATTTCAAATAGAGCACGAAATTACGAGCCATTGTGAATGGTTGCGTATAATGGGTAGGCTATTGCAAAGTGTGTGCATTTACTCTATACAAGAGGTTATTTCGAGCTTATTTTCAGTTCCAATCTCAAGCCAAAGGAATAAATGCATAACTATTGGATGGTAGCACTGGCAACAAAGCATATGAATGAGAAGAAACTTATAAGGATATGAATGAGAAGAAACTTATAAGGGGTAGTATATAGCAAACAGAATGTATACAAGCAATGCAACGATTGGCTTATCAAAGAGCAAACTAATGATTCCTACATACTTGGTCTAAGTAACAAAGCAAAAGAAAAAGATTGACCTTTAGCTCTTCACTTCTATCCAATGGCTAATTGGTGTTCTTGTTCAACTTCCTACAGTGGCGTCCTTCACCAATAATGTTTGATAATGATATTTGTTTTCTTTAAGAGCAAAACCTAACCACCATCGAAAATGTAACCTATAGTAACCATGACATGGTAGCAAGGTTATAACGGTGTAATTAGTATTTTCATCATCAAAGGCAAGTTGTTTCATGGAGCAACAATAGTACTTACCACAAGAATGACGATTTTGGTCTTCAAGCAATCTTTCTGACAAGTTCAATGGTTTTGAGTGAATGTGACAGCTGCAGGCTATGGTCTTCAAATTCCACTATACTTCTTTGTCTTGGTTTTCTTGCTTCAATAAGTTTGGCTATTCACAACCTCGATATGCACCCATAGCTTTAGTGGTCTTCAATCTTCAATGGCTGCTACAACTTGTTTTGCTATGTCCTCAAATTTTAGATCGGAAGAAGCTTAATCTTGTATTGAATTGTCTAAGTGAGGAGTAAAAGAAAATGAAATCGAAGATGTATATGGGCTAGAAGGAGACAAAATTGAAGATGTATATGAGCCAAAAAAATTTTGAAGTAGAAGAGATGCAAAGTGGGAAGAATGGGAATGAAGATATGAAATTGCTAAGAGAAGAAACAAGAAAATAACGTATTGAAAATTTGAAAGAGAAGAAGGAAAGTCGGAGTGTATGTACAATAAGAACAAATCAAATTTGAAGTCGAAAAAGAACGTATATGAGTGAAAAGAGAGATATGGAAGAAGAAGTATACATGGGGGATTTGCTGATGAAAGCTAAAGTATGGGATGGGTAATTCTCATGACCATACTCAGTGAAGCAGTAGATTAAGCCCCAATCAGATGTGTGTGATTCATATTTAAGTTTAACAAGAGAAATGAAATGAAGTGATGATCAACATCTTTAACGGAGGCAATTGTGCTCCGAATTAAGAAAAGGGTAAGCAAGTATAATATGAAAGTGGTCCAACAAATTGCTCACAAAGAAGGATTCATTTGTACTAGGGTCTTTCAACACAAGTCAATGGGATAAGTACCTCATGGAGATTAAATCGAAAAGATGAGTCAACTCAAAATTGAGCAACTCAAAGGAGATTTACTTCAGTATTGCTATGGGGACAATGTACTATTCAATTTGGTCATAGTATGTCACACGATTAAGAGGTATTGCAAATTTGCAGACTAAGCCAGTTCTTGAATAAAATTGGTAGCAACGTAATAGCACAATAGCGCATATGCTAGAGTCAATCGAAAGGCTCATTCGATGCCTAAACCCCTTCAACTTTGTCTGAAGGATTATGGTCAGGAGGAAAAATGTAGAAGGTTAAATCTGACTCATGGACTTCAAGCCTAATAATGAAGTGGCTTTGACTCTTTAGGCTAAGATAACAAGGCCTAAAGAGTTAGGCCCATGAAATTTAGGATAATCAAGAGAGATTTGGCATAGTGGACTTGTAGTAAGGTATGTTGGATTGGTCTACCTGATCTAACTTTTCTTGGCTTACCTCATACTAGTAAGAGATAAAACCCTTTATTCGAGCCTAAATCCATGGAAAAAGCTCACCCTTGATACCTATACATAAAAGGCTTTAATCCTAACCATTAATTAACGTCACGATCTAACGGATCAAATCCACCAACCATCTCTTATAAATACCCCATTAATTTCCTCATTTGGGGGGGATAAGTTCTAACTAATGCCGTTACTCTACTGTAATTCTGTCTCAAAGATCAAAACACGCCAAACACCTCAATAGCACCACCCCGTTCTTCACTCATTGTAGAGTTTGATGTCATTGTGCTCCTCTACTTGTCACTTAATGTGTTAGAGCTTAATAAGATTACTTACTCCTCCTCCCTATCCTTCCTCACTTGACCATCTCATACGTACAAGTCAAATCATTTCCTTAGTCATATGTAGCGTGACTTATCACACAGCATACACATGGCCTCTTTCTGTTCGAATCCCATATAGATTTATTGAATGGAAATGAAGATTAAAAGCTTGATCAATTGGCACCATACATAGAACTTTAATTAAAGATTTGATTTTTTAAGGAAATGAAACTTATATTTGGTAATTGTTATATGTTTATAATAATACTATTTATGAATCTCTTATAATTAGTCTTATTATTAGTCCTAGCGATCATAGTAGAAATTTTTAAACTATTCCTAAGGTTCTAATTTTACTTCTATAATTCTATTAGCAACCTTAACTATCTTTGAAAATTTAAGGGGCAAATAGCTAGTTCATATTCTTCTATATGAAGTTAGCTATTGAGAAATTAGTTATAACAATCATTTCAGAAGTTACTTATTAACTTCTTCTAAAAGTTGGTTGGTGATCTTCTTTAGGAAGTTAGTTATTAACTTCCATAAGAAGTCAATTAGGTAACTTCCATGGGAAGGTGAATTAACTAACTTTGGGGATGAGTGTACAAAACAACTTAATTTGGACGTTATCTAAGAAACTTTTAAGGTAAGCTACTTAAAAGACTTAATTATGAAGATAATTAAGAATTTCTAGGAGAAGAGATTTCAATGACTTTCATTGGAAGCTAGCAAGGAAACTTCTAAATTAAGCTACTTATATTACTTACTTAAGAAACTAGCTAAGAAAACCTATGGCTCAGGTTTCTAAACGATCCTTCTTAAGAAGTTAATTTTAGTGACTTTTAGATCAAACTTCTAAGGCAACTTAACTGGCAAGATACCTAAGAAACGTTTAGGATGCATAATTTAATTGACAAGTTGATTTGAAAACTTCCAATATTGGTAATCGAGTAACTTTCATGAGAAGATAACTAGGATACCTCTTGAATAGGTTGCTAAAGGTCTTTCTTGGGAACTTAACTTAGAGAACTTATGAGTTAAGTCTTTAAGATAATTTAGAGTGTTATACATGTTTATCAACTTTACCAAAAAATTATATAATTACAAATTATATAAAAAATTTATCAAAATACCAACATCACTAGTTGTACTAATATCTCATCTTTAAGATGTAATATAAACTTGGTATTTTGGTAATTATTTTTATGTCATTTGTATTTTAGTTTCTTTTTTATTTTGATTGCAAATAAGTAATTTTATCGGTAATTTACTTTCGAAGCTACTTTAGGAAATATATAGTTAAAGTTTCTAAATAGCCTTTCTTAAGAAATTATTTAGAGAACTTCCACAATAAATTACATATATGTATATATGAAAATGGGAATCACATAATATGTAATTTATTTGTAACTTTATAAATATCATCTATACATAGGTTGTATTTTTGCTCTAATGATATAAGGTTCTTAATATTGCGAAGAAAATTTTTAATGTCTATGATATTTCCTAAATGGACTTACCAATTTTTTTGTGGGTTGCAAAATTACTCTAATATATATAAAATATAGATAATCGGCATGGACACATTTACCTTTTATTTGAAATACAAATTATTTATGCAAATTGAAACATATCATTGATGACAAATGTAACAACAAAATAAATAAGTGTGATGGATGAAAATGCAGAATATACAATTTATTATTACAATTGATAAATAAATATTTATTATTACAATACCAAATGTATTACAGCATTGCCATTAGGGTGTGGTAATCATGCATACACTTAATGGATACACACTGGTTATACATATGCCTTAAAAAATAAAAAAAAAGGGGGGTTACTTTTAGAGGTTTCTCACTAAATACTAGTTTATCGCGTTACACTAAATACCATTCTATTGCATTTTACTATCATAGATAACTAATAAACTCTGTCATAATAAGAGATACTTCCAAATTTTGGTTTCATATATAACGATTTATATGTTCATCAGTTTCATCTATAAGATTCGAGTTAAAGCTTTTACACAATCTCTATTCCCCCAATTAAACTTTGTAATATTAGTATTTTTCTTTTTTATTTTACTATTAATGAGTACCCTTTCTTTCGTTTCCAATTTTTCATGTTGTCAATGAATAATGTGTACATCAAACACGTGAGGAATCCAAGAAGTATTTTTTCTATATAAAAGTGGATGTAAATTATTATTGCATGTTCATCAATTCTAATAATTACAAGATAAAAAAAAGTGAAATATATTAATAATTTACTATATCATCATTTTTTTCAAAATTGTTGCTATTAATATACGAGTGTATAGATTGTTAGTATCATTAAAATGAAATATGGGTTTTTCTTTCCTATCCTTTTTCATTCTATCAAATACCCCAAAAAAATTAAAGAGAAATTTTGCACGAAACTGCAACAGCTCTCAGAAGGGTTGCCATAGTTTCCATAAAGTCCTTGACATTTTATCTATAGTAAGACGTAGAAGGATGTTTAGTATTATTTTATTTTATTTTATTATATCTTTTTTAGTGAAAATAAATTATATTATTCAAATAGGAAACAAACAACAAACATAGCCAATGTCCAACCAAGCAGTTGGAAATGAAAAAAAGAAGATCAAGGAGATGATATTTAGTCTTTTAGATGTTTGTTAAATATCTATTATCTTTGTATTTATGGATCAGACCTTATATTTCTTTTGAACAAAAGAGATGGTAATAATGCTATAAACTATCTTTGTAAATTTAAAAATATTTTAAGGAATTTGATATAGATTTTTATTTTAAAAGTCCATAAAGGGAAAGTAAATGATACGGTTGGCTAATCGGTCTAGGATCATATCGGTGAACGATGATAAATATAGCAAGTGATCAATCTTAGTTGGATTTTATAATCAAGGCTTCTACTTTGTAGGGAAGGCTATAGTCCTTAATGCTCCTATATTTTCTCTTTCAGGAGTCATGACCACTAGGCGTTGCTGGAATCCAATCCGCGCATTGAATTTGTTTCTTTCTTTCTTTTTTTTTCTTTAACCGTTTTCTCCCTTGTTTCTATAAGTTTGGAATATTTCAATAACTAAAAAATATATGGAAGTTTACCTATAGTGGATGAACTGAAAATAGCACACGAGGAAAAAGCATAAAGAGTGATACTTTGCTTTTTAGTGGTTTATTTATTCACTTCCTTTTTTCTTTTTCAAATTTTTACATAATTTTCTTATCATTTTCCCAACATTTAAAGATTTTCACTCACATTTTACGCTCTTGATATTGTAAATAAATATATTGATATCATCCTAATAAATGAGTTCATCACCCATTTTACCAGTGAAATAAATATTACACCACTATTAATATTTTGTTTTCATTATATAAACTTATCATCAAAATCTCATAGTAAAGCATTATCTTTAATTTGAGTAAATTTCATATAAGCAATTTTCATCTCTATATTATATGTGTAAGTTAGATGTACAATTAAATAGACTTATGCATAAGCATATGCAAAGCAAATGTATCATCTGCTAATGTATGAATATATATAATGTAATAAATGTAAAGTATCACATGTCATTGAATATGATGTTATACTATGAAATAGGATATATAACATATAGTAATAGCATATATATCTTATAATATAACATGAGTGAGCCTAAGATATGAATATTTAATATAATTTCAATAAAGTTACAATTACATTTCATACTAATTTAATATACTATATATTTACAATATAACATTTATAGAATACAATAGATTTTATATAGTATGATATGTATTGTCTAATATATTACAACAAATATTAGAAACATGTAGTATGTCATATTAAACTATGATAGATACTCAATGTACTGTATGTACAATATTGTTAATAGTCAAAATTCAATCTTCAAAAGTAGGCTTGATAGTATGTTTATGGCTTGCAAAAGAAGAAGAGATTGAGCTATAGAGGTGTTAGGGTAACTTCAATGTTGGCACTTTGATGTCTATGTAAATGAAAGGATATAGGAAAGAGAAAAAAAATATATAAGTATAATTTAGGCCAAGAAGAAGTGTCATAGGTTACTCAAGTTGTACTTATAGTTTCTATATTGTAACTACCTTCCTAATGACGGATGTCACATTTGACACATAAGGAAATAAGCCTCTTGACCATTTCCTTACTCTTACATAGTTAAGGGTAGTGGGCAATTACTCTTGTAGTAATCGTTGAACTATTCATACCCTTTTGTCTTAATTTCAATTACACTAATAGTTATATACTTATAACCTAACCAAATTAATAGTCTATTGAAGATTGTAGGCCTTAAGTCCTAGGTCGTTTGAGGTAGCTACGAGCTTTATGCACCTATACTCTTCCTATGGACATGCCCTTAGTGAAAATTCCCTATCAACAATTGCCCCCTAACTCTTCATGATGCAATGCAACAAGAAGAGTAAAAATCCTTCATAGGCATGCTCTAACCTACATGTAAGGTTTTGAAAATCAAGCATGAACAAGTTTTGAGTTAGGTGATGAAAATCTATTAGGTTCATCCAATAATATAGAGGGAATACTATTATTTAAGCTAAAAGTTTAACTTGCAAGCTTTTAGCTACTCGGATGTTACCTAATGTCATTGCTGTCATTTTTCATTTACTTTGCTAGTGTCAATTGAACTTTGGGCAATGATTAAGCAACCTATTTTGCTTACCTAGTAAGTTTCCCACTACCCATCACTTGACATATTGCATGTTGTGACTTGTTATACACTGACAAGCATGATGCACACATTGTCAAATGTGGGATTAATCTGAGCCATTGGATATTATATGTTATCATTATGAGCATTTAGGATCGCTATCATTCTTTCCCCAAATCTGATATTTAGGGGAGCGATTAAAATCATCTCCTTCCTTACTTCCTCCCAGTTTTGCATCTTTGGAACCTAATAAAATTTTTTAAATCATAGAGTCTCTTAAGTTTTCTATTTTCACTCTCTCATCCTTTTATTCCTTCTCTCTTATTTATTCCAACAAAACATGTTAGAAACTGTTTCAAACTCAAATTCTTGTCATGTGGCAAACCAAGAGGCAATCTCCCCCTTTAATGTGGCAACAACGGTCTTGTTACAATAGGTAATACCCATTATAATAGAAGCAATGGATTCATGGGAGTTTCTTTCAGACCATAATGATGGTGAAAGAGAACATGTTCATCATCTCAAGGGAATACATAGAATCCCTCTAACACAATACCTAAATTATGGAGAGGTTGAACTTCAAAAGGCATATTTGTACTATGGCTTCCAATATGATTTTATCTCTAAATGGGGTTACCAATAGCTCAGCTAGTAGGGAATTTGATAAAGTATGTGACTACTTCAAGTGTATACCCTATGGTTGGAGGATTGAGAGGCCTAAGGCTTGTAAGCACATTGCTCTATTAGGCGAAAGGCAATTCGTGCCATTTGACAAATATTTTAAGGTTAGCCTTTACATTTATTTTTCCCAATTCAAGTTATCTTTTTTATTTATTTATTTCTTTTTGTTATCATAGATTGTGTATGAGCATATTGACTTCCAACTTCTATAAATTGATGATTGCCTTTGAAGCTATTGGTGAGAGGCTTGAGGTTAAGGCCACCCTTCCCTTATTTAGACATTTTTCCATACTAAAACATAGAAAGGGATGGTTTTATCTTTGTGCCTAACATAAAAGAAGGATCTTACTTAGGGTGGAGTCATCAATCTACCATTGGAAGAAAAAGTGGTTAGTTGTTAGGTTAATCAAGGAACTAAAGTTCCATAGGACTGGACTAAGCCTCTTAGAATGCACAACATTAAAGTCCTTCTAGCGAATGAGAAAGTAACTATGGAGAAGATTAAGGAGAAATATAATGACTGATGGTTTGTCTAGGATGCTGAGGTAATAGTTGATTAGTATCATAGAAGAGTATACATCTTTTCTAATGAAGAAAAAGGAGCAGAGGTAAGAGAACCTAGTATATATGGTGAAGTTAGCAGTTGCACAAATGTAGTTACCAATGAGCAATAAGGTAGTGCTAACACCTCTATGATGGTTGACAAGCCAAAAGGCAGTACCAACACATTTGTATAGATTAGCAAGTAAGAAGGTAGGAGTTTTGACATTATCATACCGAAGGTAGGCTTGTTGTAATGAGACATCATCTATGACCACTCAAGGGAATAAATGCTCTCCCTACCCATCCTAAGCATGGCTTCTTCTAAGATGATATTTGTTTTCTAATTTCTGAGCTAACTTGTTCTCTCTTTCAAAGAAATGCCACTTGAAAATCTAAACTCTAAGGATCTCTCACTAGCCTAAAGTCTAGATAAGTTAGTAAAAAGAACAACAATGGCAATGCTAGTGGTAATATTGGTGGTAAGAGGTCTACTTCTACCAAAAGAAATATTGAGGAGGTATCGACTTAAGTTGTAAAGGTTATAGCTAAGCTAAAGAGAGTTCAAGTTGTTGAGATTGAGCCACTAAGAAAGCAATTGATTTGAGATAAGTGTACCTATCAAACAATAATATAGTAAACTTAAGTTTGAATATCGATCCCTTAAAGACTATATGTAAATAGTAGTACTCCCCCCTTGTCCTATTATCTAAACTAACAATTCAATGCAATTACAAAAAAATTGTTGAATATATGTTAAACTAAACTAAATTACACTAATGAAATAAAATAACTAACAAAACATAAAATTTAATGATATGCAAAATTAATTAACAAACCATTATCTTAGATTTAGATTATTGATTCCCTTAGAATACCTATGTAATATATTAATCTCACCCCAATTAGCTAGTTAATGAGAATTCCTGAATTATACAAATATTGAAGAACACTAGCTTAAACTCGAGGGGAGGGGAGGGGGTGAGGTGAATTGAGTTTAACAACAAATTTCAATTCATTTTCGATATAAATGACTAAATGCAATAATAAGAGTAATCAAAGCAATAATAGAACAATAATAAATGTGGAAATTAAAAAGATAGAGATCAAGGAGATTAAGCTCGGATTTAACGTGGAGTTCGGACCGCTTCCTAGTCTCCATGGACACACAATGCCTTTAATCAAGGACTTCACCTCACTTTATTGATTTCTTAATCCAAGCTCTAAGTGCTACACAAACACAAACTTGATTACATAAGTTTCACACTCATAACTCTTAATACAAATCACAATCTTAACTCATAACACAAAACTCAATCTCAAGGATTATTGGTGTAGTGCTTTTAACTCTCAATACTTTGCAACTAATAGCTCACAAGCACTATACTTCAAATCTCTCTAAATATTAGCAATTTATGATACAAGGAACAATAAGAATATAAGAGAATGTTGAAATATTGCAACAAAAGATCAATTCTCTTCTATCCTTGGTTGGGTTGTTGAATATTTATATCATCCCATTCAATTCTTCTCATTACAGTGCATTAAATGCTCTAATGATTAGTTATATCAGACTCGCTAGCATGCCGATACTTTTAACTACCGACAAACTAGTAAAAATTACTCTACCAGTAAGCTAATTCTTTTAGGTCAGTCTGCTTTTCTTTGTGTTTTTCAGGGCTTTATACCATTAGCCTGATTCTTTCTTGAGTCGTCAACCTGGTAGACCAAATATCACCTGAAAATTCTTTTAACACACAACAAATAAATATTCCTTGCAATCTAACTTCAAGATCATTTGATCACCACTCAAAAGATTATATTTCTTGTAGAGATAATTGATATATTTAATCATTAAGCAAGCTAATTGATCTTATTTAATTATCTCAATATAATCAAATAACACTTAGTTTAATCAACCACTTGTTTTGTTTTCTTCAAAATCAACATGTTTGGACATACACTTTTTGTTTTGTTCTCATCAAAATCAAATAATGAACCATAGGTTCAACAAATATGTCTCTCAAGATTATTAACACCTAACCCTAAAGTAACTAATTGAAATCTCTTTCTAATTAAAAACCTCACTATTACATCAACGATCTATGAATTAAGCTATTAGGTTTCATCCTAATTTAGAGAAATCATTGTAGCTTATCTCTAGGTCCACACTAACTCCTTCCAATTACGCTAGATTTATTTACACTAGGATTTCTCAATCTTTAAATGCAAAATCAAATAAATTGAATTAATAAGCTAGCAATTATTAACTCAAAACCAATAAGAACACGTAATTAGATCGTAGTTAATTAGAAATCATAGATTCAGTTAAAGAAAAGGAAATTGATTTCATAATATTTAAGGATCACAATAATTAAATTCTAAAAGAACTAATTTTGAATATTGAAATGAAATAAAAAAAAGAAGAACTAGAAGAAAAGAAACCCCAGCTCTAATCTCCTAAAGAAGACTAATGAGTGGAGTCTATTTACAAGGCCTTATAACTATTTGTAGTACAAGGAATCTTTTTACGGTTTATTCATGTCATCATCATGGAAAAATGACCATACCAAAATGCTTATGTAACTTGCTACGAATCAATTGCAATTCTTGTACCAAAATAGTCGGCATAAATTCCAATACAACTATGCTCTTCAGTACGATTTCCCTTTCAATTTTAACCTTGAGTAAATTTTTTTCCATCTACCTATATCAATATAGGCATGAGCATAGTTCATGGGAATCAAGCAACCGAACCTCCAACCTACAGCTAAACCCGAAGACTAGAGGGGTTGGACGACAAATCCTTCTGTTCCAACCAACCCTTGCCAAGGTCGAGTCACCCTTTATGCTTTGCCGTATGACCACCCATTTTTCTATAGTATGCTGAGTTGATGATTACTCTCTATTGCCGAGCCAACCAATTACTCAGCATCTTTCTTGTTAAGAAGCTGAGAGAGAGTCCGGATTGATTAAGCCATCCATGTGCAAATAAGCCCATCTGTCTGTACTTTTTATTCACATCTTTTAATGACCTTGCTAATGTAGCATCACCATGTATACAGTATCATATATAAAATTTGTTGCACCAATGATTATTTTTCTTATATATTCATTTTTACCCTTTTGTGTCATGTACATTACTTCCTTAGGAAATACCTTTTTTTACTTTTCCTTTTTTGTCTTTTCCTTTTTAGGTAGGTTGCCCTAACTTATAGGTATAAATATCCCTGTACTTATAACTGTGACAACATCAGATCATTCTTAATATACACTCTTTAAGTACTTTTTCTTCCTTGCATAAATACTGTTTGTTTACTCTCGACATCACTCTTATCATTTCCCTTAAGTAAGGTTAGGTGGTGAGTAACCTCACTAAACTAATTCATGGATCATATTCAATTAAGCCATGAGTCCTTAGAAGTTCCATTAATGCGTTATATTCTTTAGAACTATTCGTAAGTTTTGCTTACTATTTCATTCTTCGTTTTTTCCCTTTCACACTTTTCCCCATTAACCTTCTATAAGCTTGGACCTATCCAATGACCGGCCTTGTCTGTTTTTAGTCACGGTTCGCAACATCTCAGTATCAGAGTGGAGGTTTTGTGTGAACTATAGTAGTTCTTCTTGAAGTGCTATTATACTTTATTTTGTATATATAAAACAAAGCAAGTTACTATATTCATTTGACTACTATGTTGTTAACTGTCCACTTTTTGAAATATTTGTTTGAGCTTTGAATATGTGAGGAAAAATGACAGACCTAAGTAAGAATGTTAATATTGGTGTTGACAGTGGAGTTGTACACTATGGACGACAATCTCAGGGAACCCACAAAAGCACTGATGAGAGGCTTAATGAGATAGCTAACCTCTTAGTAGATCTAACTCGAGTTATTCGTGTGCTGTCTTGCCGACCTATTGAGACCGTACAAAACACCCCATAAGCTGCTCAACTTGTTATAGGTCAGAATCCAGCTTAACCCGTTCAAGGTGGAGGAGTTGGCAGACGAGTAAGGTGAAGGATACACTTGAGAGAGCTTAATGAAGAAGAAGAGGAGTATTTTGAAGAGGAGCGTGTACAAATCCCTAGAGCATCTGGCCTAGTGAAGCTTCAAATTCCGAGTTTTAATTGATCTAGGAATATTGATGAATATTTGGATTGGAAATAGAAGGTGGAGTGTATGTTTGATTAATATCAGTATGAGGATTATGAGAAGATGAGCTTTGAATATGCTGCCAATTGACAAAGGCATATTTTTCATATTTTAAAATGCAAATTAAGATAGAATTATTATTGATTTTATAGAAATCATTAATAAATGGTACTTAATTATTTTTGTTTGTACATTTTATGAATTATAGGATTCAAGAGTAGAATTACAAACAATTCAGAGGAATTTTAAACAAATTAATGAAGTTTGGTTGAACACATGCAAATTGGAAATAAAGGCAACCGGCTTATAACTTACAATTTGCACTGCTGGCCTTTGATGCCTATGCCGCCAGCCTATAAGTCGGCCTTACACTTACACTGCTGGCCCTCATGAAAAAGAAACTTCACGCGAGCCAACCCTAATTTTTTATATAAATAGCTTATGTTTCATCGTTTAGGAGACTTTTTGACACTTTTTCCTTAGATGTAAAGAGTTGTAAAATAGTCTTAAGTTAGTTCTTAAAGAATTCTTCGGGAGAATCACGTTGATCATTGAGAGGATTTTGCTTTTATAGTGGAGACCAATTTCAAGTTGTAATTGAACATTAGCATTTTCAATACAGAATTGGTGACATTTATTATAATTATTCTTATGTAATTCTGTAAATTACTCATGCTTTCAAATTATGAATTTCTTTGTAATTTCAAATAGTATTTGTGTTTTCGTTTCCAAATCTATGGCTGGTTAAATTTATTTATGGGAATTGATGAAACCTTAGATAGCTAAGATGATTATTGTGTTCATGTTATAGGATTATGAGATATATTGATGATTCATGATTACGATTTCTCTGATTTCGATTATACTTGTTTAATCAATTATAATTGTTAGAAACCTTAATGATACAGGAGTTGATATAGGATTCGTTAGAAATTCTTAGTTGATTTGATTAATCAATGTGGAAGCAAAGTTAATTGAATTAATTAGAAATTATCTAAATATTAAGGCAATGTTAGGCGATTGATTATTCACTAAGACATTAGGGATAATTGATTTAGGACATTAGATAATTATAGTATCCAAAGATATATGATTGTAATTTAGAGTCCACTGTTAATTGAAAGATACAGAAGTTGACTAAATAATTAGGGGTTAAAATCCTTAAGTTTTAAGGTATAACAATTTCACTTGAATGATCATATAGCTATTAATCTATATAACATGATAACAATTTGATTTGCATAATCTAGGGTAGATTTTGTTTTCCCACAATTGTCAATTGATTGTTTAATTTTAGATTTTTCATAATTATTTTCTTTTCAATAGTTTTAGAGTAATTATTAGATTAATTAATTTGATTTTGATTGCCGAAATATTGAGAAGAATTAGTATAGGATTAGTAATTTTTTAGTCCTCGAGGAATCAACTAACTTACTTTCACTATATTACTTAATTCTGACCCAATATAGTTGCTGAAGTATTCACGATTTATTATATATTTATATATATAGTTTAAGCAAATCAAGTTTTGGCACCATTGTTGGGGACTAGAAATATTAAACCTTTTAGTTATATTGGTAATTTAGGCACACCTGATGACGTGTGTTATTTTTTTTTCTTTGTAGGTGTTTTATGCACAAGAGTAGAAGTGTTGAAATTCTACCACTAGATTTAGAAATGGAACGCGCTTTGCATTAGTTGAGGCGAGAGAACAAGAGAAGAATGGACGAGATGGTAAGTAATGGGGGTAATAATTAGATACATGGAGTTCCACAGGCATTACGAGGTTAAGGTGATGGGTTTGACTATAAGGAGGCCTATGATTCAAGTTAACAACTTTGAGTTGAAGTCATCCCTTATTCAAATGGTTTAAACAAATCAGTTTAGAGGATATCCCAATGAAAGTCCTGATAAGCATATTGCAGGATCCCTTCAATACTGCAATACATATTGCAATATAGTGAAGATGAACAATGTGACAAATGAGGTTATCAAATTATAGCTCTTTCTCTTTTCACTAAGGGATAAAACTAGAGCTTGGTTTCATTCACTACCACAAGAATCTATCACCACTTGGGCTAATCTTTCATTGAAGTTCTTAAGGAGATTTTTTCCATTAGCTAAGACTGCAAAATTAAGGAACAACATCACCAACTTTACCAAGTTTAGTAGTAAGTAACTTTATGAAGCATGGGAAAGATTCAAGGAGGCGATCAGAAAATGCCTACATCATAGATTACTAAACAATCTCTTAAATGAGATCTTTTATCTTACTCTAGATGAGACATTGAGGTCCCTAATTAATATTGCAACTAAAGGTGCTTTGATGGGACATATAATGAAGCAAGTGTACTGATAGAAGAGATGGCCTCTAGTGCACATAAATGGCAAAACGAGAGAAGTAAGCTAAGAGTAGCAGCAGCTAGTGACAATAACACTATATCTCAATTAACAGCTTAGATTGCAGCTCTTACTACTCAGGTAAGTAAACTCATTTCAATATAGTCTTTTAATACTAAGCCCATTATTTTTTATGAGTTATGTTTAGGACCACATTCAACTCTTAAGTGCTTAATTGGGAATCACTTACCTCCAACTAATGGAGAACAGGTGAATTTTGTCAACAATTTTCAACACGGCAATCAAGGACCATATTCGAATACATATAATCCTAGGTGGTGTAATCATCCAAATTTTTCATAGAGAAATGAGAACAATGCATTCTAACCACCAATTAGATTCCAAAAGTAAGGGCCTACTTAGAACACTCTACCTCAGCAAAATCAGTCTAGAATGGAAGAGCTCATGTTAAGCTATGTACAAAAGACTAACACCTTGCTACAAAATCAATAGGCGACTATTCCAAACTTAGAGAATCATATTAGTCAGATTTCTTAACAGTTGAGTAATAGACCATTAGGGTCTTTACCCAATAATACTAAAGAGAATCCTAGAGGTGTCAATGCTATTATGCTAAGGAGTGGAAAAGCATTAGAAACAGTTGACAAACAAGTTGAAGAAAAGGTGGAGATTCCAAAGGAAGAAAAAGGGAAGGAGGTGGAATAGGAACCAACGCAAAAGTCACCAAAAGTGAAACTATATGTTCCTCTAGTATACTTTCTAGGAAGATTGAAGCAACAACAGCTAGACAGTCAATTCAACAAATTTCTAGATGTCTTTAAGAAGCTATAAATCAACATTCCTTTTGTAGAAGCACTTCAGTAGATGGCTTCATATGCAAAATTCAAGAAGGATTTGCACACTAAGAAGAGAAAGATTGATTGGAACGAACCGATAAAGCTTATAGGGGAGTGCTCCATGATCCTTCAAAAAAATTTATCTACCCAGCTTAAACAATAAACAGATTAAGGGAGTTTTACTATTCCTTGTACTATAGGAATTTTTCATTTTGATAAGGTTCTTATTTATTCAGGTGCGAGTATAAATTTACTACCCTTGTCTATTTTCAAGAAGTTAGGACTTAGAGATTACAAAGAGACTCATGTCACCTTGCAACTTGCTAATAGGAGTATCAACTACTTAAGTGGTATTATCGAGAATGTCTTGGTAAAGGTAGACAAATTTATCTTCCAAATCGACTTTATAGTCCTATAGATGGAAGAAGACAAAGAGGTACCCATGATCCTGGGCAGATCCTTTCTTGCAACAAGTAAGGTGTTGAAAGACGTGGAATAAGGTAAGCTAACTTTAAGAGTTATGGACGATCAAGTAACGTTTAATGTTTATGAAGCCATAAAGCATTTTGATGATTGCAAATCCTGTTACACTATTGACATTTTTTATGAGATTACCTATGAGTCCATACAAGAGAAAGCAAGATTGGATAACATTGAGTTAGTTCTTAGGGATCTAGATGAATGCAGTAATGATGATGAGCTTGAAGAAGAAGGTAAGGAATAGGTGTCAGAAATCAAAGCTCGATACTATGAAGAATTAGGCACCAGTAAGCAAAAGCCAATTCCATCATTGATACAACCCCGGTACTTGAACTTAAACCTTTACCTAGTCATTTAAAATGTGCTTATCTTAGAACAAATGATACTTTGATAATAATTGTCTCCTCTTCTTTGATAGGTGACTAGGAGAAACAACTTCTAAGAGTTTTGAGAGAGTATCAAGAAGTCATCGGGTGGACCATTGTTGATATAAAGGGGATTAGTCCCCTAATTTGCACTCACAAGATATTGCTTGAGATTGAGTACAAACCCACAATACAACCATAAAGATGACTTAACCCAACTCTCAAGGAGGTAGTGAAGAAAGAGATACTCACATTGCTGAATGCATGTATTATCTACCATATCTCAAATAGAAAGTGGGTTAGTCTTGTTTAGGTAGTGCCAAAAAAAAGGTGGTATGACTGTGGTTAAAAATGAGGTTAATGAGTTATTCCCTACTCGCACTGTGACCAGGTGGAGAGTTTGGGTAGATTATAGAAAACTGAATGATGCCAACCATAAAGACCACTTCTACCTCCCTTTCATAGATCAAATGTTAGAAAAACTTTCAAGGCATGATTATTACTGTCATTTAGATGGATATTCTAGTTACAATCAAATTCATATCGCACTTGAAGACTAGGAGAAAACCACTTTTACATGTCCTTATGGCACTTTTGCCTTTAGGAGAATTCCCTTTGGTCTTTGTAATGCACCCGTAAATTTTCAAAGATGCATGATGTCTATATTTTCTGATACATTAGAAGATTTTATTGAAATATTTATGGATGACTTCTTTGTCTTTGGGAAGTCATTTGATTCATGTTTAACTAATTTAAGTTGTATGCCTAAAAGGTGCAAAGAGACTAATCTACATTTGAACTAGCAAAAATGCCATTTTATGGTAAGAGAGAGAATAGTCTTAGGTCATAAGGTGTCGAAGAGACTAATCTACTTCTAAACTAGCAAAAATGCCATTTTATGTTAAGAGAGGGAATAGTCTTAGGTCATAAGGTGTCGAAAAAGGGGATTGAAGTTAATAGAGCCAAAGTGGAGATAATAGAGAAGTTGCTACCACCTACTTTAGTCAAAGGAGTCAGGAGCTTCCTAAGGCATGCTGACTTCTACAGGAAATTTATTAAGGACTTCTCTAAAATCTCTAGATCTCTTTGTAATTTACTTGAAAAAGATTTTACCTTTATTTTTTATGACAGTTGTTTGTAGGCATTCAATCTATTAAAGGAGAAGCTTACTTCCACACCAGTGATCGTTGCCCTAGATTGGGAGCTTCCTTTCGAGATGATGCATGATGCTAGAGAATATGCTGTAAGAGCAGTACTTGGGTAGAGGAAAGGTAAGTCATTTCATGTTATATACTATGCGAGTAGAACTTTCAATGAAGCATAGAGAAACTATGCCATGACAGAGAAATAACTTTTAGCAATTATATTCACTTGTGACAAGTTTAGGCCTTATCTCATAGGTTCGAAGATCATAGTATACATAGAACATGCTGCTCTGAATTATTTGTTTGCTAAAGCTGAAGTTAAACCTAGGTTAATTCGATGGATCTTACTACTGCAAGAATTTGACCTTGAAATTAGTGATAAAGAGGGAATTGAAAATGTAATTACTGATCATTTATCTCGATTACAATTGAAGTGTTTAGAGCCACTCATTAATGAAAAGTTCCCTAATGAACAAGTGTATGTAGTAGAGATCCGAGGATTATCTTGGTATGCTAATATAGTTAATTACCTAGTTAGTAAAATCATACCATATAGTTTCTCATTTCAAAAGAAAAAAAAAGTTTTTACATGACGTGAAATTTTATTTCTAGGATGAATCGTATCTTTTTAAAAACTGTGCTGACCAAATAATTAGACATTGTGCACCTGAAACAGAACAGCTTAGCATAATTCAATATTGTCATTCTAAAGAAGCAAGGGGACACTTTGGTGTAGAAAGAACTGCAGCTAAAATTTCATCTTGTGAATTTTACTAGCTTAGCTTGTTTAGTGATTATAGGAATGATGTTATGTCTTGTGCTTATTGCCAAAGGACTGAGAATATTTCTAGGCGACATGAATTACCACAAAAGAGTAATTTAGTAATTGAGTTTTTTAATGTATGGGGAATAGACTTCATGGGTCCTTTCCTTTTATCTTTTTCAAACAAATATATACTTCTAGTAGTAGATTATGCGTCGAAATGGGTAGAAGTAGTAGCTTTACAAACTAACGATGGTAAAGTGGTAATTAAATTTTTGAAAAAGAACATCTTTTCCAGGTTTAGGGTACCTAAGGCTATTATAAGTGATGGGGGGTCGCATTTTTGTAATTGGCAATTTCAAAAACTATTAACAAAATATAGAGTTACTCATAAACTTGCTACCCCATATCATCCACAAACTTGTAGATAAGTTAAGGTTTCCAATAGGGAAATAAAGCATATCCTAGAAAAGATTCTCAACGCATTTAGGAAAGACTGGTCTCTAAAACTCAATGATGCATTGTAGGCTTATAGGAATGCTTTTAAAACCCATATAGGAATGTCCTCATACAAAATTGTGTATGGTTGATCATGTCACCTACCTATAGAGCTTGAGCACAAGGCCTATTGGGCCATAAAATACCTTAATTTTGATTTACAAGCTACAAGTGAAAAGCGATTGCTCCAATTGAACTAGCTAGACAAGATCAAAGAAGAAGCTTTTGAAAACATTAGGATCTACAAGGAGAGAGCTAAGCAATGGTATGATAGGAACATTCAACAGCGAGAGTTTGTACCTAGTCAAAAAGTGTTACTATACAACTCTCCACTGAAATTGTTCCCAAGTAAGTTAAAATCTTGATGGTTTAGACCGTTTGAAATAGCTAATGCTTTCCCTTATGATACAATTGAATTAAAGGTAGGAGACAATCATACTTTCAAGATAAATGGTCATCTTCTCAAACATTATTTTGAAGGAGGAAACATGGATAGTGACACCATTATGGTGGTAAGCGAAGACCTATAGTAAGATCGGAAAAGTCGGGCTAGCAACTATAAACTAAGTGCTTCATGGGAGGCAATTTATGTCTAACCAAACTAATTTTTTCATTATTTATTAATTTTTATTTATTTATAAAAAAAATTGAAAAATTTTGGGTAAATCATTGGCATGAAGACTACTAGCCTAAGGAAAAAAAAAAAAAAGAAGAAGAAAAGTGCGAAATTTGAATTCAAGGCTAGCACTTAAGATTGCCGAGCTATCGCCCGGCTTACCCATATACGCTGGTAATATATGCCATCAGTGTATAGAGGTAAGTGCCAGCTACAGTGCTTTTAAAAGCACGTCCATTGTTTTTCTCTCTCCTTACTCATTTTTTTTTTTTCTAAATTCTTTCTCTAGTTTCTCTCTCTCTCTAGATTTCTCTCAAACTCTCCCTCTCTTGCATACCTATAACCTCATACACTCACTCTCTTCACTTTTTCTACACACAATTTCATTTTTCCCTACAGGTTTGTGCTTTCTTCATTCACCATGCCACTTAAGAAGATGCAATCGAGAAAGAAATAGAAGATGGCAACCACTTTATCTTCTAGAAGTTCGGGCAATGATCTACTTTCAAATCAAGAGTATGATAGGGAAAGGAGGAAGCTACAATGGATGACATTCATGAATCAATATTATTTAGATTAGAGTATTTTGCAAGAGTATAGAATGGATGATAGAATCTAGCAGATGGTTCCTGATAAAACATGGTTTCAGTTATTTGAGGTAAAAGAACCCACTTATAGAAATGTAGCCATTGATTTTTTGTCCACTTTGCAATTGGAGAGAAGTGGATGGATGTCTAATTTCACATTTTAGGTTTATGGAGAAATTCATGTCATTGAATTAATTCAAATTGGCTATTTTCTGGGTTTAAATGAGGAGGAGGAAGTCAATTTACCCAACTCTTGGCTTAGTGATATGTCTATTAAGAGATTTTAGTTCCAGTTGATTCATTCTAGGTAGGATGATTTTGTACCTTCAAAGTTACTCATCATGACTTTCTCAACAGTAGAGCATAGGTTACTCCACCATATCCTTGCTCATACTCTTAGCTATAAGAAGACTAGCCATAGTAAGGTAACCAGTTTTGATATGTTTTATCTATACAGTATGATTTCTACATATCAGTTAGATTTGGGAATAGAGATAGCAAATTTTATCTATAGACAGATAGATGATACCGGGATATAGGTTATCTTTTATGGTGGGTATATTACTACATTATTAAAGGGTATGAGGCTTTTTCAAGAGTCGGAAAGGGATGATGGTATCTATGTAAACCTACTTCTGCTACACCATTTAGGGGTTGGGGATTGGTTAAGATAAATAATAGGCCCTATCCTATTAATGAGCAAGATATTCCTAAAAATCCTCCTCTTACTACTAGAACGTTTATTTTATCTTATCTTCTAGATACAAGTTATGAACAATTAAGTGTTGAAATTAAAAAAGTCTAGAATGAAATTAGGAAAGAAAGTAAGAAAGAATAATAAGTTCCAATCTACCATGTTCAATATGTTGAAGTCTGATATCTCCTGTTTAAAGCCAATAGCTGCAGAGCAATCCCATTATGAGACTTCCAGTATAGAGAGTAGTAGCATTGACAAAGACAGTTAGATATTTATGTGCTTTTCTAATTTTTTTTTCTTTCCATTTTTCTTTTCTTTTCTTTTTCTTTTATTTAGCTATTTAGTTATTTTTGTTTAGTAGCCATCTATTTGGATAACTCTAGATCATTAGCTCTACTATGTACTCTTTAGTGCACTTTTATATTATCTTTGCTATTTCATGTTTCTTTGCATTTGATGAGACAAGTCAGATTTGAATTATATGGTGGCAATAATCTTATGCTTGGTATTTTCATTATTGTTGCAAATTTGAATCTAAGGGAGTACTAGTTTTTCATTTCTTACTACTATGATTTTTTTTTTTATTATTATTTCCTCTTGAATATTGAATAAAAGATAGTGTGGAGATTGTCTATCCTATAGTGGGGGGAAGGAATTATGGGAAATGAAAATATCAATTTTGATGTCGGTTTATGTTTACAAATAGTTATACTTTCCTATCATCTTGAACTTTACTTGTTCTTAAATTTTTGTTTTGAATCTAGAGATTATATAATGAAATTGTTGATAGCATCTAATTATGATTTGAATAATTGACTCACAAAGGTGCTTTACTCACCAATGTTGCAATTTTCGTACTTAGTAAAACTAATTAGTTAATTCTTTAGAAACCTAATTTACCTAGTTTTTAACCTTAGAATTTGAAGTTTAAAAGTTGGTCGAGTCCTTAAGTGAAAAGTAAACAGGTTCATTTCTATGCAAAGTTAATTAGTATGTGGTTTTTTTTTTTTTTTTGTTTTTCTAATGGCGATTTAACACTTATTGAAAGAGGTAAGTGAAGCTTTGAACTTAGTGATTCCTATAAAAGATGTCTGAAAAATTTTAGTGAGCATTAAAAAAAAAATGATGAAATGAAAGCCTTTATTCCAATAACTCAAGAAATTGAATTAAGAGTATCCTAACTTGAATGTTAGAGTGAGGAAGAATTCGTAGGGGTCCCTTTAAAACCTAGACACTTGGCTGATGAGCCTCAGATGTACCGACTCAATGCACTCACTATAATGAGAAGAGTGGAAAGGCAAAAATTCAGCATCTGAATTAGAAAAAAAAAAAAAGGGGGAATGGAAAATGTAAATTTGAATGCAATTCAAGAAATGAATTAAGGCTTATAATAAAAAGGAAGAAAATCTAGGGATAGAGTAGACACCATATGTTTTCACTACTTTATTAATTTGTTTATCGGAATAATTAGAGGGATAATATGCTTGCTAACAACTGTGAAGTTTAAATAAGTGTTTTTCCTTTTAGTACTGAGTATCAACTTTTGAAATAGAAATCCTAGGTTAAATGCTTAGATTAAAATTTGTTTTCTCTATAATAGCTGATTAATATCAATTGTAGTACTCTAATCACATATTTCAGTTTGGTTAAAGCAATAGGCATTATAAATTAGTGAGTCTAAAAATGTGAAATATCGATCTAGCTTTTAAAATAGACTCGTATATGTTAGATAATTTAGGAGTTGATAAGGTTAACGAAAGTGAAAACCCTAAAAAAATTAATCAATCGGGTAAGAAACTTTTCTACCCTAAATGTTAAAGACTTCATTCAAAAGTGATAAAAACCCTAAAATGATAACCATAAAGACATATGTGCACGAATTCATCATAATATATCCTAAAACCCAAATTGATAATATAATCCTCGTATTTTACCAAATCATTAGTAAAAGGTTAGATATGACCTTCAATCATACATATAGGTTTTGAATTCTCAAGTAGTCCATTAGAAACTAAGATAATGAATCATAGATTACATTTATCTCTTAAGTATATGATTAAGATAGTATTACATAGAGTTAGAGGTATAGTTAAAGATTAGGTTAAATGTAGTAAACCTTAATACTCTAAATGATATTTTTCATCTTAATTATACTAAGTAGCTTACCAAATGATGTATATAGGATATAAATACCTAATGGAAGATTTCATTATCTATTTTTACTAATTATTTCTTATTTCCCTTCATTTCCTTAATCTTTCTCCAAATTCTTCCTAATTAGTTCATTATGTACACAAAAGGGTCTTTATTTTTTTGAAAGTTTACCAAGTCAACACATGTTGACCAAGGTCAAAATATTGACCAAGTCAACAATTTGAAAAGTCAACAAAAGTGTCCTTTTCATTTGAAGAAAATATCTTCTTCTCATGATTTCCTTTCTTTTCTTTTCCTTTAGCATTTCGTTTTCCTCCTCTACCATAATTGCCATCCACTTATTCCTCTTCTAGACCCCACCATTTGTTTTCTTCCATAATCAAAAACAAAGAAAAAGAAACAAAGAAAAACCTCCCTCCATTGCCGTGAGCTTCTTTTTCCCCTTTCACTTTCAACACTTTCCTTTTTGTCTCCTTAATTTCAACACAAACTAAGGTATGTAATTATGTTACTTTATATTATTTATTAGTTAGGTAATTAGGTAGATTAGATGAGTAGACATGTGTTATGTGTGATCTAGAAGAAGAGGGGACAATGTTCCCATCTTTAAGTGTAGAAATTTTGGAATCATGAAGAAGAAGAAAGGAAAACATACACATGTGCTCATAAGAATGTGTACATAAAGTAATCCTAAAAGAAGAGAAGCATGAGAATCTTTGTACATGGGTATTTACCATGTACATAACCTAAAATAAAACAAAACCTAACCATACATACTTATACAACACTAAGTACACACTTAAAAACACAAAAGAATGGAATTAAGAAGCTTTTCTTAAGGGAAAAATTAGGCATACGAAATTTTGTACAAAAATACGTATCTAACCGTATAGGTATATGAGTATGTATATACGTATAAATACGGTACAAGTCTAAGTAGATGTATAAGTATATATATGTATAAGGTATATGTACATAAGCATAAGGAGAGAAGTGAAATGTACATAAGACATGTACATATGACATAAGCATGAGGTGAGGCTTATGTAATCAAATGATGAAGTAAGTGATGAGGTAAGCACATGATGACATAAGCTATGACATAAGCAAGTGATGACATAAGCTATGACCTAAGCAAATGATGATGTAAGCGATGAAGAGTGTATCATAATTAGGATCCTAAATTAGTAAACCCTAATACACTTTCTAAATTGGATCATACTTAATTAAGTACATGAATTAGTAATAGCAAAGTAAAATCCTCTAAGTATAAGGATTTAAGGGTTTACTAACTCATTAAGTATAAAGAAAAGATATAAATATAAGTAATAAGAGAAATTAAGTTTTCATATTTAAAATTTCTCTAAATTTAGCCCATATTGTAAAACACGGGTCTTAACGTCCAAAACAGACATCACCGTGTGAACGTGCATTCAAAAACGATGAAAAATGACTATAAATTCGTAGATATTGAAAATAGAATGAAAAAGTTACGTACGATTAACAATTAGGTTTAATTAAATAAAGGTTGATAGTAATCTAAGTAGAATTAGGTAGATAGATATCCAAAACCATTAGTTGAGACAACTGCTTATTATCCTTGTTATCTCGTAATGATCAGGTGATCCCGATGAGGGCGAGGATCTCCCGATCAGTTATTACGACTAGAGCGAGTTGTCATAGTCAAGTGAGTACTCCCGATGACTCTATACTTGTTTGTGCTTGTAGTTAGTGCACTTAACTTGAATATCAATAACTTGATGCATAGGGTTTCGGGATATGTGTGTGCTTGATATTGATTGATTATTATAAGAAATATTGTTAAATACAATAATTGATGATTTAATGGTATTATTGATTTTTACATGATTTGAATGGTTTGTTGATATTGATTGATCGCCTCATAATTTGACCTAATTATATTTGGCCTCTCTTAAATTAAAAGGATCATGCATTATCCATGCATTGCATTTACTTATTCCGGCCGTCACTTCAAGTGGAGATAAAGAGAGGCCTTGCGGGGGTTGTTTATATATATTAATGTGTTTCTATATAATGCACTCGTACAACATGACCTTACCTGAACCTATGGGCTTATTAGGCGATGGAGACGCCAACCGTATGGCTAAAGGTCGAGTCTAAAGATCTCCGCTATAGGGTGTGAATGTGGACTGTGGGGGCCACCTCATCACTAGGCTTAGGACTTTGTGAACTATTGGATTTTTAAAAATGGAAATGTATTTTTGTGAAATACGGAATTCAAAGTTATGGGTAAAAACCCAGATGCTAGAGCCCGGTCGTGATTGGTGTCGATGAATCTCCAACCCTTATCTCGGAGGGCGTTAAAATCTGATATTATATGCGGTACCGTTCAACTGCATATATTGTTTGGCATTCTACATGTGTATGCATTCATATGGTTGTAATAAATTGTTTGATAACTTATTTGCCAGTATGGTATGAGGGATAGCTCACTAAGCACTTGTAGTTTATTCCCCAATAGTCTTTCTTTTACAGGTTTACATACGATAGGATTGGGATAAGTCTTGAGTGTTGAGTACGAGATGAAGATATGTATATTAGTGTTAGAATTAGTTGAGATCTTTATAGGTGATATATAAGCACTCTTTGTAGAAAATATTCACATGTTAGAATTTAATATAATTTAATTCTTCCTACAGTTTTATAATGTTGGCATATCCTGTCCTATTATTTGGTAGGGGATATCAATTCTCTGCGGTTCTAAGGAACTGTGGGATATCGGACATTCATAATTATTTATAATTATATATTATGTCATGTTACAATAAATTAATTACTTGAAAATCATTAATCTTGGTGATTTATTATTTAGAGTCTTGCAATCTCTGACTTACAAGGTAGTTTTCATATCATAGGTATACACATATTATGGAAATTTTAGGTAATCCTACTAGGCCCCATGTAGGGTCCTAACAAGTGCAAATTAAGATAAAATTATTTTTTATTTTATAGATATCATTTAGAAATGGTACTTAATTATTTTCATTTAGACATTTTAGGAATTAGAGGAGTCAAGAGTGAAATTATGGATGATTTAGAGGAATTTTAAGCAAATTAACGAAGTTCAAATCAACACATGCAAATTGGAATCAAAGGTAGCCGGCTTATAACTTACAACTTGCATTGTTGACCTTTGATGGCTACGCCGCCAACCTATAAGCCAGCCTTACACTTACATCGTCGGCCTTACACATATACTACCAGCCTTTATGGAAAAGAAACTTCACATGAGCCAACCTTAATTTTTTATATAAATAGCTTATGTTTCATTGTTTAGGAGACTTTTTGACACTTTTTCCTTAGACGTAGAGAGTCATAGAATAGTCTTTAGTTAGTTCTTAAAGAATTCTTCGAGAGAATAACTTTAATCATTGAGAGGATTTTGCTTTTGTTATAGAGACCAATTTCAAGTTGCAATTAAAGATTATCTTTTTCAATACAGAATTGGTGACATCTACTATAATTATTCTTATGCAATTCTGTGAATTACTTATGCTTTCAAATTATGAATTTCTTTGCAATTTCAATTAGTATTTGTGTTTTCGTTTCCAAATCTATGGCTGGTTAAATTTATTTATGGGAATTGATGAAACCTTAGATAGCTAAGATGATTATTGTGTTCATATTATAGGATTATGAGATATATTGATGATTCATGATTGCGATTTCTATGATTTCGATTATAATTGTTTAATTAATTATAATTGTTAGAAATCCTAATGATATGGGAGATGATATAAGGTTTGTTAGAAATTCTTAGTTAATTTGATTAATCAATGTGGAAGCAGAGTTAATTGAATTAATTAGAAATTATCTAGAGATTAAGGCAATGTTAGGCGATTGATTATTCACTAAGACATTAGGGATAATTGATTTAGGACATTAGATAATTATAGTATCGAAAGATATATGATTGTAATTTAGAGTCCACTGTTAATTGGAAGATACAGAAGTTGACTAATTAATTAGGGGTTAAAATCCTTAAGTTTTAAGGTATAACAATTTCACTTAAATGACCATATAGCTATTAATCTATATAACATGATAACAATTTGATTTGCATAATCTAAGGTAGATTTTGTTTTCCCATAATTTTCAATTAATTGTTTAATTTTAGATTTTTCGTAATTATTAGATTAATTAATTTAATTTTGATTGCCGGAATATTGATAAGAACTAGTATAGGATTAGTAATTTTTTAGTTCTCGAGGGATCAATAAACTTACTTGCTTTATATTACTTGATTTCGACCTAATATACTTGCTAGATTATTTGCAATTTATTTATATATATATGGTTTAAGCAAATCACCATTGAATTCTCTCGATATACTGCCATGTAGTGGAAGAATTTTTAGGCCATGGGAAAATGAGGGGGGTATCGAGAGATTAACACTTGACACAAGTTGAAGAGAGTGCTCAGAAACAAATTCGTACGAAAAACATACCTCCAAGATGTATTCACTCGGCTTGAGGAGCTAAGATAAGGAGGCTGAACTATTGACGAGTATGTTCAAGAATTTCAAATGCTTATGATGCATTACAAAGTGGAGGAACCACTAACTCAAACAGTCTTAAGGTTCCTTACTAGGTTGAGAGGAGACATTCGGGACATTGTGGAGCTCCAATGATTTGACACCATAGATGAGGCTGTAAGGATTGCCTAGTAAGTAGAGAGGCAAAGAAGAGGCTGAGCACCGGTGAGGATGCTGACTAGCTAGCTCGAACAAATAAGTCACCAAGCTCAGTCGAATATAGAGCCAAGTAGAAAGATTCACGTCCGAGCTAAGCAGAAAGACCAACTTGATGATATAGTGTCGACTTAAATGTATGAGAAGGGGCAAGGGTCTAGTAGGAAGACCAGCCAAATCAAGTGCTTCAAGTGCTAGGGGTTTGAACACATGGCTACTTAGTGACCAAATCGACAGATGGTGGTCATCAAGGGAGACATCACGAAGTTAGAAGTGGAGAGTACGGATGAGGAACCCAAAGAGGAGGAGGTTCTTGTCGAGAAAGAGCTAATTAACGAGGACATGTTTCCTAAGGACTTATATCAGTTACTCATGGTTTTGTGATGCATTATAAACAAGGAACCTTCACTAAAAGAGGAGCAAAAAGAGAATTTGTTCCATACCACCTATAAGGTGAATGAGTAGGTATGTGCCCTCATTGTAGATAGTGAAAGCTATACTAATGTGACATTAGCCGATCTTATTTCAAAATTGAAGTTACCAATTATTTCACATCCGAGGCCATACAAGTTGCACTAGTTAAGTGAGAAAGGAGCGTTACATATCACGTGGCAAATATTACTACCGATCACTATTAGGAACTACTTTGCCTATATTCTCTACGATATTTTACCCATATGTGCTTCCTACTTGTTGCTAGGTAGGTTGTGGTTATTTGATAGGAGGGTCATCCATGATGGCTACAGGAACATATATACATTCGAGAAGAATGACTAGGAGATGACACTAAACCTAATGATGCCAAGAGAAGTCAATAAGTTGCAAACGAAACTTACTTACGAATTGAAGAAGGCTTTATTGATAAGTAGAGCCAAACTTTGAAAGGCCATCAATGCTAATGAGCCGACCCTCTGAAAAGTGGGGTGAGTTATCCGTAGAGATCAAGGAGTTGTTAGATGAATATGCTAACCTGTTTCTATAACAGTTATTTAAGGGGTTGCCCCCTAACTCAAGGCATAGAGCACTGCATTAATTTAGTACTCGGCCCTGTACTGCTAAATAAACCAACATATCGGATGAATCCTAAGCAAGCTTCTGAGCTCTAACATCAAGTCACTGAATTGCTAGAGAGAGGTTATAGAAGAGAGTCTTAACCCTTATGATGTACCTATACTTCTAGTGCCTAAGAAGGATGGAACCTAACGAATGTGTGTAGACAACCGAGCCATGAACAAAATAATGATCAAATATAGGTATCCGATCTCGAGGCTAGTAGATATATTAGATGAACTGAGTGGAGCCAAGATTTTCAGCAAGATTGATCGTAAATTTAGCTACCATCAAATCTACATGAGACCAAGTGACGAATTGAAGACTACATTCAAGACTTGTCATGGTCTTTATGAGTGGATGGTCATGCCCTTTGGCATGTTGAATGCCTTAAGCACTTTCATGAGATTAATGAACTATGTATTAAGACATCTATCGGAAAATGTGTCGTGGTATACTTTGATGACATCTTGATCTACATTGCTAACCTACCAAGTCACCTTGAACACATCAAAGTAGTCTTGGATATCCTTTGTGTTGAGAGATTATTCGGCAATCTAAAGAAATATTGCTTTGGCTAGGAGGAAATGCTATTCTTGGGCTATGTAGTCAGTGGAGGAGAATTGCAAGTTGATGATGAGAAGATTTGAGCACTTGTCGAGTGGCCGACTTCTACTACTTATGCCAACGTAAGAATTTTCCATGAACTGTCTTTGTTTTATGGAAGGTTTATCAAGAATTTCAGCACCATTACTATGCCACTTACTGAGCTAACAAAGAAGAACACCAACTTCTGATGGGGAGAAAGGGAAGAGAGAAGTTTTGCTAAGATAAAAGAAAGGTTGACCTCCACCCCAATGTAAGTACTACCCAACTTCGACAAAATTTTTGAGCTAGAATGCGAGGCATTAGGCATTGAAATAGGCCTTATCCTAATGTACAAAGGCCAACCAATTGCCTTCCACATTGAGAAGCTTCAAGGACTACAGCTGAACTACTCCTTATATGACAAGGAACTTTTGGCACTAATCCAGGCAATGTAAGTATGGCAACATTATTTGCTGCCAAGAGAATTTATCATATATACTAACCATAAATCGCTGAGGTACCTCTAAAGTTAGACCAAGTTGTCGAGGTGATAGGCAAGATGCATTGAATTCCTTAAAGGATTCAATTTTATAATTAGGCACAGGCAGGGAAAGAGCAACATAGTTACCAATGCTCTTTCAAGGAGACATGAACTGTTATTAAAATTACAAACCAAGCTGTTTGGGTTTGCAAGTATCAAAGAACAGTACTTCGAGGATCTACACTTTGGACCCATAATTTAATAATGTGTCAATGGGAGGATAGTAGACGAGTATCATGTCGAGGATGGCTACTTATTTTGAAGAGAAAAATTATGTGTGCCGACTTGTTTACTAAGGGTGCTACTAGACAAGGAAGCCTACAGTGGAGCTCTCTTCTGACATTTTAGGGAAAGGAAGACCTGTGAATTGATAAATGACCAATTCTTTTGGTTGAGAATGAGGAAAGATGTACACTGAGTTGTCAAAAGCTGTGTCGTGTGTACAAAGGCCAAGTTCCAAGTCGAGCAAGGGAAAACAATGCCCTTACCTGTTTCGACAAAGCCATGGATTGAATTGAGCATGGACTTTATTTTCGAACTACTGCGAACTACCCGAGGCAAAGATTCTATAATGGTCATCATAGATCAGTTTAGTAAGATGGCACACTTCATGCTCTACACTAAGATTAACGAAGCTTCGGCTATTGCTTCTTTTTTTTTACAGGAGATTATGCGAATACATGGTGTATGGAGAGGTGTAGTCTCTAATAGAGACTTGAGTTCTTGAGCCATTTCTGGAGAACCATATGGTGCCAATTAGGAACCAAATTACTCTTCAATACCTCATGTTACCCCCAAACTAACGGCTCAACAAAAGTGGTTAATTATATTATAGGGTTACTGCTTCGAGCTATAATAGGCAAAAACTTGGCTGATTGGGATGTCTACTTACCAGTGGTTGAGTTTGCCTATAACCAAATAGTAAATGACACCACTAAGTAGACTCCCTTCGAGGTGGTTTATGGATTCAATCCGAGTTGCCCTTCGACCATGCCCCTGTACCAATACCCACGCATTAGGACCCTGATGCAATAGTTAGAGCACAATCCTTTTAGCACATCTATGATAGGGTCACTTGGCACATCGACCAAGCTGCTAGAAGAATGCAAGAAAAGACTAAGGGTAGGTCAGCTAAACAATTTCAGCCAAGAGACTTGATATGGCTACACCTTAACAAGGAATGGTTCTCAAACAAGAGGAGGAACAAATTATCTGCAAGAGTGGAAAAACCTTTTAGAATCCTCTAGAAAATCAATGACGATACCTACATGTAAACCCCACAAATCTAGCTTTCTAAGTATAGAATCAAACGCCCAAACTATAGATGATTTCTTACAGTCAATAGAGCTAGTGAGATTTAAAACCGATTAAAATCTCAATTCAAAACCTAAAGTGAATGTGAAAAACCTTAAATAATCAATTGAACTTCTAATCGCAGACGAAGATCCTAAAACCTTAATTATATGTAACTGCAAAAGTTAACCTCGAATCTCATCAAAACCCTAAGATAACCATCGAAGACTTAATTGCATATGAATATATTAAACCCTAAATGTATAAAAATACTAGAGGTTGTACTCAAAAGTAATAAAACCCCTAAAACTATTACTTTAAGGATATAAAAGCATTAATCCATCATAATTTACCCTAAAATCCTAAGTAATAATATATCCTCCATATTTTGTCATTTCATTAGTAAACAACTAAAGATAACTCTCAATCATGCATAAATATTTAGAATACCTAAGTAATCCCTTAGAAACTAGTATATTGCATCCTAGATTACATTCATCTTCTAATTATATAACTAGGTTAGTATTACATAGAGTTAAGATTTTAGTGATACTTATGTTATATATAGTAAACATTAACACCCTAAATGACACTTTTCATAAAGAATTATATTAAATAGCTTACCAAATGATGTTTATAGGATATAAATACTTAGAGAAAGATCGCATTACTTATTTTCACTAATCATTTCAACAAACCCCACATTTCCTTTCATTTCGTTAATTTTCTTTCTAATTTCTCTTAATTACTTCATTATGAATATTCAAATTACATGCAATTCTAAGAGACTTGACTAGGTCAACATGTTGACAAAGTCAATAAAATGTCATTGTCATATAGAATTCTCTCCTCCTTTCTAATGATTTCTTTTCTTTTCTTTTCTTTTCGCTTTTTTCTTCTCTTTTTCCGTCCATGCCTTTTCCCTTAAGACCCCACTTGTTTTCCTTTTCCAAAGCACAAAAAACAAAACAAAACCAAGACCTTTCCTTCCTTCCATAACTGTAACTTCCCCTTCCCTTTCACCTTTCTTCATTTTCAAACTTTGCATCCATATTCAAGAGCAAATTAAGGTATGTTCTTATGTTACTATGTCTTACTTTATATTCTTTAGTAGTTAGATGAAGAGTTAGGTTAGGTTAAGTAGTTATGTGTTGTGTTCATATATGTTGTGGAAGGCTTAAAGTTTTAAGCTTTATGTTTAGAAGTGTAGGATAGCCTTAGCATATAGAAGAAGATGCATGTGTATATGTTTCTAAGTCTGTGTACATAAGAGTATACTAGAAGAATACATGTATAAAGACCTTTGTACATAAGAATCTATTATGAACATAACCTAAAATAAGATATATACTAACTATACATACATATACCATGTTAAATACACCCTTAAAACACAAAAAGAATGCAATTAGAGAAGCCTTCTTAAGAGGAAATTTAGGCATACGAAATTTATATAAAAATACGTATGTGACCGTATATATATGGGTATTTGTATAAGTATAAATACGGTATAAGTATAAGTATATGTATAACTACATAAGTATACATATTAGTATGTTAGAAGTATAGGTATGTATATAACATATGTATAAACTGTATGTATGAGTACATAAAGATATATATATATATATATATATTTATATGTAATGAATGATTACATAAGCCATGACATCATCAAAAAATTACATAAGCCATGACATAAGCAAATGATGATATAAGTGATGACACAAGCGATTGTTGACCTAAGTGATGACATAAGCATAAGCTTGTAAAATAATAAATTATAAGATTACATAAGAATATAATCTATATATGAATATATGTACTTAGGAGTCGAAGATCATTTAAACCCTAATACACTTCCTAAATTGAATTAAACTTAATTAAGTACATAAATTAGTAATACTAATGCAAAATTTCCTAAGTATAAGAATCAAATAGCTAATTCAATCATTAAGTCCTAAACTAGGATATAAATATGAGTAATAAGAATAATTAAACTTCAATAAGATAAAATTTTAATAAATTTAGCCCATATCATAAAACATGGGTCTTAATGTCCAAAACGAACATCACCGTATGAACGTACGTCCGAAAACGATGAAAAACGACTATAAGTTTGCAAATATCGGAATTAGAATGAAAAATTTACTAAATACATAATGGAAGTCTCATAACTTACAAATATGAGAAAATAGTTACTAATAACCCCATTGAGTATGGTAAACCCCATATACATTATCCTTAGGTTATATTGAGAGAACTAGATAAATTACAATAAACTTTTAATAACTAAGGAATCTGACTTCTTAGAATAATTATAAGTTTTACTATTTTGATTTAAGCGTTCAATATCGAGTTCTAGAAACCCCAAAGGTTTGGAGAATGAGCAAAATCCAAGTGAGGGAGTTCTAATGACCTGCTACTTGCTTATGTGTGTTACTTATATGAGGTTTTGCTACTTGCTGTTGCTTGTATGTCTGAATGACTGCTTTGCTTGTTTACTATTATCTATGTGATCACCATTCTAAATTGATAAATATAAGTATCAGACCAAAAACCAATTATACTCGTTGCATGTCCATGACCCAGTAAAAGTATGAATGGAGAGTGCTAGCTTTGCAAAAATCATGAGAAAAGTGTTTTTCGAAAAAGCTTTTCTACTCTTAAATATATTTTTGTATGATCTCTATAAAGGCTTGTAGAGCCATAAATAATATTTTAACATTAAGGCAAAGCTAGCATGGGAACTCTAATTGATAGCGAGAGGACTCGCTTTATTGTGCCTATAAGGCCTTAAATAATTTTGCTTGCGAGAGGACTCGCATGTTTATGCCTAAAGGGCCTTGGATGGTGGATAGTCCTAGTTTGGGATCCACCTATTTGGGTTAGAACCTTTTTTCTCAACTAAGGTAATAGTCGAGTGTTGCCTAAAGGGATAGTGTAGGTAGCCTCATGTGGATAAGCTGAGGTGCCCTGTGCAAGTAAGTACAAGGGCTAATCGAAGTGTAGATGACATAATTCTATACCTTCTATAGTTCCGGACTCTTATGGATGTGTTGCTTGCATTCATCACACCTACATTCATTTTGTATGTAGATAGCTTGCTTGCATGTGCGATAATAATGTGTGATAACTTGCTTGAACGGTAGTGGTGAGAGACGAACTCACTAAGCTATTTTATGCTTATTCCCCCTTAGTTTCCTTTGTAGGTTTACTTACGATGGGATTAGGATATGTCTCGAGTGCTGAGTACGAGATGAAGATAAGTATACTAGTATTAGAAGTAATTGAGTAATCTTTAGGTGACACATAAACATCCTTTGTAGAAAATATTTAATATTAAAACTTACTATAATTTAATTTTTCTTATATATATATATATATATTTATATGTTAATATGTCTTGTCTTATTATTTGGTAGAGGATACCGATTCTCAACGGTTCCAAAGAACTGTGGGATATCAAATATCTATAATTATTTATATTTATATGTTATGTTATGTTGCAATAAATTAATTACTTGAAAATCAGTAATCTTAGTGATTTATTATATAGAGTCTTGCAATCTCTGACTTGTAAGGTAGTTTCCATATTATGAGTACACATGTTATGAAAATTTTAGGAAATCCTACTAGGTCTCCTTTAGGGTCTTGACACTATAGGTTGGAATTGCTCAAGGATTATCGGGTTTCTAACACCTTCAATACTACCAACCTTAGTCCATATTATTCTGACGAAGAAATGAGTGAACACCTTTTAGATTTGATTCGAAATCCAAAACAACCCGCAGGGAATAATGGGAATCAGGCTACTAAACCTTTGACTTATAGTTGAGCTTGAGGACTAAAGGGGCTAGCATAACAAATCCTTCTATTCCAACCAACCCCTGCCGAGGCCAAATAGTTCATTACCGAGTTACCCTTCATGCCATACCATATGACCACCCATTTTTCTGTAATATGTCGAGTTAATGATTACTCTCTAAAGTCGAGCTGACCAATTACTTAGCATCTTTCTTGCCGAGAAGCCGAGAAAGAGACTTTAAACTAACTAAGCCATCCCTGCTCGAACAAGTTCATTTGTCCGTACTTTTTGTCCGCATCTTTTAACGACTTCGCTAAGTAGCATTACTATGTATATAGTATCATGTGCAGAATTTATTGCACCAATGATTATATTTCTTATATATTCATTTTTACCCTTTTGTGATAGGAATTGAAGCTCTGATACCAATATGATGAGGAATCAAAGGATCGATTAAAAAAGAAACGGTAGCGAATCTTGAACGAATAGGAATGGTTATTAAAAAGAAAATGGGTATGAGGAACAGGAAGGTTTTTAAGGGTGAATGTGAATGGATATAACTCACAAAGACAAATACGATCAAGGTTTGAGCTCAAAATAGAGTTCGATTCAACTCATGAACACTAAATGTTGCTTAAGGTTTCAAATGAAGGTTAGATGCAACTCACTAATCGGTTCGAATGAAGGGGTTCACCGCAATCTAAGAACAAGATTAATAAGAACATGAGATGATTAAAGAGTATGGTCAACATTCGATAATCCAGAAAATACTAACTTAAGTATAGCTTTGCTCAAAATAGGAAAGTTTCACTTTCCCTATATATTTCTATATATCTATCTATTTATATGTATCTATGTATCTATACAAATGTTGCTATTTATAGCAAGTCCTAAACCCTAGTGGCAAAATTGTAAATAATGTATAAGGCCTTAAACCCTAAAGAATCAGGCCCACAAATAAAATAAGGGAAAACATATATAAGAATACAAAACTGTGTGTTTTACAAAAGTTGGCATGCAATCACTCGACATGTCCTAGGTGTTGTAGTATCCGAACCAAATAGGGTCGGTAGTTAGATGTAAGGGTTCAGGAAGGGGTCCTTGACGTCTTGCATGCCTTGGTCAAAACACCAAACAGGTTGGCCCATAATTTCCGAGTACTAGAATTAGTCGACACTAGCCTCTCGAGGTCATGCCAAATGGTTCTTTGGTCTTGAATACTCAGCCTTATGATTTTTCGGCACCTTGGCTAACAACAGAGTTGGTGCCGAGTGTTTATTTTCTTTCCCCCCTGTCCTTCTGGTTGTAGCTCGGCCTCGATAAGCATTGACAGGACTTGGCTTAGATATTGTTGGAGGCTGATTCCAATTATTACCGTGAGTTTGAAAGGAAGTCGTCCTCTACGTTAAGTATTGAGTTTAGGCTGGGATGCCAAATAAGCTCCTTCTCCCTTTTCATTTTACCATGGATGCCAAGTGTCTCTGAATTTCCTCAATGCTCATCGAGGTTAAGAGATAGCTCTTCCCATCCTTCCGAATAGTAAGGAATCTGTCATGGATCACTTTCCATTAAACTCCCATGGTTGGCCAAGAAGTAGATTTACAGCATTCATAAGTACTATGTCGAAGTCAATCTCATCCACATACTGCCCTAGACCAAACCCTTGTCATTAAACCATTTCAATCCATAAGGTTGGGGGTACGGTAGGTTAGCAATTTCAACTTTACTACTAACTCAACAGAAATGATGTTAGTGCATCTACCTCCATCAATAACTAGGGAACAGGTCTTCCCATTCACTATGCACTACATGTGAAATAAATTTTCCCTTTGTCTAGGATCTGCCTTCCAATTAGTTAGTTGGCTTGTTAAGGATAAGAGTTTGTCCAGATTTTTGGCATAGATATTTTCTTTGATCAATCTGTCTTTTGAGTTCTTATCACTCTGACTCTCTAGTTGAGCATTAGGTCCCTTACCTTTCAAGACCATAATCCTCTTATTTAAACATTGAGAAGCAATGTGTCTGTAGCTTAAGCACTTGAAGCACTTCACTTCTTAAGCCTTATTGCCGGGTGCCTTTTCTTTCTCGACAATCCGTTTCTTAGCATGAATTGATCGGCTAAGCTCTCCTTTCTCCATCTTCTTTTATTGCCTTCTTTCAGCATACCTCTCAAGCTCAAGGCTACCTTGTTGAGGTCGGCTACTTAGCCTTTGATGCCTTCTTCTCCTCTACTTCTCTACTCTTAATGCCAAATTAATTAGCTCGTCTAGGGACTTGAACGATTGCAATTCAACTATGTCGGCAATGTCATCTCGAAGTCCACTTAGGAATCTAGCAATAGTATGGTCTTATGGCTTGGTAATCTTGCATCCCGTCGTCATGGTCTCAAGCTCTTGTAAATACTCTTCAATAGTATTTTGACCTTGTCTCAAGTATTAGAAAGCATGGAGCATCTCTTGCTTGAAGTAGGCCAGCACAAAATGTTGATGCAACAATCGTTTCACAAGCCTCCATGTTCTGATTGGCTCCTCTCCTTCACATCATGCTTGGCAACTAGCTTATCCCACTAAAGGCTTTCATATTCAACAAGGGATAATGAAGCCAACTTAACCTTTGTTTGTTCATTACACTCATAGCACTTGAACAACTTCTTAACTCAAGGAACCTAGTTAAGGAATTCTTTAGGTCGGCAGTTTCAGCTTGACATTGTCAAGTCCTCAGCTAGGTGCTCGGGCTTCATCTATTGCATTCCGAGCTGCTCGATGCTTCACGGTTCAGCCACTTTTGTTAGAGCTCTACTCAGCTACACCTCTTCTTGGCTTTGGCTCTCTTCTACGGGCTTCTTGATTTGCTTTGGAGTCAACACTCCTTTCATTTCCTCTTTACAGCACTAGATGGTGTTCTCTTCTTCTTGGCTCAACAGCTCTTCTCGGTTGTTGCTCATCATGATCAAGCTCATTAGAACCACTTCCACTTGTAGGTGTTCTTACCCTTCATTCCTCTCGGCCAACCCATTTACGGCCCCTAACTAATCTGGTGAGTTCTTGGATAATGTCACGAACTAAGGACGGCCTAGTTATGGCAGACACCGTATACTGTACGAAGAACCCCTGATTAGTTACCCTTCCAATCAAGAACTTTTCACACAGTATACAAGGCTCTACAACCACTAGTTTCCAAAGAACATCCAAATTCACATGATATCATCACACAAACATATTTACATAAAATTTGAGTTATAAAGCTTACAATATACAGTGTTTAAGTATGTCTAAGTCTATAATAATAAGATAAACAAAAATACATGAGTAATAGTCCTCTTAAACTATTCTCTCTCAATACACAGGACAGCTCGCTCTTGCCCAAGTCCCCAGGCTAACCTGTGGCATCCCTCGTCTTGCCTCTACGAACACGCTATCCTGCAACAAAAGTCTAAAGGGGTGTAAGCTTAAGTTTAGTGAGCAAAACCCTCAGCTACACCACAAGCAAGTTATAAGTACATTATATGCACGCATATGAATGAATGATCAACCAGAATGCCAAACAATACGTATAATTAACTAGTTCATATACGTAACTCAGATTTAACACCCTTCGAAGTCAGGGTTGGAGCATACAAGGCACTAATCAAATCCGAGTATTATACTAGAACTTACTTCACTACGGAACTCCACGTCCCGTACTTATATCAAATAATTCTTTTATTTTTAGAAAAACCCAAGTTCTAGTATAATTGTGAGTGGGCCCCCGCAGTCCACACTCACCTCTAAATGGAGGGCTCTAGACTCGACCCTTAGCTAGGCGGTTAGTGCCTCCAACGCCTAGTATTCCCGCGGCCCAAGGTAAGGTCATTTTGTACGAGTGCACCGTACAGAACCAAATAAATGAATAATATCAACCCCCAAATGGCCTCTCTTTACCTCCGTGTGATGTGACGGCCGAAATAGAGTCCATGCTATGCATGTTAATGCATGTCCCAATTTCTTTTTATAGGCCGAGTATAATTAGGTTCAAATTATGCTATGACCATCTAGTTATACACACAATCATTTTCTATCCTATCATGCAACAAACATAGCATTATTAATAGTTAAGATAAGTTCACAACTCAAGACATACCAGCATACACAAGCGTTTCCCAAACCCATCACAATAATCAATTGACAATAGTATTTAAGTCCACTATCTACAATCACAAAACAAGCATGGAATCATTGGGTAAATACTCACTCAGCCATGGCGATTCGTCCTAATCGTAGTAGTCGATCGGGAGGTCCTCACGCACCTCAGGGTCACCCGATCATTATGATTTGATAAGGCTAGTAAGTACTTAAATTAACTAATAATTCTAAACATCTAATTACCTAATTCTACTTAGACTACTATCAACTTTTACCCGGTTAGACTTTATTATTAATCGTATATAACTTTTTCGTTTTATTTCTGATATTTATGAATTTATAGTCGTTTTTCATCGTTTTCGGACATATAATCACATAGTAATGTCTGTTTTGGATGTTAAGACCCCTATTTTACATTATGAACTAAATTTATAGAAATTTTTAGCTATAACACTTAAGTATTCTTATTACTTATATTTATATCCTTTATTTCTTAAATTCTTATAATTAAAGGAATTTACTTTGCTATTACTAATTCATGTACTGAATTAGGTATAATCTAATTTAGAAGGTGTATTAGGATTTATTGATTTTAGTACCTAATTACCTACATTTTTCTTATTTTTCTCATCGCTTACATCATCTTTTATTTATGTCATTACTTATGTCATCACTTGCTTATGTCATGGCTTATGTCATCATGTGCTTATGTCATCACTCACCTCATCATTTGATTACATAAGCATTACCTTATGCTTATGTCATATGTATATGTCTTATGTACATTTTGTTTCTTACTTTATACTTATGTACATATGCCTTATACATACATATACTTATACATCTACATATATTTATACCGTATTTATACATGTATACATACTCACATACCTATACGATTGGATACATATTTTTATACAAAAATTCGTATGCCAAATTTTCTCTTAAGAAAATCCTCCCAGTTTCATCATTTTGTATTTCTATGTATGTATTTAGTATAGTATACACATATATAGTTAGATATGGTCTTAATTCAAGTTATGTACATGATAAATACTTATGTATAAAGGTTCACATACTTGTATTCCTTTGGTATTTCTTTATGTACACATACCTAAGAGTACATACACATGTATTTCTTCCATCTCCTTCGTGATTCTTCACTTTCTACACTTAAAGATGGAAACTTTGTTCCATCTTCTTTATGACAACACTAAACACATAACTACTTATCTAATCTACCTAATTAACTAACTAATGAATAACATAAACCAACATAAAGTAAGTTAAGTACATACCTTTAGATGTGTTGGATTTAAGGAGGCAAAAGTGAAGAAATGAAAGTGAAAGGGAAGGGGAAAGCTTACGGCATGGAATGAAAAGTTTTGGTTTGTTTCTTTTGTCTTATTTTCATAATGAAAGGAAGAAAATGGTGGGGTCTAGAGGGGAGAAATTGTAGACGGCAATTAAGGAGAAAAGGAGGAGAAAAAAAATCAAAAAGAAAGAAAAGAAAAGTCATCATTGAGGAAGACATATTTACTTTATTTCTTTAGTGTAATTTGTTCACTTTTCAAAGTGTTGACTTGGTCAACCCTTTGACTTTGGTTAACATGTGTTGACTTGGCCAACTCTCCTTAAGCATATGTAAATTTGTGTACATAATGTAGTGATCAAGGGAGATTAAGGGAAAAATGAAGGAAATGAGGGGAAATGAGGTATTTGATGAATTGATTAGTAAACATAGTTGATGAGGTCTTACTTTAGGTCTTCATAGCTTATATATCTCATTTGATAAACTACTTTGAATAACAAATGCAACAAGTACAAATTTGAGTATTAAAGTTCACTACATATAACCTAATCTTCAACTATTACCCTAACTCTAAGTGAAACTATCTTAATCACATACTTAAGGGATAAATATAATCTATGACTCATTATCTTAGTTTCTAATGGATTACTTAAGGATTCGAATCATATAAACATGAATGAGGGTCATCTCTAACCTTTTAATAGTGATTTGGTAAAATATGCGCATTATATTATCAATTAGGGTTTTAGGGTATATCATGTTGGATTAGTACACCTATGGATTTAAGATAATTACTTTTGAATAAAATCTTTAGCATTTAGAAATATTTAGGGTAGAAAAGTTCTTTACACGATTGAGTAATTCTTTTGGGGTTTTTACTTTCATTAGCCTTGTCGACTCCTAAATTGTCTAGCATAGTTGAGTCTACTTCAAAAACTAGGTTGATAATTCTAGGGGTTTACAGATAAAGTTAGTGAGATTCTAAATCTAATATTCTAAGTTGTCAACACATTGCCTCAAGCTTCTACGAGGACTGTCTCAAGTGTTGTTGTGACTATCCTCCCACATTCTTGTTCATACAGTAATTTACTAGAAAATTGAAGAAACAACAAAATAGAATTATAGAAACTTAAAAACAACCACTACTCAGCTTCTATAGCTACTTACTACTACGAACATCACACTATACTACAGAATAATGATTAACAGAAATGTTAGAACCACAAATCTACTTCAAAGAACACTAGCACACGTGTCTCCTTAAAGCTCTAATACCAGTACGATAAGGGATCAAAGCTCTAATACCAATATGATAAGGAATCAAAGGATCGATTAAAAAAGAAACGATGGCAAATCTCGAACGAATAGGAATGGTTATTTAAAAGAAAATGGGTACGGGGAACATGAAGATTTTTAAGGGTGAATGTGAATGGATATAGCTCACCAAGATATAAAGACGATCAAGGGTTTGAGCTCAAAATAAAGTTCGATATGACTCACGAACACTAAATGTTAGTCAGTGTTTCAAATGAAGGTTAGATGCTACTCACTAACCGGTTCAAATGAAGGGGTTCACCACAATTTGAGAACACGATTGATAAGAACGCAGGGACAATTAAAGAGTATGATCAACATTTGATAATTCGGCAAATGCTAACTCAATTAAAGCCTTGCTCAAAAGAGAAAAGTTTCACTCTCTTTATATATTTTTGTATATCTATCTGTTTATATGTATCTATGTACCTGTATAAATGTTACTATTTATAGCAAGTTCTAAACCCTAGTAGCAAAACTGTAAATAATGTATAAGGCCTTAAACCTTAAAGAATCGAGCCAATAAATAAAATAAGGGAAAACATATACAAGAATACAAAACTGTGCATTTTATAGAAGTCAGCATGCAATCATTCTATATGTCTTAAGAATAGTAGTATTCGAACCGGATGGGATCGGCAGATGGATGTATGGGTTCAAGAAAGGGTTCTTGATGTCTTGCATGGCTTAGTTGAGACACCAAACAGGTTGGCCCATAATTGCTAAGTGTTAGAATTACTCAGCACTAGTCTCTTGTGGTTATGCTGAGTGGTTTTTTGGTCTCGAGTACTCGACCTTGCGATTTCTCGGTACGTCGACTAATGATAGAGTTGATGCCGACTGTTTATTTTCCTTCCCCTCATCCTTTTAGCTGTAGCTCGGCCTCAGCAAGCATTGATAGGACTCGGCTTGGATATTGTTGGAGGCTAATTTCCATCACTTTTGTATTTTGTACATTACTTCCTTAGGAAATGCCCTTTTTGTCTTTTCCTTTTTAGGTAAGTAGCCTTAACTTATGGGTATAAATACCCTTATATTTATAATTATGACAACATCAGATCATTCTTAATATATACTCTTTGAGTACTTTTTCTTCCTTGCATAAACACTATTTATTTCCTCTCGGCATTACTTTTTTCCTTTCCGTTAAGTAAGGCTAAGTGTTAAGTAACCTCACTAAACCAATTTCTATGTCATATCAAATTGAGTTGTGAGTCTTTAGAAGTTCCATTAGTGCGTCATATCCTCTAGAGTTGTTTGTAGATTTTGCTTACTATTTCATTCTTCATTTTTGTCCTTTAGCACTTTTCCCCATTTATCTTTTTTTAGCTTTCTACAATCTTGGACCCATTTAGCAATCAATCGTGTCTATTCTTGGTCACGGTTTGCAACAATGGTTGTGCTCTCTAGTATGATTTCAATTGTCCTTTCCTAAATTCTTCACATAATTTTCCATTTTGTGCACCAAATAATATCCTGATGAAAAAAGATAATTAAGTAAAATAAGTACTAGAAATTCCCCTAAAATGACCTAAAATATCTATAAAATTAACCTATAAACATATGTACACTTATGCTCTATCAAATTCCTATACACTTAAATTTTTTCTTATCTTTAAGTAAAAAAAATTAAAACAAAGAAAATAATTAAGGACAATAAATACTTAGTCAAATTTATCACTACTTAAGAGACCAACCAAAAGTTAAAATTAACCTAGAAATATTTTAAGAGATAAACTCTAAATTAACTTGCAATTTCAAAAATATAACAAAATTCACTTAGCAACTTTATCTCCTCACACTTAATCTCTTTGTAATGTTCAAAAGACACTAAGTACTCACAAACTAATCCATCGAAATTAAAGTTTACCCACATCATTTAATCAAGGATTACCACACCTAAGACTAGATTTAACATCTCTCCAGCTAAGAAAAAGTCATAAAATTTTACCCAATTAGCTAAGATGTATAAAGCTCTTTCCTCAATATGATTAAGCAACATGATCTATAGTAAACACATTTTGCATCTAATCATCACCCCCTTAATATTTATTTTGATTGGAAGGCTTTTCAATTAAATTTCTTTAAGTTTGATAAAAAAATTTCATTAGTTTGTACGTTTTAGGGTAAAACAACCTTAAGCTACTACACTTAAAACTCCCCTTCGATCCATGTAGTATGCCAATTAACTAATGAAGTTCATTTTGTATAAATAATCAAGTATTATCTTCATTTAAACGTTTCTCTTAACCCATTTAGTAAACTTTCAACTGCCAATCCGCAGCTAGTCACCTACGTTAATAGGTGTTATCCCCCTAAAAAGAGACACCCTGTAAGCTTAATTACTTAACTTAACAAGACTCATAGATTAAATTTTATTCAATTCATTACAATTCAATTTGTTATTTATTCTCCTCCAATTATTTTGATTTTTCAAGAAGTCTAAAAAGGATAAGTTTCATTTATTTGTTTACTATATATATATATCCAAGTAAATTGAAAAATAGTCGTGACTAACTCTTTACTAGTGATGTTGCTCTAATCTCATGTTTTAAAACCTTAAACCAAATAACACGTAACTTCACTCTAGATGGATTCTACTAATCAAGTCTTGCAAAGTCTAGTTCAAACACTAAAGATTAAGTATCAATTCACACTTAATACAATTTAGCACAAGTTGTTAATTTCCTAAATTATTACAAGTTATTAAAAATTTGGGTTAAATGTGAAAAAAAAAATTGGACTCTTAAATAGCAATAAATTCATTCCACCTTACCTCCCTCCGCCCCCCTCCTCACCCTTCCCCTCATCTTGTACATTGTCCTTAACGTACAAATGTAAATAATAAAAGCATGAATTCAAAAGGAAAAAGAAAATTAAGAAAAATAAAATGGACCTAGATCTTCCTCAACATAAGCTCTAACACTAATATTTCATGAAATTGTCATACTAAATTCCATTTACTAAATTCCCAGGCCTTGCAAAATAAAACAAAATAAAGAAAACAAAGAATAGGTAGAATCCATCAAAGAAAACAATGAAAATTAAAAGCATGGGTTGCCTCCACTAAGGTCTATGGGGAGGTGTCCCACTCCATAATTAAGTCGAAAATGAGGAAAAGATAATTCTTAGTATATAACCACTCCTCTTCAATTTAGTTCTTTTGAATCATTAATACTGGGTTCAGTAAAAGGAGAAGATTCAATAATAGTTGCTTGCTCAAACTTAATCACATATCTTAGAAGCTTAAGGTACTATATTTTAAGCTTTGCTTCTCTTGAAAAAAATCATAAGGGATCTATATTAGTTACTTCCACTTGCTTATCAACCTTTTTAATGTCATCAACTATGGTTAAGAGATTTCTACACTCTACACTCAAGGTGTAAAGCACTTCTAAGTCTTGTGAACTAAATGTCACATTTGTGTTTTCCTCTAACCCTTTTTACTCTCAAAACACTTTGCTTGAAATTCTTAGCTAATAGGATCCTCTATATTTTTAAACACCTTTTCTGATATGGAGACAACATAGATGAACACATAATGTTCGATATTACGCGTAACTAAGGAGATGAGTTCAAACCGTAAGATGGTTCGAAGGTTAAATGACAGTCGAAGGTTCAATAAGGGTCTCGTGCACTAATGGTGGATATGACACACCAATGCCTCACATGAACTCAATACGTACTTCATATTACACATAAGTGTGTTCGAAGGGCACTTACTACTAATACATGCTTACAATGGATTAGATAAGTGTAAATGAGGATGTAGAAGACTCTTAGCTTACGAGACTATATCTAAATATCAATGGCATTCCCTATTGCGGCTATTGCAATTTATAAGTATTTATATGACCCAAATAGGGTAAGTCCTAGGTTAGTGTAAATTATAAAAAGATTTCTACTAGTAAAGGAAAAGGAATAATTTACATAGGTAAAGTTGTAATCGAACAAAAAGAATATTTAGTTACAAAAGGACAATATGTTAGCTGTCCATTATGTGGTCCTAATGATGTTTCTTACCGAGCAAAGCAAGTTCTAAGTAGATCAGGTAGGAGTTAGTAGTTCGATAGCTCGGTAGCTTAGATGTTCCAAATTAAGGAACGGCTAGTTGGGGTAGTGGTCTATTATCATGTTGACATCATTTAGTCAACTTGGGATTGAAATCAACCCAGCCTCGACAATGTAGTAAGTTAGCAATATGCATGTTTGGTGCTTAGTCTTAGACTGATGAGGTAGAAAGCAAAGTAACTTAACAAGCTAGACTAGAGAATACATCTCTTTAAAGTTTAACTCCTCTCGGACATATTAGCGAACCATATCAATGAGTCCTCGAGCTCAGGAGTGCATGATAAGTCCGTGATCCCTATCATACCCTCCAAGCTATTTGAGATTTGGGATCAAATCTTGCTCAGCTTTACATTACTTGTTTTTTAAAGTATATGGATGGAGGTTGGCAATGTTAAAGGAGTTAGAGACTCTATAATCTTTAGGTAGTTCAATCCTATAGGCATTAGGATTGATCTTCTCAAGCACTTTAAATGATCCATTTGTAGATGACAAGACATGATGTACAATAGTTTAGTTCCCATTCATCTCCATAACATTCTCCAAAAGTTGCTCATGAACTTTAGGTCTTTAGCCAAAACAATGGTCTTAGACATACCATGAAGTTTGATGACCTTCTATAAGAAGAGAAAAGAGATAGTTGAAGCGTCATTAATCTTAGAATAAGGTAGGAAATGTGCTATCTTGTTGAAATGATTGATGACTACCACAATGTAGTCCTTCCCTCTTGACATCCTTAGTAGACCTAACATAGAGTCCATGCTTAGCTTAGCCTACTATTTGGTTAGGATCAGTAATGGTAAATATTGCCCTTGCTTCGCTCGGTTCTTTAGCCAAACACAACTTGGACATCCCTCATCATCTTTGGCTAAAAGAATCTTAAGGATAGTAACTCATAAGTTTAGTTCTTGCCATAGTATCTAAATAATCCTCCCCTATGCACTTCACATACTAATAGCTTTCTCATGTAACAAGTCAGGATACACAATCTCCTCTTCTTAAGTATCCATCCTACTTGTGATAGTCATTTAGTGTTTGGCCCTCTTCACATTTAGCATAGATTGGACCAAAATGTGGACCTAAGCATACAAATCCTTTATCATTGAAAAACCAAGCAACCTAGTCTACAGCTCGGTCAAGAAGGAATGTCGTCACGATAGGGCATCGACCACTATAATGTTCTTTTGATTCCTATACTTCACGACATATGAAAATCCCTTCATGAACTCAACCCATTTAGCTTGTCTTCAAGACAACATAGGCTAGCTCTTTAGATGTCTCAAAGATTCATGATCGGTGTAGATCAGAAATTATTTAAGTAGCAAATAGTGTTGCCATACAGTCAATGCTCAAATGAAGGAGTAAAACTCCTTATCATAAACAGAATAATTAAGGGTAGCTCCTTAAAGCTTTTTGCTAAAGTAGGCAATAGGTTAGCCCTCATCATAGTACCTATAACTAATCTGGATGCATCATACTCCATTTTAAATACTTTGTTAAAGCTCAGCAAAGCTAAGATACTTCTCCTTTACTTCTTCGAAACTCCTTTACTCCATCTCTTCCTAACTAAACTTGGCATTCTTCTTTAACAGCTTAGTAAGTAGAGCCACAATTGTCTTAAAATTCCTTTTAAATTAGTGATAGAATGATGCTAAGCTATGGAAGCTTCGCACATCAGCCAAATAGGTCGGCTTAGGCCATTCAGTAAACGCTCTTATCTTCTCATCATCAACTCGAATGCTACTACCACTCTTAATGAACCTTAGAAAGATTACTTTTTGTCAGCAAAAGTTACATTTCTTTAAATTAGTGTAGAGCTTCTCAGCTTGGAGTTTTGAAAAGACTACTTGAAGATGCTCTTAGTAAGTCTCTAGATTAGGACTATAGACTAGGATATCATAAAAAAAATATCACTAAAAATCTCCTTATTAGTTCTCAGAGCATATGGTTCATCAGTCGCATGAATGTGCTTAGTGCAATTGACAATCCAAATGGCATCACAAGACATTCATATAATCTATGATTGGTTTGAAATGTAGTCTTCTACTCATCTCCTTCTCGCATACAAATCTGATGGTATCCAGATTTGAGATCAATCTTAGAGAATACTCATATTCCATTCAACTCATTCAGTATATCATTATGCCCTGATATATGATACCTATACTTGATGGTAATTTGATTGATTGCTCGGCTATCCATACACATCCTCCATATCCTATCTTTCTTTGGTACTAACAAGGCTAGCATGGCACATGGGCTTAGGGACTCTCACACATACCTTTTCTTCAACAACTCATCCTCTTGCCTTTGTAGCTTGACAAACTATTCAAGGTTTAACCTATAGGCAGGCTTGTTTGATAGTATAGTTCCTAGTTACAAGTTAATTGCATGTTTAATACCTTGGAAGGGAAGCAAATCTTCAAGCAATTCTCCTAAGAAGAGGTTGGCAAACTCTTTTGACAAGGTTTTCACCTCGATACGTAGTAGCTCTTCCTCAAATCCCTTTATCTTAAGTAACCTTCTAACTAGTAGATGAGTTAGCTCTTCAAGCTTCGTCTCTCTTTTCAGCTCGACTCGGGTCATCACTAGCACCTCCTTCTTCAAAACTCAACTTAATTGAGTCTACATGCTTTTAACTTATTCGGTAGTCATAGGGCCTAACTTCACCTTCCTATCCTCATGCTTCGAGGAACATATGTTCTTCCTTCCATCGTAGATCACACTTTGGTCAAACATCCATGGTTATCCAAGTAAAATATGTGATGCACTCATAGGTAACATATTACAGAGCACTTTATCTTGATAGTTTCCAATATTAATTGGCATAGACACTTGTTTATTAACTTGCAGGGCTCCCTTGTCACAAAGCCAATATAGTTTATAAGGCTTGAGGTGGGGCTTAGTTGGCAACTTCAATTATTGGACCATGAAAGCAGAGGCTACATAGGTACAGCTGCCACTAGCAACAATCAATGCACATAATGACACATTCACCTTACATCCAATGTAGAACATATTCTTTTGTTGTTTGTCCTTGGGTATAGGACTCATACTCATCGTCCTCCTCAATGCTAAGGTGGTAGGCATAAAGTTACCCTCCTTATTATATATGACTTCCTCTTCCTTAGACAATTTGATCTACTTAGTCTCTTTTAGCTCTTCTGCTTCCTCATTAGTACTATCTATCTCAATGGTTGGCACCTCACCTTAGATTACCATGGTTCTTCTATTCAAACATTAGGTAACCATTTGTCCAAATCCTTAACATTTGAAACACTTAACCTCACTTGTCTTCCTTCCTAAGCTCTAACCCTTCTCAAACTTTGACAATATCTCCTTCTCCTCTACTTGGACAACTTGAGCAGGTTCGGTTTTAGCGACTTTACTTAGTTTTATTCACATAACTTTGCTCAGAATAGGTCCACTAAGGGTAAGGTGACTAACAGGAGCTTAGAATCTCCTTATTTAGTGCCTCTTGATTCTCTAGGTAGCTTAGATAGCTTCATCAAGTGATGCAATGTCTATGGTCTACAAAATATCTCTAATCTCATACTTTAACCACCCACTAATGAATTGGGACATAGTGCAATCTTCAAGCTTAATAACTTCACATCAGATCGTCAACATCTAGAATTCCTTCACATAGGCATCAACACTAGATCCACCTTATCTCAACTCTTGTTATTGCTTGAAGGCATCCAATAAATAATATCTTAGAACAAACCTCCTTCTCATGACTCTCTTCATCTCATCCCAACTCTTAACTTCACGTTATCCTTCTCTTCTATGGGTGGCTTGTAATTTCTTCTACTACAAAGCAGCATAGCTAATAAATTCCAACACAATAAGTTTGACGTTAGCATTATCAAGCACTTCATGGCATTCAAATTGCTTCTCAATCTTGTCCACCTAGTTCAAGTAGTCCTCTACATCACTACTTTTAGAAAAACTTAGGATACACATCCTTAACCATTCCACTCTAGGAGCTTGAATATTCCTCTCCTTAGGTTCATAATACCCATCCACTTCATCTCCTTCTTCCCCATCTACTTCTTTAATTTCATTGAGTGCTAGCCTACATCTAGCAACTCTATCTTCTCCTCCAACTTAGGGCGATTGAATTGGGGCATTAGCTTGGCCATATTGACTACTGCCCTTCTCGAGTTGTTCATTAGCTCGTCCATTGTGCGGACCATTTTTGGTTCGCTATCTATCTACAATTATGATAGTCACTAGCTTAGCCAAGAGGTAGTGAGTCTATTTAGTTATTCAACTACTTATTAGGGTACGAAGTTTCCTTATTGACCTTGTCCATTTTGAGAGCCACTTTCTTGGTTACCCAGAGTTCCTTGAACAGTAGAATCAAACATTGTAGTATATTTGAAGAGATTAATAGTTGAAAATACCACTTAAAATTCTCTCTACAAGTGATAACAATATAACAACACCTAACACTACTATTGTTATGTCAACTACCCATAACAAACAAAGAACACTCACATTTTATTCTGCATACAAGAAATAAGGGAAAATAGAGCATGAAATTTCTTCAACACTAAAGATTCTTCAATTAATCATGACAATAACAGAACTTCTAAAATATATGAACATAGCAATAAATCTCTCAAAGTACAAAGTAATAGAAACTTGCTTGAATGTAGCTAAGCTCTAATACTAAGATGATATGGGCGCAACGTGAATGAAGGCATAACATTTGATATTACATATAACCAAGGGGATGGGTCCAAACCATGAGATGGTCTAAAGGTTAAATGAAAGATGAAGGTTAAGCAAGGGTCTCATGCACCGACGGTGGATATGATGCACTAATGCTTCACATGAACTCAGGTCATACTTAATATTATGCACTAGTGTAGCTAAAGGGCACTTGCTACTAATTTACATTCACAATGGATCAGATAAGAGTAAACAAGGGTATGTAGAAGACTCTTAGCTCATGAGAATGTATTTGAATGTCAATGGTATTTTCTATTGCGGCTATTGCAATTTATAAGTATTTATGTGACCCAAATGGGGTAAGTCCTAAGTTAGTGCAAATTACAAAAAGATTCCTACTAATAAAGGAAAAGGAATAATTGACAAGGGTAGAGTTGTAATGAAACAAAAAGAATATTCGATTACAAAATGATAGGATGAATGTTAGAAAATAGGGCGGTATCAACTGTGCATTATTTGGTTCCAATGACACTACTCGTTGAGTAGAGTAGGTTCTAAGCAAATCAGGTTAAGGCTGGTAGTTCGATAGTTAGATAACTCAAATGTTCTAAATGGAGGAAAGGATAGTTCTGGAGGTAGTCTATTGTTAGGTCAGCATCAGTTGGTCGGCTTGGGATCAAAGTTGGCCTTGGCAATGTAGTAGGTTAGCATTACGCGGGTATGGTACTTAGCCTTAGACTGATCTATTGTAGGGCGGTCGGCTCGATGACAAGTCAGTCACCTCAGCCATCTCTTAGATGAGGTGAAGTGTTACAAATTGAGGACGGTCTAGTCGTGGTAGATGTCGTATACTGTACGAAGAACTCCTAATTGGTTACCCTTCTAATCATGAACTCTTCACACAATATATGAGGCTCTACAACCACTAGTTTCCCAAGAATATACAAATCCATATGATATCATTACACAAACATATTTATATAAAATTTAAACTACAAAGTTTACAATATACAGTAATTTAGTATATCTAAGTCTATATTACAAATAAAACAAAAGTACATAAGTAAAAGTCTACATAATCCGTTCTCTTTCAATACATTGGATGGCTCGCTCTTGCCCAAGTCCTCAAGCTAACCTGTAGCATCCTCCAGCTAGCCTTAACGAATAAGCTATCTTGTAGCAAAAGTCTAAGGGGGTATAAGCCCAAGCTTAGTTAGCAAAATGCTCAGCCACACCATAAGCAAGTTATAAATACATTATATTCACGCATATGAATGAATAGTCAAATAGAATGCCAAACAATACATATAGTTAACTAGTCCATATACATAACTCAGATTTAATGCCCTCCAAAATTAAGGTTGGAGTATACATAGCACCAATCAGATGTTGGTATTATACTAGAACTTACTTTACTACAGAACTCCACGTTCCGTACTTAAATCAAACAAGCCTTTTATTTTCATAAAAACCAAGTTCTAGTATAATCGTAAGTGGGCCCCCACAGTCTACTCTCACCCCTAAATGGAGGCCTTTAGACTCGAACCTTAGTTAGGTGGTTGGCGCTTGCAATGCTTAGTATTCCCGTAAGCTAAGGTAAGGTTATTTTATATGAGTGCACTATACAAAACTAATAAATTTATAATAACAACCCCCAAATGGTCTCTCTTTACCTCTATGTGATGTGACGACCGGAATTATGTCTATGCAATGCATGTTGATGCATGTACCAGTTTCTTCTTATGAGCCGAGTATAATTAAGTCCAATTATGATGTGACCATGCAGCAAACAAAGTATTATTCGTACTTAAGGTAAATTCACAACTCAGTACAAATAACATACACAAGTATTTCCTAACCTTATACAACAATCAATTAACAATATCATTTAAGTCCACTATCTACAATCACATATAAGCATGGAATCATAGGGTAAATACTCACTTAGCCTTGACGACTCGCTCTAATCATAGTCTCAATCGAGAGATCCTCGCCCACCTCGGGATCACTTGATTATTACGATAAAATAATGCTAGTAAGTAATTGAATTTACTAGTAATTCTAGATATCTATTTACCTAATTCTATTTATATTACTATCAATTTTTATTTGGTTAAACTTTATCACTAATCGTATGTAACTATTTCATTCTATTTCTGATATTTGTGAATTTATAATCATTTTTTATCATTTTTGAACGTACATTCACACGGTAATATCCGTTTTGGATGTTAAAACCCGTGTTTTACGATATGAGCTAAATTTATTGAAATTTTAACTATAGAAGCTTAATTATTCTTATTATATCCTATTTTAGGACTTAATGATTTAATTAGCTATTAGATTCTTACACTTAGGGAATTTTATATTGGTATTACTAACTCATGTACTTAATTAGGTTTGATTCAATTTAGGAAGTGTATTAAGGTTTAAAAGATTTTTGGACCCTAAGTACGTGTACATACTTATGTTATACTCTTATGTAATCTTATAAGTTATTATTTTATAAGCTTATACTTATGTCATCGCTTATGTCATCAATCACTTGTGTTATCGCTTATGTCATCATTCGTTTATGTCATGGCTTATGTCATCTTTTAATTGCATCATTGCTTACATCATTATTTGATTACATAAGCTCTTACCTCATGCTTAAGTGTCTTATGTACACTTATACATATATTAAGTATATACTTATACATTTGCTATACTTATATATATACTAGTATACTCATACATATATTTATACATATACCGTATTTATACTTATACATATACCCATATACACATACAGTGACATATGTATTTTATATGTATTTTTGTATGCCTAAAATTCTTCTTAAGAAAGCTTCTCAAATTTCATCTTTTTGTATTTTAAGGGTGTATTTAGCATGGTATATGTATATATAGTTGGTATATACCTTATTTTGGGTTATGTACATATTGGATTCTTACGTACAAAGGTCTTTATACATGTATTTATCTAGTATACTCTTATATACACATACTTAGATACAAGTACACATGCTCTTCTTCTATTTACTAAGGCTATCTTACACTTCTAAACATAAAAATTGAATCTTTAAGCTTTCTACAACATATATGTACACAACACATAAACTTCTTAAACGAACCTACTTATGCATCTAACTATTAAATAATATGGAGTAATACATAATAACATACCTTTGTTTTCTTCTTGAAATATGGTTGCAAAGTTTGAAAATTAAAAAAGAGTAAAAGGGAAAGGGAAGTCACGGTTATGGAGGTGAGGAAAAGAACTTGGTTTTATTTTGTCTTGTGTTTGAAAAGAAGAAGAAAGTGGGGTCTAGGAAGGGACACAAATGAAAAGAAAAGGGAAGAAATAGCTAAAAGAAAAGAAAAGAAATCATTAGACGGAAGAGATAAGTCTAGAATGAAAGTGACATTTTGTTGACTTTTCCATATGTTGACTTTAGTCAATATGTGTTGACTTAATCAACCTTTTGACTTTAGTCAACATTTGTTGACTTAGTCAACTTTTCGAAAATACATGCCCTTTAGTGTACATAATGTAGTAATTAAGGAAAATTAGGAGAAAAATTAAGGAAATGAAAGGAAATAAGAAGTTTAGTGAATTGATTAGTAAAAATAGATAACGAGATCTTTCATTAGGTATTTATATCCTATATAGACTATTTGGTAAGCTATTTAGTATAATTATGATGAAAAGTATCATTTAGGGTATTAATGTTTACTACATGCAACCTAAGCATCAACTAAACTCTTAACTCTATGTAATGCTAACCTAATTATATACTTAGAAGATGAATGTGATCTGTGATACAATATCTTAGTTTCTAAAGGACTACTATAGTATTATATGTATTTACGAATGATTGAAAGTTATCTTTAATTTTTTTACTAATGATTTGGTATAATACTAAGGTTATATTGTTAATTAGGGTTTAAGGGTAAATTATGGTGATTTAGTGATTTTCTATCCATAAAGTTATAATTTTAGGGTTTTTATCACTTTCGAATGAAATCTTTAGTATTTACGTACATTTAGGATAGAAAAATTTTATATGCGATTAACTAGTTATTTTAGGGTTTTCGCTTTCATTAACCTTGTCAACTCCTAGATTATCTAACATACTTAAGTCTATTTTAGATGTTAGATTGAAAAATTTAGGGGTTTACATGAAGAGCAGAGTAACTCAGTAGGTCAAACTAGAGAATGCATTACTCTTTAGATTTAAGTCCTATTAGATAGCTTAGTGAACTATATGAGTGAGTCCTCAAGATCGAGAGCACATGATAAGTCCGTGATCCCTATCATCTTCTCCTTCAGCCACCAACTCACCATTTCCATTGCTTGAGAGGTAATAAAAAAAATTATTCTCTAAAGGTTTAGGGTGATATAATAAGGTAGCTGACAATTGTAATGGGGTAAAGCTACTAAAATCAAAGATGTCATACTTCTCTCAATGCTCACTAGCCAACTCTAGCATAGACTTTCCTTTTAGTTGCTCAACTATCTATGATGTGATTGGAATGACAAAGTGGTTAAGGTATGGACTAGCCCATTAAAAGTGCTGGGATCCTCTATTGCATGTTTTGCCAGGTACTCCATAAGAATTTTCTTAATAGATTCTTCTTCTAAGGACTGTTCTTGGTAAGGTAGATAATGTGTACATAGGGTATAAGGATTTTGCCAATAAGGTTATAGTTAGGACACTCCTTAAAAGAATTGTAGTGCCCATTATACCAACACACAATCTTAGAATTTAAGGTTATATGTTCCACATAACTACTACTGGGATCATTCCATTAGCTATCTCCTTAACTCCACCAACCATACTCCATACTAATCTCCATAGCCATGCAACTTAATTCAATAGTATGCAAACATTCTCAACCCCAAACTTCAAAAATAATAAACTAAAACCTATAATTGTAAAGACGAAGCACATGATGCAAAATTTAGAAATAAATAATGTTAACAAATAAATGCAAACCTAAACAGAAAAGGAATTTTTTTTTTTCAAATTTTCAAAATTTTTTGGTTTTTTATATTTGTAGAGTATTAAAGCTATGGTGTTATTAATATCGTAGTCCTAAGCAATAGTACCAAAAACATGATACGAGGCAAGTACACCTATTAAATTATAATTTAGTAGATTTGAGGTTGAATGTCGTTAACTACATTCAAATACCAATACTTTACCCTTTTTCTACTATCTAACCTAATAGTTCAATGCAATTACTATAAACTATTGAATCTAAATTATACTAAACTAAGTTAAATTGATGTATTAAAACAATTAATGAAACATAAAAATAAATGATAAATTATTAATAATGTGTCATCTTAATATTCAGATTATTGATTCCCCTAGAACATCTATGTAATCTACAATCTTATCTTAATTATCTGGATTATGGGAATCCTTAACTTATACTAATATTGCTCTCAAGATTACTAACACCAAACCATTAGGATAATTAATTGAAATCTCTTTCTAATTAAAAACTCAAAAATTGCATTAACGATCTATGAACGAGGCTTTAAGTTTCACCCTAATCAAATGAAATCACTATAGTCTATCTCTAAGTCTACACTAACTCATAATTACTCTAGATCTATTCACATTAAGATTTCTCAATCTTTATATGCAAAATCAAATGAATTGAATTAATAAGCAAGCAATTATCAAGTCAAAACCAATAGGAACACATAATTAGAATGCAGTTAATTAGAAATCATAGATTAAATAAAGAAAAAGGAAACTGATTACATAGATTGTAAGGTTTACAATAATTGAATACTAAAATGAACTAATTTAGAAAGTTGAAATAAAATAAAGAAATGATGTGCTTAGGAGCTCAGTAATCACTTAGACTTACTATAGAGAACAGTAATTGGATAGGTCCTTAGAGATATCAAAGAAAATGAATGGAATAGTCATCAACACAATAGCTTCCGTGCGCTACTCAAAGGATATGATGGACTAATGAACACAACATAACTTAGTACTTCACTTCATATGACACACAAGTTAATACTAAGGTCTACTCGCCACTAATCTCAAGCTACTCAGTAAGATTAGATAAGAGCATAAGGAAAATTTACTCGAAAAGGGATATCTTATAAGAACAAGAATATTTATTAAGTGTAAGGTATATGATAATTTTGGCTATAAGGAAAAAGGACTATTTATAGTAAGTCTTTAGGACAACAAGGAGACCTACACAATTACAATAATGGGTAATACAAAAATACTATCATGGTACATTACCAAAAGGGTAACAGGGAAAAATAGAGTAAAGGAATATAGTACAATGTCAGAAAAAAGAATGATAGGTGACATATTGTGATTAGGTCCACCTTTTGGAGTCTTAGGATGTTGTAGTTGAGCTATACTAATGTTGGGGATGCTATTGACAAATGGTACTTGGAGTTTCCAAGATGAATAAAGGATGTACTCGACCATGGCTCTTGTCATGTCTATGGATAGGAAGAGTAAGGTTTGCTGTGAAGTCGCCTCAACCTCAATATTCAACAGATCAGCCTCAGCACTTGTCAATCCTATAGGTTAGTAGAGTATAACTCGATTTTTTGTAACCTCAGGCTCAACACTTGACAAGTCGACCTCAACACTTTAGTGGTCAGCAAAAAAAGAAGGATCAAAGTAAAGTAGATTATGTTTAAGTTGTAACTTTAAGGAGTTCATGCATAACTCTTCCTTATGCAAGAGATCATCCTCGATAAGCTGATATGAGAGTATCCTCCTTGCAAAAGATTGTAGGCTTCAAAGATGACCGCAAGTGAGGGGACTGAAGGTTGGCAATCTATCAAGAGAGAAGAAACAAAATAAAAGGAACCCTAGCTCTAATCTCCTAAAGATGACTAATTAGTGGAATCCATTTACAAGGTCTCATAATTATTTGTAGTATAGGGAATCTTTATAGGATTTTATTCACTTCATCATCTCTAGACATGACCATGTCAAAATACTCATGCAATTGGATGTGAATTGATTGCAATTCTCATACAAGAATAACCAACATGGCTTCTAGCATAACCATACTCTTTAGCATAGTTTCTTATAGACATCATATTTTTGCCCCATTTATTATATTTTCCAAATAATAAAGAAAAGTCCCTAACTAGTAAAATTTCAAAAAATGGAAATGTTTCAAAAATACGAAAAAAAAGAACAATATGCAAAATATAAAAATATAAAAATTAATTGAATATTTTATAAGCAATTTAAGTTTTAAGTAAAGTTAAGTTAAATCATGTTCATCTTTCAAGTTTATCATACCAAGCAACACCATAGTACTAAATTTTTCAAATTCACATACTTACCTATTAATGCCTTAAACCCAAGTTCGCTAACTTGCTCATATCTCATCTCTTACTCATACCACATGACTCCAAATTATCCTTCACTATGAATTGTGATGCAAATAAACCTTAGAATCTAATACCAAGGGTGATGGGAATCAGGCTACTAGACCTATAAACTACAATCAAGCTCGAAGATTAGAGAGGCTGGTATGATGAATTCTTTTATTCTTACTGACCCTCGCCGAGGCTGAGTACTTTCTTACTGAGTCACCCTTCATGCCAAGTCGTATGACTACCTACCTTTCTATAGTATGCCAAATTGATGATTACTTATTCGTACTCAAGACGACCAATTACTCAGCATTTTCCCTATTGAGAAGTCCAGAAAGAGAGAGTTTGGACTGACAAAGCCATCCCTGTTTAGATAAGTCAGCTGTCCATACTTTTTGTCCACATCTTCCAATAACCTCACCAATGCAGCATTGCTATGTGTACAGTATCATGTGTAGAATTTGCTGTGCTAATGATTGTTTTTCTTGTATATCCATTTTTACCCTTTTTATATCTTGTACATTACTTCCTTAGGAAATATCGTTTTGTCTTCTCCTTTATAGGCAAGTTATCCTAACTTATGGGTATAAATATCATTATACTTATAGCTGTAAAGACATATTATTTTGCATACACTTCAGTCTTTTCTTTCTTACATAAACATTGTTTATTTACACTTAACATCACTCTTATCTTAATCCTTGAGTAAGGCTAGGTGGCGAGTAACCTCACTGGACTAATTCGTGTATCATATAGAATTGTCCTGTGAGTCTTCAGAAGTTCCATTAGTGCATTATATCCTCTGGAGCTATTCATAGGTTTTTCTTACCTTTCATTCATCATTCATTCCTTTTGCACTTTCTTTCATTAGGTGTTTCAAGCTTTTGGCAAGCTTGGACCCATTTAGTGACCAACCTTATCTGTTCTTGGTCACAATTTGTAACATCTTGGTATTAGAGTGAAGGTTTTGTTCGAGTTGATGTATGTTTTCGCAGTTTTGTTATACTCTGTTTTACATATGCGAAGCAAAGCAAGTTATTGTGCTCATTTGATTGCCGTATTGTTAACTGTTAATTTTTTCAACTGTTTGTTTGAGCTTTGAATCTATAAGGAAAAATGACTGACCCAAGAATGAATGTTGGTACTACTAATGATAGTGAGGTTGTCCACCTTGGACAATAGTCTTAGGGAACTCCCAAAAGCATTGATGAGAGACTTGATGAGATAGCTAACCTCTTAATAGACTTGACCCGAGCTGTTCATGTGTTGTCTTACTAACCTACTGAGACTTCGTAAAACACCCTACAAGTTGCTCAGCCTATTAGAGGTCTGAATGCAACTCAACCCATTTGAAGTGGAGGAGTAAGCAGACGAGTAAGGTGAAGAATAGACTTGAGAGAACATGATAAAGAAGACAAGGAAGAATATTTTGAAGTAGAGCATATACGAGTCCCTAGAGCAACTACCATGTAAAGCTTTGAATTACGAGTTTCAATAGATATGGAAATGCTGATGAATGCCTAGAGTAGGAAGAGAAGGTAGAGCGTATATTTGATTACTATTAGTATGAGGATTATGAGAAGGTGAGAACTACTGCTGTTGAGTTATCCAGATATGCTGCTATGTAGTGAAAGAATTTTTAGGCTATGAGGCGATGAGAGGGATATTAAAGGATTAATACTTGGCCAAGGATAAAGAGAATACTTAGGAATATATTCAAATTGGAAACCTATCTGCAAGATAATTTCACTCAGCTTTAGGAGTTAAGACAGGGGGGCTAAACTATTGATGAATATGTTTAAGAATTTTAAATGCTTATGATACGTTGTAGAGTAGAGGAACCACCAGCTCAAACAGTCTCAAGATTCATTACTGGATTGAGAGGAGACATTCGAGACATTATGGAGCTCTAATAATTTGACACAATGGATGAAGTTGTTAGGATTGCCCAGTGAGTAAAAAGATAAAGGAGGAGCTAACTAATAACTAGGGAGCCAATTAGCCAACCTAAATAGGTAAGTCATTAAGCTTAGTTGAGTATAGAGTTGAACAAAAAGATTGATGTCCGAGTCGAGCAAAAAGGTTGACCTGATGGTGAAGTGCTGACCTAAACTTATGAGAAGGGATAAGGGCCTAGCAGGAAGATGCGCCAGATCAAGTGTTTCAAGTGTCAAGGGTTCAGACATATGATTACTCAATGCTTAAGCCGTAAGACAATGGTCATCAAGGGAGACCTCTTAAAGCTAGAAGTAGATAGTACAAATGAAGAACCCAAGGAGGAGGTCCCTACCAAGAAAGAAAGTGCTAAAAAAGAGCTCATTGAGGAGGACATGTTTGTTGAGGACTTGTTACTCATGGTTGTTCGACGTACTATGAAATGGAACCCTTGTAAAAGGAGGACTTGAGAGAGAATTTGTTCCACACCACCTGTAAGGTAAATGATCAAGTGTGGGCCCTCATCGTGGATAATGGAAGCTGCACTAATGTGGCATCAACTAATCTTGTTTCAAAACTAAAGTTGCCAATTGTTGTACATTTGAGACCATTTAAGTTGCACTGGTTGAGTGAGAAAGGAGCATTACATGTCACTTGGCAAATATTGCTGTCGATTACTATAAGGAATTACTCTAACCAGATTCTCTACGACGTATTGCTTATGTACACTTCCTACATGTATATATTTGAGAGGGATGACCAAAAGATCACACTGAATTCGATGTCATCAAGAGAATTTAATAAGTTATAGACAAAACTTGCTTGTGGATCGAATAAGGCTTTGGTATTGAGTAAAGCTAAGCTTTGAGAGGCCATTAATGCTAATGAGCCAACCCACTTGTTGATCAGGCAATTGTTGGAAATGAAGGAGCGGGGTGTGCTACCCCAAGAAATCAAGGAGTTACTAGATGAATATGCCAACCTGTTCCTAGAATAGTTACCCAAGGGGTTGCTCGCAACTCGAGGCATAGAGCACTGCATTGACCTAGTGCTCGGTGCTGTACTGTAGAATAACCCATCCTATCGGATGAATCTCGTACAGGCTTTTGAGCTCCAATGTCAAGTCAATGAGTTGTTAGAGAAGGGTTATATGAGAGAGAGTCTCAAACCTTATGTTATGCTTATACTTTTAGTGCCGAAGAAGGATGGAACCTTGTAAATATGTGTAGACAACCGAGTTGTGAACAAGATCATGATTAAATACAAGAATCCAATCCCAAGGCTAGAAGAAATGATGGATGAACTAAGTAGAGCCAAGATTTTCAGCAAAATTGATCTTAAATTTGGCTACCATCAAATCTGCATGAAACTAGGGGACAAGTGGAAGACTGCGTTCAAGACTTGTAATAGACTTTACAAATGGATGGTCATGCCCTTCGGCTTATTGAATGCCCCCAACACTTTCATGAAACTAATCAACTACGTGTTGAGACATCTCATATTGAAGTATGTCGTGGTGTACTTTAACAACATCCTGGTCTACAGTATCGACATGTCGAGTCATTGTAAACATCTCAAAGCAATCCTAAATATCCTTCGTGTCGACAGATTATTTGGCAATCTAAAGAAGTGTTGCTTTTGCCAAGGGGAAGTGGTATTCTTAGGCTATGTAGTCAGTAGAGGAGTATTACGAGTCGATGATGAGAAGATCCGAGCAATTATCGAGTAGCTGACTCTTACTACTTGTGCTGACATGAGAAGTTTCCATAGACTAGCTTCATTTTGCAAAAGATTTATCAGGAATTTTAGCACCCTCACTATGCCACTTATTGAACTAACAAAGAAAAACACCGATTTCCAATAAGGAGAAAGGGAGGAGAGGAACTTTGCTGAGGTAAAAGAAAGATTGACCTCCACTGCAGTGTTAATACTACCTGACTTCGACAAAATTTTTTAGCTGGAATGCAACACATTAAGCATTGGAATAAGCACTATCCTAATGTAAGAAGGTCGACCAATTGCCTTCCATAATGAGAAGCTCCAACGACCCTAGTTGAATTACTTCGTGTATGATAAAGAACTTTTGTCACTGATTTGAGTACTGCAAGTATGGTAGCACTATTTACTATTGAGAGAATTTGTCATATATGTTGACCATGAATCACTAAGGTATCACCGAAGTTAGACCAAGTTGTTGAAGTAGCAGTCAAGTTGGGTTAAATTCCTTGAACGACTCAATTTTGTAACAAAGTACAAGCAGCGAAAGAGTAACATAGTTGCAAATGCTCTTTTGAGGAGATATGTGATTTTATTAGAGCTGCAGACTAAACTGTTTGGGTTTGTAAGTATCAACGAATAGTACTCTAAGGATCCATACTTCGGACCCATAATTTTGTAATGTGTCGATGGGAAGACAGTAGATAAGTATCATGTAAAGGATGGTTATTTGTTTCAAGGCACAAAATTATGCATGCCAACTTGTTCCCTAAGGGGAGTTATTGATCAAGGAAGCTCACAATGGAGAACTCTCCAAATATTTTGGAGAAAAGAGGACTTGTGGATTGTTAAATGCTAATTCTTTTTGGCTAAGAATGAGGAAGGTTGTGCACCAAGTTGTCAAAAGTTATGCTGTATGCAAGAAGGCTAAGTACCGAGCCAAGCGAGGGAAAGCAATGCCCTTACCTATTCCAAGGACGTCATAGACTGAATTGAGCATGGACTTTATTTTCAGTGTCACGAACTGAGGACGGCTTAGTCGTGGCAGACGATGTATACTGTACAAAGAACCCTTGATTGGTTACCCTTCCAATCAAGAACTCTTCACACAATATACAAGGCTCTACAACCACTAGTTTCCAAAGAACATCCAGACTCACATGATATCATTACACAAACATATTTATATAAAATTTAAGTTATAAAGCTTACAATACACAGCATTTAAGTATGTCTAGGTCTATAATAATAAGATAAACAAAAGTACATGAGTAATAGTCCACTTAAACTATTCTCTCTCTATATACAGGACAGTTCGCTCTTGCCCAAGTCCCCAGGCTAACCTGTGGCATCCCTCGTCCTGCCTCTACAAACAGGCTATCCTGCAACAAAAGTCTAAAGGGGTGTAAGCCTAAGCTTAGTGAGCAAAACCCTCAGCCACACCACAAGCAAGTTATAAGTACATTTTATTCAAGCATATGAATGAATGATCAACCAGAATGCCAAACAATACGTATAATTAACTAGTTCATGTACGTAACTTAGATTTAACACCCTCCGAAGTCAGGGTTGGAGTTTACATGGCACCAATCAGATCCGGGTATTATACTAGAACTTACTTTATTACGGAACTCTACGTTTCGTACTTATATCAAATAATTCTTTTATTTTCATAAAAACCGAAGTTCTGGTATAATTATAAGTGGGCCCCCGCAGTCCACACTCACCCCTAAACGGAGGCCTCTAGACTCGAACCTTAGCCAGGCGGTTGGCGCCTCCAATGCCTAGTGTTCCCGCGGGCCAAGGTAAGGTCATTTTGTACGAGTGCACCGTACAGAACCAAATAAATAAATAATATCAACTCCCGAATGGCCTCTCTTTACCTCCGTGTGATGTGACGACTAGAATAGTATCCATGCTATGCATGTTAATGCATGTCTCAATTTTCTTTTTATAGGTCGAGTATAATTAAGGTCAAATTATGCTATGACCATCTAGTTATACACACAATCATTTTCTATCCTATCATGCAACAAACATAGCATTATTAATAGTTAAGATAAGTTCACAACTCAAGACATACCAGCATACACAAGCGTTTCCCAAACCCATCACAATAATCAATTGACAATAGTATTCAAGTCCACTATCTACAATTACAAAACAAGCATGGAGTCATTGGGTAAATACTCACTCGGCCATAGCGACTCATCCTAATCGTAGTAGTCGATCGGGAGGTCTTCATGCTCCTCAGGGTCACCTGATCATTACGATTTGATAAGGCTAGTAAGTACCTAAATTAACTAATAATTCTAAACATTTAATTATCTAATTCTACTTAGACTACTATCAACTTTTACTCGGTTAGACTTTATTATTAATCGTATATAACTTCTTCATTTTATTTCTGATATTTATGAATTTATAGTCGTTTTTCATCGTTTTCGGACGTATATTCATACGGTAATGTCTGTTTTGGATGTTAAGACCCCTATTTTACATTATGAACTAAATCTATAGAAATTTTTAACTATAACACTTAAGTATTGCTATTACTTATATTTATAGCCTTTATTCCTTAAATTCTTATAATTAAGGGATTTACTTTGTTATTACTAATTCATGTACTGAATTAGGTATAATCTAATTTATAAGGTGTATTAGGATTTACTGATTTTAGTACCTGATTACCTACATTTTTCTTATTTTTCTCATTTTCTAAACCTATGCTTATGTCATCGCTTACATCATCTTTTCTTTATGTCATTGCTTATGTCATCACTTGCTTATGTCATGGCTTATGTCATCATGTGCTTATGTCATCACTCACCTCATCATTTGATTACATAAGCATTATCTTATGCTTATGTCATATGTACATGTCTTATGTACATTTGTTCCTTACTTTATATTTATGTACATATGCCTTAAACATACATATACTTATACATCTACATATATTTATACCGTATTTATATATGTATTCCTACTCATATACCTATACGGTTGGATACGTATTTTTATACTAAAAATTCGTATGCCAAATTTTCCCTTAAGAAAATCCTCTCAATTTCATCCTTTTGTATTTCTATGTATGTATTTAGTATAATATACACATATATAGTTAGATATGGTCTTAAGTTAGGTCATGTACATGATAATTACTTATGTATAAAGGTTCACATACTTGTATTCCTTTGGTATTTCTTTATGTACACATACCTAAGAGTACATACACATGTATTTCTTCCATTTCCTTCATGATTCTTCATTTTCTATACTTAAAGATGGAAACTTTGTTTCCTCTTCTTCAAGACATCAGTAAACACCTAACTACTTATCTAATCTACCTAATTAACTAACTAATAAATAACATAAAGTAACATAAAACAACTTAAAGACATACCTTTAATTGTGTTGAAGTTTTTGGAGACAAAAGCAAAGGAATGAAAGTGAAAGAGGAGAGGGAAGTTCACGGCATGGAAAGGGAAGTTTTGCTTTGTTTCTTTTTGTTTGATTCTAATTATGGAAGACAACAAATAGTGGGGCCTAAAAGAGATAATTGTGGACGGCAACAATTAAGGGGAAGGGAAAAAGAAAAATCAAAAGAAAAGAAAAGAAAGCCATCATTAAGGAAGAGATATTTTCCTTATCTCTTAAGTGTAATTTGTTGACTTTTCAAAGTGTTGACTTGGTCAACCCTTTGACTTTGGTCAACATGCATTACCTTAGTCAACACTCCTTAAGTATGTGCAATTTTGTGTACATAATGTAGTAATTAAGGGAAATTAGGGAAAAAATGAAGGAAATGAGAGGAAATGAGATATTTGATGAATTGATTAGTAAACATAGTTGATGAAGTCTTACTTTAGGTCTTTATAGCTTTATCTCTCATTTGATAAACTACTTTGGATAACAAATGCAAAAAGTACTAATTTGAGTATTAAAGTTCACTACATATAACCTAATCTTCAACTATTACCCTAACTCTAAGTGAAACTATCTTAATCACTTACTTAAGAAGTAAACATAATCTATGACTCATTATCTTAATTTCTAATGGATTACCTAAGGATTCGAATCTTATAAACATGAATGAGAGTCATCTCTAACCTTTTACTAGTGAATTGGACAAAAGATGAGCATTATATTATCGATTAGGGTTTTAGGGTATATCATGTTGGATTAGTGCACATATGTCTTTAAGATAATCATTTTTAGGGTTTCTATCACTTTTGAATAAAATCTTTAGCATTTAGAAATATTTAAGGTAGAAAAGTTTCTTACGCGATTGAGTAATTCTTTTAGGGTTTTCACTTTCATTAGCCTTGTCGACTCCTAAATTGTCTAACATGGTTGAGTCTATTACAAAAGCTAGGTTGATAATTTTAGGGGTTTACATTCAGACTACCGTGAACTACTCAAGGTAGAGATTCTATAATGATCGTTGTGGATAGGTTTAGTAAAATGGCACACTTTGTGCCCTATACCAAAAGTAACGACACTTTGGCTATTGTTTCTCTTTTCTTGCAGGAGATTGTACAAATACATGGCATATCGAGAAGTATAGTCTCTAATAGAGGCTCAAAGTTCTTAAGCCATTTCTAAAAAACCTTGTGACGTAGAGTAGGGACCAAATTACTCTTCATAGCTCATGTCACCCCCAACAGATGGCTAAATAGAGGTGGTTAATCGTACTTTGGGATCATTGCTCCAAGCTGCAATAGGCAAGAACTTGGCTGATTAGGACGTCTACTTACCAGTGGTCAAGTTCACCTACAACCAAATAGTACATGACATCATTAAGTAGACTCCTTTTAAAGTTGTCTGTGGATTCAATCTCGAGTTGCCTCTCTACCAAACCCCTATACCATAACCCGTATAAGAGGATCCTAACCCTTCAGCTAGAGCATAATCCCTTCAGCACATATGCAATAAGATCACTTGGCACATCGACTAAGCTGCTAAAAGAATGCAAGAAAGGGCTAAGGGTAAGACGGCTAAACAATTTCAATAGGGAGACTTGGTGTAGCTACACCTCAGTGAGGAACGGTTCCTAAACAAGGGAAAGAACAAATTATCTGCAAGGGCAAAAGGACCTTTTAGAATCCTTCAAAAGATTAATGATAATGCCTGCAGATTGGAATTGCCATAGGCTATAGGCTTTCTGATGCCTTCAACATTGTCAACTTCAATTAGTATCAACTTGACGGAGAACTGAGTGAAGACCGTTTAGATTTGATCCTAGATTTAAAACAACTCGGAAGGAATAATGGGAATCAAGTTACCAGACCTCTAACTTACAGCCAAACTCGAGGACTAGAGGGACTGGCATGATGAATCCTTCCGTTCCACCCAACCCCTACTAAGGCCATACACTTCCTTATAGAATCACCCTTCATGCTGAGCCATATGACTACCTATCTTTTTATAGTACGCCGAATTGATGATACTCGCTTGCACCAGAGCTAACCAATTACTCGACATTATCTTTACTGAGAAGCCGAGAAAAACAGAGTCTGGATTGACGAAGCCATCCCTACTTAGACAAGCCAGTTGTCGGTACTTTTTGTTTGCATCTTCTAATAACCTCACCAATGTAGCATTGCCACATGTATAGTATTATGTGTAGAATCTATTGCACTAATGATTGTTTTTCTTATATATCCATTTTTATCCCTTTTGTATCTTGTACATTACTTCCTTAGGAAATGCCCTTTTGTCTTTTCTTTTCTTTTATAGGTAAGTTACCTTAACTTATTGGTATTAATACCCTTGTACTTGTAGTTGTAAAGATAGATTATTCTGAATACATTTGACTATTTCCTTCATTATGTAAACACTATTTGTTTACTCTCGGCATCACTCTTATTCTAACCCTTGAGCAAGGCTAAGTGGTAAGTAATATCACCAGACTAATTCGTATGTCATATCGAATTGTGTCGTAAGTTCTCGAAAGTTTCATTAGTGTATCATATCCTCTAGAATTATTCGTGGGTTTTACTTACCTTTCATTCGTCATTCATTCCTTTCACACTTTCTTCCATTAGTTCTTTTGAGCTTTTTGCAAGCTTGGACCCATCCAGCGACTGGCCATGTTTATTCTTAATCACTATTTGCAACAAAGGGTTTCATTAATTTCTTAGTCACTTGTTGCAATCATAAGCTGTCACATAGTATGATGACTTATCCTTGCATTTTTTTTATTAATTTTCCAATTTTTTATATTAATTTACCTTATTTTAATAATAATTTCTTATTATATATGTATATTTAATACAAATAATGCATATTCTATATTAATACATGTATATTAGATATAATTCAACTTCATTTATTATTTTTGTAAGTTAAATAACTTATCTCTAGTATCTCGCTACATCTAAAAGGTCAAATTTTGCAATTATCAGCATTATTGATAAATTGTCATTTTTCTCAAATTAATATTTTTATATAGCTTATTTTAAGAAATTGAATTTACTTAAATTACATCGTCTAATTTTTCTAACCTTATTATAAAGTTTGAAATAAAACAGATATTATAACCCGATGCCCTAAATTTAGAGGCTTGGATCCTAAGGTAATTGTATGAGCTTGAAATCTTGAGGTATTACAACACGTTACATTTTGAAACTTAAACGTCAAGCTCCTGCTATTTAACAAACGTACTTAGTATAAATACACTTTATTGAAATTAAATATTATATATACACTATTTTGAGAAATTAATCCTCTTAGCATTCTTCATCTAACTTTTATAATCTTATATTAAAATTTGGCTCAAATTGAACAAAATTATCCAAAGGCTCTAAATCCTTCTAAACACCTTAAACATCCTAACTCGAAATGGTTAGTTTAGTGACTAAGGTGCTTAATCGACTAGGGCCTTACATTCTACCCTCCTTACAAAATGTTTTGTCATTGAAACTTACTTATATAATAGGTTAATTCGCATACCAAGAATTCCAACTAACTACAAATAACTTATTAGAATCAGCATACTACCCTTGAGTAAATAGTTCGAGCATTGAGCCCTCTTGTGATTTGAAGACTCCCATGTTGCCTCAACTATAGTGTATCAACTCCATAACACTTCAACATACTCAATATCTTGATTTCTTAAACTTTGTATTTTGGTGTCTAAAATCTTTACTAGACATTCCACATATGGCAACTTTTCCTTTAGGTCCATAGGTAGTACATCTAATATAGTCCTAGGATCCCCTACATCAAAATAGGAAAAACATTATGAATACCTGCCATTTCTTCCAGTAATTCTAATTCATAAGCCACCTTCCCAATTCTTCTCTTACTCTGATAAGGTCCCAAATATCGTAAACTTAACTTTCCTTTAATAGTAAATTGCTTGGTACCCTTCACTGGTGATATTTTTAAAAAGACCCAATCACCCACTTGAAATTCTAACAAATTTCTTCTAACATTTGCATAGTTTTCTTATTAACTTTGTGCTATTCTCATTCATTACTGTATTATTTGTACTTTTTCCTTGAGATCCCATAGCATGGTTGGTCCAATCGTTTGTTTATTACCTGCTTTATCCCAATACACCAAAGATCTACATTTTCATCTGTACAATGCTTCATATGGTATAATCTAAATGGTACTATGATAACTATTCTTATAAGCAAATTCCACAAATGGTAAATGATCATCCCGGTTTCCACCAAACTCTAATATACATGCTCTAAACATATCTACGAATGTTTGTCTGGTATGTTTTGATTCTCTATCACTCTACAGATGGCATGGTATACTAAAGGTCAATTTAGTTCCCCATTTTGCTTGTAAAGACTACCAAAATCATGGCATAAATCAAGAATTATGATTAGAAATAAGTGATACTAATACCCCATGCAACCGAACTATTTCTTTAATATATACCTTAGCCAATTGAGATACAATTGTAGTTTGCTTAATAGTAAGAAAATGTGTAGACTTGGTAAGTCTATCTACTATAACTCATATCACATCATGTTGCTTCCTTGTTTTAGGTAAACCGCTTATAAAATCCATCGTTAATGCTCCCATTTCCATTTAAGTATTAGCAAAGGTTGTAACAACCTACCTCGCTTCTAGTGCTCTGCTTTAACCTTTTGACAAGTCACATACTTCAAGATGTATCGTGCCACATCTCCCTTCATTCCTATCCACTAGAACTTCTACTTCAAATCCTTATACATCTTCTTATTTCTAGGATGCAAAGAATACTTCGTATCATGAGCTTCTTCTAAAATCACTTCCTTAACTTTCTTGACTTTTCGAACACATACTATTTCCTTAAATTTTAACACTCCCTTATCATCAATCTAGATGTTAGGAAGTTTTTCCAAATTATCTTGGATCTTTTGTTACTCAACATCCTTTTCTTGAGCTTCCTTTATATGTTTTAGGAGTGTAGGTTATACTTCCAAATTTGCCAACATCAATCTACTTCCTTTGACCAAGATTTCCAACTTCATTCTTTCCATCTCTTTAATTAACTCCCTCTTATCTATAATTAGCATAACAGCATTGTAGATAGTCAATTTTCGTCTACCTGTCTTACTTATCCATTTGGCTACCAACAAACTGGGTAATCTATATTCTTAGCACCATATCGAGTAATTAACACTCTTAGCATTCCACCGAGGAACACAGATTCATTCTTGATTTGAATTCAAGTTCAAGGTGCGAACAGTTATCACAAACATGGTTATGTTAAATAATTGCCTACTCTCCCTATATTTCAAGGAAGGTGTCTAAGCAAGAATCTTACATGTATCTAAATAGCTATTCTAATAATTGCTCCTTTAGACATGATAGTTTCCTATAGATACAGAAAGAAACTCTATAAGAGACATTTGATAACTCTTAACCAATTGCTTTACTTTTCTCATTCCTGCTTACTGATTTAGGTATCGAAGTGGCCGCACTAGACTAGCCCCGATACTAAGCAATTTTCTTGTCTTTGTAGGACATTTCCAACTCTTAAAATTCACCAACAACATTTGGTGCAATCTTTTTTCTTCCTAAACACAGTCATATGGCTAAAACTAGAATGACTAAGAGTATAGGTGTTGGCACTTCCTCCCAACACTTTGAAGGGGGGAGTCAGTATACTAATGAGCAACGATTGGCTAGACTCGAGCAACTTTGCCTTGATTTGGCTAAGGAAAACTAGGAGTTAAATAGTAAACTTAAATAGATCCTTAACCTCCTTCACAATAGTATTCATCTAAATAAGAAGAAAGAGCATGGCGATCACAATGCCAAAAATAGCGATGAGGAATGTAGCCAGCACATGGTTCAAATACTTTAAACTACCATTTCTTATTTCAATGAACTAGCAAAAGTGTTTCATCAACACTTCCTTGTAAGCAAACTTCCTGTTAAGGATTCCTCAATCCTTAACATAATCAAACAAAGATCAAATGAGTTAATCAAAGACTACCTGGCCAGTTTTATAGCCAAGATGGTTTAAATCCTAGAATTGGATATGAGTATGGCCTTCAACACCGTAATCAATAGAGTTAAACCCCATGGAGACTTTTTCAAGTCTCTTACAAAGAATAAGCTAAAAGCTTTCATCGAGTTCAAGGCTAAAGCTACCTCATACATTTGTCAAGAGGATAACATAAAGGCTTAGCAAAAGGCCAATCAGAATAGAGGAGATAGAAAAAATGACAAAAGAAAAAGTGCAAAGGATAGACTTAGCACAAATGATGATCAAAGTTTGAATGCTGATAGAAAGAGACTAAGGATTCTAACATTTTCATCCTACAAACCCATCAATCATCCAATTTTGGACATACTGATGGAGGTACATGGGTAGAGAGGTGTTCCACAATGGTTGGAAAGAATGAGAGGAAATCCTTTAGGGAGAAAGTCCAATAAGTACTATGACTTCTACCCCGACAAAGGTCACAACACAGATGAGCACATCCAGCTTAAGAATGCAATTAAGGATGTGATTTAACATGGGCATTTGCAAAAGTTCCTAGCATATGATGCTGAAAATATCAAGAGACCATCCAAAGGTGATGTAAGGAATAGGAGAATGACATTTAGCTAACTGAAGTCGGGAAAGATACGAATTCTAACGAAGCACCTAATGGAGTGATCAACATCATTATTAGCGGACCTACTATGGGTCACTCAAGCTCTTCAAGCTTGACGAATGCCGAAAATTACATCTACAACATCTAAGGCAAGAAAGTCAGGATCGATGATAAAGGCATATTTTTCATGTTTTAAAGTGTAAATTAAGATAGAATTATTATTGATTTTATAGAAATCATTAAGAATTGGTACTTAATTATTTTTATTTGGACATTTCAGAAATTAAAGGATTCAATAGTAGAATTACGGACGATTTAGAGGAGTTTTATGCAATGGAACGAAGCCTAAATCAATACATATAAGTTGGAATTGAAGGCAGCTGGCTAATAATGTACATTATTGGCCCTTGATGTCTACTCTGCCAGCCTAACAGCAAGCCTTACACTTACATTGTCGGCCTTCATGAAAAGGAAGTTTCATGCTAGTCAACCCTAATTTTTCTTATAAATAGCTCTATGTTTCATCGTTTGAGAGACTTTTAACACACTTTCCTTAGACTTAGAGAGTCGTAAAATAGTCTTTAGATAGTGCTTAAAGAATTCTTTGGGAGAATTGTTTAGATCATTGAGAAGAATTTGCTTTTCCTATGGAGACCAAGTTGAAGTTGCAATTAAAGATTATCTTTTCTAATACAAAATTGGTAACATCTATTTCAATTATTCTTATGTAATTCTGTGAATTACTAATAATTTCAATTAGTATTTGTGTTTTTGTTTCCGAATCCATAGTTGGCTAAATTTATTTATGGGAATTAATGAAACCCTAGGTAGCTAAGAAGATGATTGTATTTATGTTATAGGATTAAGAGATATATGGATGATTCATGATTGCAATTTCTATGATTTCGATTATAATTATTCAATTGATTATAATTATTAGAATCCCTAATGATACCGGAGTTGATATAGGGTTGTTAAAAATTCTTAGTTGATTTGATTAATCAATGTGGAAGCAGAGCTAATTGAATTAATTAAAAATTATCTAGAAAATAATGCGATGTTTGATGATTGATTATTTACTAAAACATTAAGGATAATTGATTTAGGAAAATAGACAATCATAGTACCGGGAGATATATGATTGTAATTTAGAGTCTTCTATTAATTGGATGATGTAGAAGTTGACTAATTAATTAGGAGTTTAAATCCTTAAGTTTTAAGGTATAATAATTTTACTTGAAAAACCATATAGCTATTAATCTATATAACATGATAACAATTTGATTGGCGTAATATAAGGTAGATTCTTTTTTCCCATAATTTTCAATTGATTGCTTAATTTTAGATTTGTCTTAGTTATTTGTTTTTTTCAATTGTTTTAGAGTAATTATTAGTTTAATTAATTTAATTTTGATTGCTTGAATGTTGATAAGAACTAGCAAAGGATTAGTAATTTCTTAATCCTTGAGGGATTGACAACCTTACTTTCTCTATATTACTTGATTCAAACCTAGTATACTTCCTGGATTATTCGTGATTTATTTATATATATATATATATATATATATATATTTTAAGTGAATCATGTTTTTGGCACCGTTGTTGGAGACTAGAAATATTAAACCTTTTAATTTTGTTAGTAATTTAGGTGTACTTGACGACGTATGTTATTTTTGCTCTCCTTGCAAGTATAAACACCTCATTTTTGCCAATTTTTTTTTTAGCCAAGTTAATAAATGAATAGAAAAATGGAAAAAATAAATAAATAAATAAACGAAAATTAAAAGAAAAATAAAAGGAAAAAAGAAAAAGGAAAATCAAGTCAAATCATAGCAAGTTGAGTCATAAGTCGAATCATGTTAAAGTGAATGGAGTTGAATTGTTGGATCAAATGACGATATGAGCTTAACTAATTAATTTTGGACTAGACCAATATAAAAGAAGTATTTATCTAATTTAGGGGCTTAAAATTAGGATTTATTAAGTTATTAGGTTATATTTAATTGGATCGGGTCAGGTTTAGAAAGAAAAGCTCGAGCTAACTAGGGTTTCTAGAAGCTAGGGTAGATCTTGGAAGAATCATAATTTAATCTTACCCTTGCCGTCGCCCGTGCTTGTTCGAAGCCTTGCCTACATGCTCACCCACACTTACCCAAAGTCTCACTCATGTACGGCCTAACTCTAACGATCTAATGCTAGTTATTGTAATTTCATTTTTTTACTAGTGAAACCGGTTGGCGACTCTAATTTTTTAATGTTTTTAAGAATAGTATTTCCTTAATTTAATGTTGAGTAATTTATATTAAACAGGTTAAGCTTAATATAAGTTAAATTAAGGAAATTGAAATTTTACTACTAAATTAAAAAATAGAGCACACTTTACATCAGTTGAGGCGAGAGAACAAAAGAAGGATAGAAGAGATGGCAGGTAACAAGGGTAATTATTAGATATAAGGAGTTCCGCGGGCACTACGAGATTATACAGGACCTACAATGATGGGTTCAGCTATAAGGAAGTCTACTATTTAAGCTAACAACTTTGAGTTGAAGCTGTCCCTTATTCAGTTGGTTTAGATAGATCAGTTTGGAGGATATCTCAATGAAAGTCCTAATGAGCATGTTGCAAGATTCCTTTAATACTGCAATACAATGAGATGGACAATGTAACAGATGAGGTTATTAGATTACAACTCTTTCCCTTTTCATTGAGGGATAAAGCTAAAGCTTAGTTTCTTTTACTACCATAAGAGTCTATCACCACTTAGGTTGATCTTTCATCGAAGTTCTTAAGGAGATTTTTACCACCAACTAGGACCACAAAATTAAGGAACAACATCACGAACTTTACTAAGTTTAGTGGTGAGTCACTTTATGAAGCATGTGAGAGATTTAAGGAGGTGATCAGAAAATGCCTACTTCATAGCTTGCTAAGCAATCTCTTGATTAAGTTCTTCTATCTCATTCTAGATAAGACATTAAGGTCCCTAGTTGATGCTACAGCTGGAGGTGCTCTGATGAGTAAGACATATAATAAAGTAAGTGCATTGATAGAAGAGATGGTCTCTAGTGCACATAATTGGCCAAATAAGTGAACTAAGTTAGGAGTGGTATTAGCTAGTGACAGTAGCACTGTATGTCAATTAACGGCTCAAATTGCAGCTCTTACTACTCAGGTAAATAAACTCACCTCAATACAATCTTTTAATGCTAACCCTATTGTTTTTTGTGAGTTATGTTCAGGACCACATTCGACTCTTGAGTGCTTAACTGGGAATCATTCAACTCCAACCAGTGGAGAATAGGTGAATTTTGTCAACAATTTTCAACATGACAATCAAGGACCATAATCGAATAAATATAATCTTGGGTGGCGTAATCATCCAAATTTTTCATGGAGAAATGAGAACAATGCACTCCAACCATCACTTGGATTCCAGCAGTAAGGGCTTACTTAGAATGCTCTACCTTAGTAAAATCAATCTAGAATAGAAAAGCTCATGTTAAGCTATATGCAAAACATTGACACCATGCTACAGAATCAACAGGTGACTATTCGAAACCTAGAGAATCAAATTAGTCAGATTTCTCAACAGTTTAGTAATAGACCATTAGGGTATTTACCCAACAATACTAAAGAGAATTCTAGAGGTGTTAATGCTATTATGTTGAGGAGTGAAAAAGGATTGGAAATAGTTGATAGACGAGTTGAAGAAAAGGTAGAGATTCTAAAGGTAGAAAAAGGGAAGGAGGTAAAAGAGGAACTAACGTAGAAGTCACCAAAAGTGAAACCGTATGCTCTTCTAGTCCCCTTTTCAGGAAGATTGAAGCAATAGCAGCTAGATGCTCAATTCACCAAATTCCTAGATGTTTTCAAGAAGCTACAAATCAACATTCCTTTTATAGAGGCACTTCAACAACTGCCTTTGCATGCCAAATTCATGAAGGATTTACTTAGCAAGAAGAGAAAGATAGATAGGAATGAACCGGCAATTCTTATAGAGGAGTGCTCCATGATCCTTTAGAAAAATTTATCTACCCTGCCTAGAAAACAAAGAGATTAGTGGAGTTTTACTATTCCTTGCACTATAGGAAATTTTTCACTTTGATAAGGTTCTTATTAATTTAGGTGCAAGTATAAATTGAATGCCCTTGTCTATTTTCAGGAAGTTAGGACTTAGAGATTGTAAGGAGACTCATGTCACCTTGCAACTTGCTAACAAGAGTATAAAATACCTAAGGGGTATTGTTCAAAATATCCTAGTGAAAGTAGACAAATTTATCTTCTAAGTTGACTTTATAGTCTTGGAGATGGAAGAAGATGGAGAGGTACTGTCGTGACCATAAAGGAGGCCTAATAGGATTATCTAAAATTTTAATATCATGTGTGCACCCATGATTTGAAAATCATATTGCAAGATTCTAAATAATTAGTCACTAAAGATTCTATTTATTTATTTTTTATTCTTAATTCAATTAACTTATGACAATATATATGTAACTATGGATATCCGATAAGCCACAATCCATCAGAACCATAAAGAATTAGTATCTCTTACTAAATGATAAGATTAGGTAGTAAAGTTCTAAAACTCAAACTTACTAAAGTCACAAAATTTAAATATAGTATTAATAATTATATATATAATAATTCAAACGAACAATATAGTCTATCCTCAGATTCTAACTTCTATGTATCTTGACGTTGGCACTCAACTCTCAATTCTTAACCCATGCCCGATCATCTAGCAACTTGCAAGAAAAAACTATTAGGGAGTAAGCTATAAAAGCTTAGTGAGTTATCCCTCAAACTATACTAGCAAACAAGTTATTAAACAGTTTATTACCAAACATATGAATGCATGAACAAGTAGTATGCCAAACAATATATATGCAGTTGACTGGTGCCACATACAACAACGGATTTAACACCCTCAAAAGTAAGGGTTGGTGATATATCGGTGCCAATCACAACCAAGCTCTAACACCTAGGGTTTTTAATCATATATAAATATATAAAGAAATTCCTTATTTTACGAAACAGGTTTCTATTTCTAAAAGTCAATAGTATACAAATATCCAAGTTTAGCGATGAGATGGCCCCTACAATCCACACTCACACCCTACAACAGTAGTCTCTAAACACGACCCCCAACTACCCATGGTTAGTGTCTCTAGCGCCAATAGAACCCGCGAGCCAAGGGTAGAGTCTTGTTGTACCAATGCTCTTGTACTATACTAATCAAATCATATGAGAATCCATCCCTCTAAGGCCCTTCATTACCAACCATGTAAGGTGACGATTGAAACATTATATGCAATATTCGTACTCTATGCATGATCCATTTAATTTTAGTTAAGTCAAATATGATTAAGTCGACTTATGAGGTGATAAACAAAAATCAACAAACCCTTCAATTATGCAATAATAAATCAAGCAATCAATTATTCAACTATTGTGTTTCACAATCTTTTACACAATACACAATCAGTATTCAGACACATGCATATCCCATACCCCCATGCATCAAATTATTAATGTTTACTTTAGGTGTACTAATTACAAGCATAACACAAGAATAGAGTCATCGGGAGTACTCACTCAGCCATGTTCTACTCAAAGATTATAGTAATCTAATGGTAAATCAGGATCAAAGTTGGGATCACTTGAGAATAAGGAATATAGAAAATTGTAAGTTTAGGAATTTAAAACTATACTAATATCGTAATTTGTAATGTGTACTTCACCTAGTTACGTTAAATTATTGATTCGAGCTTTTTGTTGAATCGTGTATAACTTTTTCATTTTAGCTCAGATCGTTATAAACTTATAATCCATTTGAATCGTTTTCAAGGTATTTTCTCGTAGCGAGGTCCGTTTTGGACGTTGTAACTCACAATTTGAATTGTGTTATAAAAATATTACAAAATTTATTATTTTAATTTAAAAAGTTAAAAAATATTAATTTTAGCTTTTTCTTAATAATTTATGATTTAATAATTGTTTAAATTATATAATTGATAATTTTATTATTNCCTGTTACACAATTAACACTTTTTATGAGATTACCTGTAAATCTATAGAAGAGAAAGTAGGATTGGATACCATGGAATCAGTTCTTAGGGATCTAAATGATTAGAGTAATGACGACGAGCCTGAAGAATAAGGTAGGGAATAGGTGTCAAAAATCAAAGCTTGATACTATAAAGAACGAGGCACCAATGAGCAGAAGCCAATCCCATCATTGACACAACCTCTGGTACTTAAACTTAAACCTTTACCCAGTCATTTAAAATATGCTTATCTTAAACAAATGATATTTTGCCAATAATTATCTCCTCCTCTTTGATAGGTGACTAGGAGAAACAACTTCTAGGAGTTCTAAGAGAGCATTAAGAAGCCATTGGGTGAACCATTGCCGATATAAAGGGGATTAGTCTCTTAATTTGCACTCACAAGATATTGCTTGAGGCTGAGCGTAAGCCCACAGTACAACCACAGAGACTACTTAACCAAACTCTCAAGGAGGTAGTGAAGAAAGAGGAACTCATATTGCTAGATGCAAGTATTATCTACCCTATCTCAGATAGTAAGTAAGTTAGTCTAGTTTAGGTAGTTCCAAAAAAAGATAGTATGACCATAGTGAAAAGTGAGGATAATGAGCTAATCCCTACTCTTACTGTAACTAGGTGGAGAGTTTGCATAGATTATAGAAAACTAAATGATGCCACTCATAAAGATCACTTCCTACTCTCTTTCATAGATCAAATGTTAGAAAAACTTTCAAGGTATGATTATTATTGTTTTTTAGATGGATATTCTGGTTACAATCAAATTTATATTGCACTTGAGGACTAGGAGAAAACCACTTTTACATGTCCTTATGGCACTTTTTCCTTTAGGAGAATGCCTTTCGATCTCTGTAATACAACTGCGATTTTTCAAAGATGTATGATGTCTATATTTTCTAACATGTTGGAAAATTTTATTGAAATATTTATGGATGACTTCTTTATCTTTGAGAAGTCATTTGATTCATGTCTGACTAATTTAGGTTATGTGCTCAAAAGGTGCATGGATACTAATTTACTTCTAAACTGGCAAAAATGCCATTTTATGGTAAGAGAAGGAATAGTGTTAAGTCATAAGGTATCAAAGAAGGGCATTGAAGTTGATAGAGCCAAAGTAGAGATAATAGAGAAGCTACTACCACTCACTTCAATCAAAGGAGTAAGAAGCTTCCTAGGGCATGATGTCTTCTACAGGAGATTTATTAGGGACTTCTCTAAAATCTCTAGACCTCTTTGTAATTTACTTAAAAAAGATTCTACCTTTGTTTTTTAGGATAGTTGTTTGTAGGCATTCAATTTATTAAAGGAGAAGCTTACTTTGGCACTAGTGATCATTGCACCAGATTGGGAGCTTCCTTTCAAGATGATGTATAATGCTAGCGACTATGCTGTAAGAGTAGTACTTAGGTAGAGGAGAGGTGAAAAGCGATGGCTCCAATTGAACCAACTAGACAAGATCAAAGAAGAAGCTTATGAAAACACTAGGATCTATAAGGAGAGAGCTAAGCAATGGCATGATAGGAACATTCAACAATGGGAGCTCATGCCAAGTCAAAAAGTGTTATTATACAACTCTCGACTAAAATTGTTGCTAAGTAAGTTAAAATCTTGATGGTCTAGACCATTTCAAATACTCCTATCACACCACTAGGACCTAATCCTTCCTCTCAACCATTCGATCAAAATATACTTAGTCTTGTTCTAACTTCAGAAATGACTCCAGTCATTTCACCACAATCCCTTGAAAAGATACCTCAAGCTTCTGCTCTTATTCTTAACCCTAAAGAACAAACACCCCTTGAAGGTCATATTGAAATTCTGTCTATCGCCTTAACCAAAGACACTCCTCCACTTGTTCCAGTCTAGATTACACCAACATTCGATAAAGACAAAGAACTTACTTCATTTATGGAAACAGCTTCTGAAACAACTTCTACTCCCGACAAAGTTCTTCCTTCGTACTCTAGTAGATTCAAGTTGTGTGCTAGGAAGAAAACAAAAAGATCCAAAAAATGACTACTTTTATGTTTTTCTTTTTCCTGTACTAGCAAAAACCTTATCTGGTTTGTTTTGTTTTTATCCATCTATAGACTTGTTATTTTTATTTTTTGAACTTAGTTATGTTACTTCCTTAATCAATGCAGTTTGATCTCTTATGTCATTGTAATTTTGCACTTGATACTTTGTTTATCATATTCAAACTTGTATATTTTATAAAGATTAAGGGGTAGTTTATTTAGAATGATAACAAAAAAGGAGGAGAGAAAAACTACAATCAACCACACTCATAATACATTACGTTGGATAAACACTGCATGATGCATGAATATATGATTATGAATATAATATTTTTTGCCATCTAACTTTATAATAACATTTTTGTTATCATAAAAAAGGAGGAGAATGTTAGATATCTTTCGTAACATTTTAATGATAACAAAGGGGGTTAAAAGCTAAAGAATCTTTAAGAGTTTAGGCTTATAGAAAGTTTTCCAAAAACTATATTTTCATATAGTTAAGTCACATTTAGAAGCTTCAAATTGTTTGAAAATAGACTATTCTGGAAAGTCTTCAGAAAGTATTATAGAAGCTCTTACAAAAAGATTTCGTATAGCTCTGTAGAAGCTTGTTTAGAGACTTCTAAGAAAAGAAAGTTGACACTCTTCAAAAGGTTATTCAGATGGTAGGTCTGGAAACTTACGTGAAATATTAATTTTAATCAAATTCAGATTATACAAGACTTAGCTCCACTAGATTAAGTGTATTAAGAAAATACATTTAATCCCGTTTCACTAAAGATGGAATCATGATCCTTAGGGATTTATTTTAGAAGAAAATATATTTGGATAAATTAAGATATGTATAAGAATGGATAAGGATAAGGTTAATTTAGATTTTTGTGGGATTTCAAATCATAAACACAAGGCTTATCTAGAAATAGCTAACGAAAGTTGATCTTTTCAAAATCAAAATAGAAGCTTATTTGATGGTTATGGATTGAAATTTATCTGATCTAAACAATTTGAGGAGAGTTGTTTTGAAATTCAAATGACCAAGATCTTCTCATAAAAATACCTATGGAATTATCTAGAATAACTAACGGCTGGATAATTATGGAAGTGAAGAAAATCTTCAGATTTTTTAGCTGTTGGAAAAAGTCAATATAAAAGGAAGAAGGATTCAAAATGTTAAGATACACAACTCTTAAGAAATAGTATCGTTGTACAAAAAATTCTTGATCAATTTTTAGCTTCTGAAAAACTTTAGAAAGTTCTTTAGATACTTCTTCAAAAGGCTACACCAAATCAAAGTTCTACAACAAAGTGTTACTTCTTTCAAGTGCAAAATTACATGAGACTTATACTTTTGTTCTCTTTTGTAATCTCAATATTGTATTGTAAAAAAAAAGATAGTTTGTACTCTGTAAATCTGTATTAGACTAGATTGTTAAGAGGCTAGATAGGTAGAGCAGAGTATTGTAAAGTCATTGTAATAAGTGCTTGTAATCTGTTTGTGATTTATTTTGGTGGATTAAATGGAATGGTATTAATGAAGTAAATTGGATCCTTAACAGTAGAGCTAGAAGAGAGCAGTAAGCAGATGGCCAAAGCTTTATAAAATCTCTGCCTAATTTTCTCCTTCTTTACACTCTTTTAATTTTGTTTATTACCTGTTGAGCATTGAATCATTAAATTATCACTATTCACCATTATAAGTTGTTAAGAAGAGTAACTTCATTTTTAACAAAAAAAGTTTTCAAAAATTGAAAGATATCAATTCACCTCCCTCTTGATATCTTATATGGGACCAATAGAGACCAACAATATGAACTTATAAAGCCGTATTGCCAAGCTGGAGGAGACTGTGAAGAGACGACCTTTTGTTGTAGAGGTACTCGATATAAGTCACTCATAGTCAGTAATACGAGAGACTTCTACAAAAGAAGTTGTTGGAAAGGGCTTAAGTGGCAAGATAGGAGATCCTGATGCTTTACCCAAATTACGATCTCTCTTGCCATGACTTCGCCGACGTCGATGACAAAGTCAGCAATGCCGATGAGGACAACGATGATGAGGTAGGTGCCGAGATCGTTGCTAAGGGTGGTAACAAAGCTCATGTTGAGGATCCTAGGGAAGACAAGGAATGTCTATCAAAAGAAATTCCTTTTGTGTCAAAAGAGAAATCTGCTAGCTTTGAGGCCCTAAGTGTTAAAAAAGAAGTTTATCTAAAGAAAGCCCTAGCCTCCGATCTAAAAATTATTTCTCCTAACTTTGAGAATAGGTCGTAGGTTTTTCTTTGTACTTCTAGCACATTCCATTCTATAAATAGGCAGAGTATTTGTAACTACATTATTGAATGAAATATCTTTTATATAGCTATTTTGAGTACATTTTATTTAACGCATCACGTTTTCCTGGCATGTATGCTATGCGTATTGTATTTCACATGTTCTTATTCGTTAGCATGTTTTATTTTATATGATAAGTATATTTCGACATGTTTTATTTCACACTCCTAATTATTTCTCAGCATGTTTTATTTCACACATCCAACTATTTCTTGGCATGTTTTATTTTACACGCCCAACTATTTCTCAGCATGTTTTATTTCACATGATCAACTATTGCGTCTTTATAGACGTTGTCTATTAGCTATTTGAGACATAGACTAGTTGCATTATTTGGCTGTAAGATTAATTTATGCAATTTGTTAACCATGTAGGCTAGAGCTTAAGTCAATTCATTTGTCGTGCAGTATAGAACTCATTAACTCAGAAATCATAAAAAGATCAAGAAAAATAATAAGACTTCAAACAATTCTACATAAAAAGGTAGACTGTAGTCTTATAAGCAAGTAGGCTATCACCTTACAAGCAAGTGGACATGAACATCATCTAAACAATCAATTGAAATATAATTTCAAATTCTTGGTGTTTCATGCTCAAGGGATGGTAAATCCATCTAGCTTTTCTAGTCCATAGGCCCCCTTGCTAACAACTTCCTAAATCCTGATAAGATCTTCCCAGTTCTCATTGAGCTTCCCTTGACTTACTCGTATGCTAGTTGCTTTCATCTTTTGGTAAACTAGATCTCCAAGTTGAAAAACCTTGTACTTCTCTTTCTGATTGTAATACCTTACCGCTCTATGCTGGTATACTACAACCTCAGCTCTTGTAATATCTCCGATTTCATCAATAGTGTCCAAATTTTCCGTTAATCCAACTTGATTAACCTTCATGTTGAAGTTCAATGTTCACAGATTAGGCAAATCTAACTCAATCCGCAACTTTACTTTAGTGTCGTATGCTAACCAAAAGAGAGTCTCCCCTGTCGTAGTTCTATGGGTGGGTTAGTTCCCCCATAAGACATTTGGCAATTCATCAACCCATTTCGCTCTAACTTGATCTACTTTCCTTCTTAGGTCATGCAAGATAATCTTGTTTATGACTTTGAGACGTATAGTTGAGGCAAATGCCATACTTCTTGCAAAATGCTTAGAACTTATCGTTGTCAAACTACAAGCCATTATCCATAATTATTATGTAAGGAACTTCGAACCTTTATATTACGGAACTAAAAACAAACACTTCTACTTTCCACTTAAAATACCTCCTGTTGTCTTAAGGCCCTCATAGATAGGGACCTTGCTAGTTGTTGATCCCCTTTGTACATGCTAACTCCAGTAGGAGTAAGGAACTTGGCCTTAAGATGTGTAGTTGAAGGGACAATGCCCAATAGATGCTGACATGGCCATCCCACGATCATGTTGTATTGGGTCTAACATTTGACAACGAGAAAGTCCACTTTATCCTTTACAACATGCTCGTCATCGCTAATCTATATAGGCAAAGAAATTACTCCATCTACTTGGACTGGTTGATTGTTAAAGGCATCCAAATCATACTTATAAGATCTTAGCTGTGTTTTGCTCTTGGGTCTCATTTGGTTGAACACATGCTAAAAAATGATGTCTACTAAACTTCCAATGTCAACAAGAATCTTCTTGACTTCGAAGTTGGCGACTCTTGCACTAATAACAAGTGCATCATCATGCAGCCTCTGGATGCCTTTAATGTCTTCCTTCATAAAAGAAATTGTGTTTTCGATTGATTCACTTAAAATATATATATATAAATAAATCACGTATATTCCAACAAGTATACTAAGTTAAAATCAAGTAATATAAAGAAAGTAAGGTTATTGGTCCCTTAAGGACTAAGAAATTACTAATTCTATGCTAGTTCTTATCAATATTCAAGCAATCAAAATTAAATTAATTAATCTAATAATTACTCTAAAACTATTGAAAAGAAAAAAAACTACAAAAAATCTAAAATTTGGCAATCAATTGAGAATTGTAGGAAAATTGAATCCATCTTAGATTATACCAATCAAATAATTATCATGTTATATAGATTAATCGTTATATGGTCATTCAAGTAAAATTATTATACCTTAAAACTTAAGGATTTAAACTCTGAATTAATTAGTTAGCTTCCACATCTTCCAATTAATAGTAGACCCTAAATTACAATTATATATCTCTCAATACTATAATTGTCTATTGTCCTAAATCAATTATCCCTAATGTCTTAGTAAATAATCAATCATCGAATATCACATTAATTTCTAGATAATTTTTAATTAATTCAATTAGTTCTACTTCCACATTAATTAATCAAATCAACTAAGAATTTTTAACAATCCTATATCAACTCCCGTATCATTAGGGTTTCTAACAATTATAATCAATTGAATAATTATAATCGAAATCATAGAAATTGCAATCATGAATCATTCATATATCTTTTAATCCTATAACATAAACACAATCATCTTCTTAGCTACTTAGGGTTTCACCAATTCCTACAAATAAATTTAGCCAACCATGGATTCGGAAACAAAAACACAAATATTAATTGAAATTACAAGGAAATTCATAATTAAAAGCATTAGTAATTCACATAATTGCATAAGAATAGTTGAAATAGATGTCACCAATTCTATATTAGAAAAGATAATCTTTAATTGCAACTTCAACTTGGTCTCCAAAGGAAAAGCAAATTCTTCTCAATGATTCAAGCGATTCTCTCAAAGAATTCTTCAAGCACTATCTAAAGACTATTTTATGACTCTTTAAGTTTGAGGAAAGTGTGTTAAAAGTCTTTCAAATGATGAAACATAAAGCTATTTATAAGAAAACTTAGGGTTGACTCACGTGAAACTTCTTTTTCATGAAGGCGGGCATTGTAAATGTAAGGCCAGCTATTAGGCTAATGGCATAGACATTAAGGGCCGATAATGTACATTGTAGGTCGGCTTTTAGGCCGATTGCCTTTAATTCCAGCTTACGCGTATTGATTTGGGCTTCATTCCTTTACGTAAAACTCCTCTAAATCATCCATAATTCTACTCTTGAATTCTCTAATTCCTAAAATGTCCAAATGAAAACAATTAAGTACCAACTCTTAATGATTTCTATAAAATCAACAAGAATTCTATCTTAATTTGCACTTTAAAACATGAAAAATATGCCTTTATTAACTCCCCTACACTTAAACTTTTGCTTGTCCTCAAGTGAAATAGGAGTACTAAATAAATCTATCATTGAAAACATAAAGTTTGCAATTGCTAATCCAAGACATCTGATATTTCACATTTTCAGACTCCCTAATTTATAATGCCCACTACTCTAACCAAACTGAAATATGTGATTAGAGTACTATAATTGCAATTAATCAGCTATTCTAGAGAAAACAAATTTTAATCCAAGCATTTAACCTTAGATTTCTATTTCAAAAGTTGATACTTAGTCCTACAGTGAAAAACACCTATTTAAACTTCACAACTATTAGTAAGCATATTATCCCTCTAATTATTTCGACAAACAAATTGACAAAGTAATGAAAGCATATGGTATCTACTCTATCCCTAGATTTTCTTCCTTTTTTTTACAAGCCTTAATTCATTTCTTAAATTGCATTCAAATTTCCATTATCCAAGCCCCCCTCCCCCTACCCCATTTTTTCTTTTTGTTTTTTTTTTTCTAGTTTAGTTACTAAAATTTTACCTTTCTACCTTTCTTGTTATAGTGAGTGCATTGAGTTAATGCATCTCAAGCTCATCACTTAAGTGACCAGGTTTTAAAGGGACCCCTATGAACTCTTCCTTACTCTAACATTCAAGTTGGGATACTCTTAACTCAATATCTTGAGTTATTGGAGTAAAGGTTCTCATTTCATCACTTTTTGAATGCTTATTAAAATTTTTCGGACTTCTTTTATAGGAATCACTAAGTTCAAAACTTCACTTGCTTTGCCATTAGGTAAATTGCGATTAGAATAACTAAAAAGACTATATACTAACTAACTTTGCATAGAAGTGAACCTATTTACTTTTCACAGAAGTGAACCTGTTTACTTTTCACAGAAGTGAACCTGTTTACTTTTCACTTAAGGACTTGACTGACTTTTAAACTTTAAATTCTAAGGCTAAAAAAGCTAGGTAAATTAGGTTTCTAAAGAATTGACTAATTAATTTTAACTAAGTACAAAAATCTCAACATTAGTGAGTAAGGCACCTTAGAGAGTCAATTAGTCAAATCATAATCAAATGCTATCAACAAATTTTTTTCTTTGTATAATCTCTATATTCTAAACAAGAAATTCAAAAAAAAAAAGAAGAAAATTAGCTTAAACATTGCTAGATACTTAAGAATAAGTCAAGTTCAACCTGATAGGAAAGTATAACTATTTGTAAATGAAAATCGGCATCAAAATTGATATTTTCATTTCCTATAATTTCTTCCCCCTACCATAAGATAGACAGTGTCTACACTATCTCCTATTTAATATGCAAGAGGAAATAAAAATTCGCAATAATAAGAAATGAAAAACTTGTACTCCTCCAGATTCAAATTTTTAACAACAATGAAAATTCCAAGTATAAGAACATTGCTATCATAGAATTCAGATTTGACTTGTCACATCAAACGTAAAGAAACATGAAATAGCAAAGATAACATAAAAGTGCACTAAATACTACATAGTAGAGCTAATGATCCCGAGTTACCTAAATAGATGGGTATTAAACAAAAATAATCGTACAGCAAAAAGAAAAATAAAAGAAAAAAAAATGAAAAAAAAAAAAGAATCAGAAAAGCATGCAAATATCTAACTATCTCTGTTAGTGTTGCTACTCTCTGTACCATAATGGAACTGCTCTATAGTTACTAGCTGAAAACATGAGATAGCAGACTTCAACATATTGAACATAGTAGTCTAGAACTTCTTATTCTTATTCCTTCTTTTCCTAATTTCATTTCAAACTTCTCTAATTTTAGCACTTAATTGTTTATAACTATTATCTGGAGAATGAGATGAAGTAGATGCTCTAGTAGCAGGAGGAAGGTTTTTAAGAATATCCTTCTCATTAACAAGATGGGGCTTATTATTTATCCTGACCAATCCCTAACTCCTAAAGGGTGCAATAGAAATAGGTTTACATAGGATACCATCGTCCCCCTCCAACTCTTGAAAAAGCCTCATACCCTTCAATAATGCTGTAATATAGCCACCACAAAAGATAACGTGTATCCTGGTATCATCTATCTATTTATGGATAAAATTTGCTATTTCTATTCCTAAATTTATGTAATATCTGGAAATTATACTGTATAGATAAAACATGTCAAAACTGGTTACCATGCTATGACTGGTCTTCTTACAGTGAGAGTATGAATAAGAATATGGTAAAATAGCCTATACTCCACTATTGAGAAAGTCATGGCGAGCATATGGTGGAGTAGCTAGTGACTGTAAGTGCTGGCCTTGATTTTAAATTTTGTACTTTTCTTCTTTTTTTATTTCCTTAGGCTAGTAGCCTTCATGCCAATGATCAACCTAAAATTTAAAAAGAAAAAACATTTCTTTTCCTTAAGTTGGCAATCTTCATGCTAATGACCGGCCTAAATTTTTTTTAACATTTTTTTAATTAATAAATAAAAATAATTAAATAATAATGAATAAAAAATTAGTTTAGTTAGACATAAGTTACCTCCCATGAAACACTTAGTTTATAGTTGCTAGCTCAACTTTTCCAATCTTACTATGAATTCTCGTTCACCACCATAGTGGCGTCACTATCCATGTTTTCTCCTTCAAAATAGTGTTTGAGGAGATGACCATTTACCTTAAAAGTATGATTGTCTCCTACCTTTAACTTAATTGTACCATAAGGAAAAACATGAGCTATTTGAAATGGTCTAGACCATCAAGATTTTAACTTACTTGGGAACAATTTTAGTCGAGAGTTATATAATAACACTTTTTGACCTGGCATGAGCTCCCATTGTTGAATGTTCCTATCATGCCATTGCTTAGCTCTCTCCTTGTAGATCCTAGTGTTTTCATAAGCTTCTTCTTTGATCTTGTCTAGTTGGTTCAATTGGAGCGATCGCTTTTCACCTCTCCTCTACCTAAGTACTACTCTTACAGCATAGTCGCTAGCATTACACATTATCTTAAAAGGAAGCTCCCAATCTGGTGTAATGATCACTAGTGCCAAAGTAAGCTTCTCCTTTAATAAATTGAATGCCTACAAACAATTATCCTAAAAAACAAAGGTAGAACCTTTTTTAAGTAAATTACAAAGAGGTCTAGAGATTTTAGAGAAATCCCTAATAAATCTCCTGTAGAAGCCATCATGCCCTAGGAAGCTCCTTACTCCTTTGATTGAAGTGGGTGGTGGTAGCTTCTCTATTATCTCTACTTTGGCTCTATTAACTTCAATCCCCTTCTTTGATACCTTATGACTTAAAACTATTCCTTCTCTTACCATAAAATGGCATTTTTGCTAGTTTAGAAGTAAATTAGTGTCCATGCACCTTTTAAGCACATAACCTAAATTAATCAGACATGAATCAAATGACTTCTCAAAGATAGAGAAGTCATCCATAAATATTTCAATAAAATCTTCCAACATGTTAGAAAATATAGACATCATACATCTTTGAAAAATCGTAGTTGTATTACAGAGATCGAAGGGCATTCTCCTAAAGGCAAAAGTGCCATAAGGACATGTAAAAGTGGTTTTCTCCTAGTCCTCAAGTGCAATATAAATTTGATTGTAACCAGAATATCCATCTAAAAAACAATAATAATCATACCTTGAAAGTTTTTCTAACATTTGATCTATGAAAGAGAGTAGGAAGTGATCTTTATGAGTGGCATCATTTAGTTTTCTATAATCTATGCAAACTCTCTACTTAGTTACAGTAAGAGTAGGGATTAGCTCATTATCCTCATTTTTCACTATAGTCATACTATCTTTTTTTGGCACTAACTAAACTAGACTAACCTACTTACTATCTGAGATAGGGTAGATAATACCTACATCTAGCAATATGAGTTCCTCTTTCTTCACTACCTCCTTGAGAGTTTGGTTAAGTAGTCTCTGTGGTTGTACTGTGGGTTTACGCTCAGCCTCAAGCAATATCTTGTGAGTGCAAATTAAGAGACTNAGGACATGTAAAAGTGGTTTTCTCCTAGTCCTCAAGTGCAATATAAATTTGATTGTAACCAGAATATCCATCTAAAAAACAATAATAATCATACCTTGAAAGTTTTTCTAACATTTGATCTATGAAAGAGAGTAGGAAGTGATCTTTATGAGTGGCATCATTTAGTTTTCTATAATCTATGCAAACTCTCTACTTAGTTACAGTAAGAGTAGGGATTAGCTCATTATCCTCATTTTTCACTATAGTCATACTATCTTTTTTTGGCACTAACTAAACTAGACTAACCTACTTACTATCTGAGATAGGGTAGATAATACCTACATCTAGCAATATGAGTTCCTCTTTCTTCACTACCTCCTTGAGAGTTTGGTTAAGTAGTCTCTGTGGTTGTACTGTGGGTTTACGCTCAGCCTCAAGCAATATCTTGTGAGTGCAAATTAAGAGACTAATCCCCTTTATATCGGCAATGGTTCACCCAATGGCTTCTTAATCTAGATTGGAACAAGTGGAGGAGTGTCTTTGGTTAAGGCGATAGACAGAATTTCAATATGACCTTCAAGGGGTATCTGTTCTTTAGGGTTAAGAACAAGAGCAGAAGCTTGAGGTATCTTTTCAAGGGATTGTGGTGAAATGATTGGAGTCATTTCTGAAGTTAGAACAAGACTAAGTACATTCTGATCGAATGGTTGAGAGGAAGGATTAGGTCCTAGTGGTGTGATAGGAGTATTTGAAATAAGAACAAATGGTTCTTTAGTAGGAAAAAGAGGTTTAGATGGTTTAGAGGTTTGGTGCTATACAAAGGGTTTAGGATCAATAAAATTATATGCTTGGTTAAAAGGATTGGTTTCTAGAACAAACTTCTTAATCCAAGCCTTGAATAAGTCTCTCATGCCAATCATTTGATCTTTGACATCCTTTTCTACAAAAGCTTTGATTCTTTTAGAGAGCTATTCCACAAAAACTGAGCTCTCTCCATGTTTATATTGAACTGGGTGGCTCTCAAAACTCTCTAAATCTCCTTCTAAAACTGTCCCAGTAGGTTCTCTAAACTCAATGCTACCTGACCTTCTAATCAGTTTTCCTTTCTTCTTTAGTTTCTTCTCAACTGGCTCCTTTCCTTTCTTCCTTTTCTTTCCAACTCCTTTTTCCTCAATGATAATGACCATTCTTTTCAAATTTGAAGGATGAACAAATATTCTCCCAGTATGTGAATGCCATAGTTTGTCATGCACATAAATCCCCATCATCTTAAAGATTCTCTCACCAAGCCTTATAAGAGAAAAGGGACAATTTGTCTCTCTTAGAAGTTTTAGCTTTTTTAAACTAAAAAGGGCCATTTACAAATTTCCATAAGGTTTCACATCTACATGCTACCACATGTGTCACATCATTAACTTAACAACATCTACTTGTTTCTTGCCTAACATTGCCAATATCACCAATGCATCTTCCCTAGTCACTAAGGTTGCACTACCTTTCCTTAGTAGTACAAAAGAGTTAACAAACTTGTGAAGAATTCTTATTAACAACTCAAACTCTGTGCTAAAAATATCTCATCCTATCCCTAAATCAATTCCATCATTCAATTCAGTAAATATTTTTTCTTTTGTCAACTGTCCTATGCTTTCATCATCATTGAATTCTTTAATTCTAAAGCATTTCAGAATATCTTTCCTGGTAATTTCTATTTTTTTATCCTAGTACAGTTAATTTCCATACTTGTTGATGTTTACTATTAACTTTTCTATAAAACTCATCAATCAAATCTCCATATATTACTCCACATAAATTAGACACTCCACTTAAACCCAATCTATCTAAATAATCTTTCTAATAAAAGCCATTCTTCTCAAAGTATTTAGAGTTTAAATAAAGCGTATCTTTGATTGAAAGACTTTTACCTTTGACTATGTACCTTTTCTTAGGTTTTTCCTTTAAAGGGGTAATTATGATCTTGGCTTTGGTTGACTTGTTCATTTTCTAGGAAGATTTTGATTTCTTCTTAACTAAGGTAGCTTTCTTAGGTTTTTAAAAAAATTTTCTTGTTCTCAAAATAGGATCAGGTTCTAAAGAATCTCTTTTAGAGACTTCTTTAAATGGTTTTTCCAAGGGTTCAGATTCTTCTAAATATGCAACTTCTTCGGAGGAGCTAGATTCTTTATCATCCTGAATTACCTTCTGAACTGTTTTCAAGATTTGTTCGTAATGTACTTCAAATGCATTCTTCTGATTCACTACTTGAACAGCTTCTTCCAAAGGTTCATCTTAGACTTTGAGGGTTAGGGTTCTTTTAGTTGATCTTTGGTGTGTTTCGATTGGATTTGATTATATTACGACCCAATGGTACCATTATCGTAGTAGGTCGTTATGTACCGTATAAAGGTCTACTATCAACCCCTTTGCTGATCATAGGCCTTTTATACGATAAACAAGACTCCTTCTACTACACATTACTACCGGGCCTATAGGTAAGTAATATAAAGAAATTTACTAAAATTAACTTTTTAAGACATACATTAATCAAGTAAATGTGTAGACTCGTTACGTTCCACACCAAAAGAATATTACAAACAAATGCAATTTATAATAGGAACTATATCATAAACTTTAAACTATGTTATGAATAAAATAAAAGTAAATAACTTTCCACAAAAGCTTTTACAAAATCTCCTCTACGCTCCCTAATCGCTCCAACCCATCTCTATACGAGACTCACCATGGGCATGCCTTGGCCTGGATTAATGAAGAGGTTTTCTTACAACAAAAGGAATCTATCGAGGTGTAAGCTTAAGCTTAGTAAGATAAATACCCTCATTAATACCGCATGGCAGAAATTTATTAGATACACAATAATATGAATACATGAACAATCAGTATGCTAAACAATGCATACAGTGGCTTAAGAATTGCAACAACTCAAAATTATGCCCCCTATAGTTAGGGTTTAGAGATAATTAACTAACCTAAACCAAAATCCGGGTTTTAGATCTTAGGTTTTATTTCATTTTCACTATTAGGCTTAAGCTAAAACAAAACTATATATAAATATATATATATATATATATGTGTGTGTATGTGTGTATATACTTTCTTTACTGAATAAAAAATCATATTTTTAAAATCTTAAGTCTAGCAATATGGTGGCCTCTGCAATCTACAAACATACGCCCTAAGTAGAAGCCACAAGATACGGCCCCTCGTTGATGGTTGGCATCTTCTGGCACCTAATAAGCCCATTAACTTAAGACAGAGACTCAATAAAATGATGACATAACTAGTACCCAATCTTGCAAGAGGCCCTTCTCCTATAAGTCCCTTCCCATCTTCTGTGTAAAGCAGTAGTCGGTATTATCCGAATGCAATTATGGGGCATGCATGATCCATTTAATTGCTTAATCATATAAGTGGTTAACTCGATTTTCAAGGTGATCAAACAATTTCATTCCATACAATCGTACGTATAAATTATCACAATAGTTCCCATTATTATATAATTAACAAGCCATAGCATTCAGTTTACAAATTCATACACATGCATTTCTCATATTCCACAAGCATTCAAATTTATTTATATAATTTAGGTGCATCTATTCTACGAGCAAAATTAAGTAAAGAGTCATTGAGAATTTACTCATTCTGCCATGCAGGTCAATTAAAGTAGTTTGGGAGCAGGTCATCTCTAAACGCGGGGTCCCCTGGTCATCGAAATCATAATACTATAAGGGATTAAAATAAAACTAAGAAAACTAAGCTAAAACCCCTTAAGTTATAGTTTTGACTAGTTTTTGTATTTTTCTCGATTTTACTTAAAAGTTCAATCGCTTATAACTTTCTCGTTTTAAATCCGATTTTTATGATCTTATAGTCAATCTTCATCATTTTCAAGTGTACTTTAATGTAGTGAGATTAGATTTTTGAGATGATGCACATAAATCTATCCATAGGTTAGAATAGTAGTGGTCCTCATGGTTTGGAGTGCTTTATGGTTTTGTTTGGTTAATGGGCTTTTTGGTAAATTGGGAATCCCTTCGGGCTTAGTCTTAAGATTTCATTCTAAGCTCAAAATACTCCTTAAGGTCAGGTTTACAATTTCGATTTACACTCCTAAGGTTATCAACCACTTTTTGGGCTCTTAAGTAAGCTTAATTTGTCAAATAGACTTATTTTTCATTCAATTCAAAGATGGTCACTTTCTTGGGCTTAGGGAGTGTTTTGTGGGTTTCATGAAAGTCTTAAAACAACTCTTATTGATGTGTCAAGTTGCTAATTAGAATCTTAAGGGTGGTTCAACTTGACGTTTGAGGCCTGTTTTGGAAGTTTTAAGCTCGGTTTTGAGTTTTAAGCTTAATATACTTATCATACTTACCTTGGTTGGTCTTCTCACTTTGTTGACTTACTTTTCTCATATTCTTAAGTGTCTTTTAGTAATGTTCTAGATCTGGTAGGTTTGAATATGTGAGTTTCTGACTTGATTTTCCCACTTATTTCATCATTTTCATAAGTTTAGGTATTGAATCATAAACTTAAGCTACTTATATTCAACTCTTAACTTGACTTCTTTTCCATGAGGGGATTATTTGACTCATACTTTTCATGAAAATAGTAGATCTCATACTTATTACAACTTCCCTATCATAGTTCATGTCTTACAAAGTTGGTTTTCTCATAAAACTTCATGTGATGGATTTTTCCTTAACCTAAGTCTAGATTTGAGCATGTTTAACTTAATAGAAGTAAAATCAACACCCAAATGACCTTTGAATCTTCACGCCTAGCATGTTTCTTTTCCATTCAAGTTCTCATTTCAAGATTCTTTTAACTTAAAATCTTCCATTCAAAGTATTAAACAAGTATCTTTATAAAACACTAACTTTATATACTCATATTTCAACTTCATGTAAGGGTTTCATAAGTTTGTTTCTTAGAATAGTCTTAAATATTATACTAACTTATGATTATAGTCATATCTTCAAGAAGTCATAGTCTCCTAACATGAATAGTATCCTATTAACACAAAGAAACACTTATTCATTCACAAAGCAAAAGTATGGTAGTTGTGCACTAAGGTTCCACTTATGCTTTATATTACTTCCTCCTTCTTGCACCTTTTTGAAACCTGAGTTATGGTTCATTGAAGTGGAGTTTGGAGAGTGTTCTAAGGGTCCTAAAGAAGCTTTAAATGTTGGAAAAGAAAGATACAAGAAGAACTTGAGTGTGCCGTGAGTATGGGTGTGCTTGAAAGTGGCGACAAAGTGAAGGATTTGTGGGGTATTCATGTTTCCACTTTTAGGTTGGTTTCAAGTGAGAGAAAAAAGAAGTGAAAATGAAATTGACAGTGAGAGAAAATGATGAAAGAGTGGCCGATTGGGAATAGGGCTGATTGTGTGTTTAAGAAGCTTGATTTTGTTGTCTTGTAGCATATACAAAAGTCAACAATTGCAACTATTGATGATGTAAGCATTAAGGGGTGAATAGTGGAGTGTAAGATAAAGTGATTGATGGATGAAAGACAAAAGTATGGCCTTCCTTTCTAGCTTGTACAAACTAGCCATTAGGTGTCCTTTTTGGGCATGGAACTGTCTTGTCTCATTCGTTAAAGTTAAGCATGTGAAATCTTGTGATAATTTATCCATATGTAGTATAAGTGAAGGGGTGGTAAGGAAAGTGTCTTATCACTAGATTTTGGATAAGTTATCAATTGATAAATGGCTCCAACTTTCAATTGATAAGTCATTTAAGGTGATTTGTTGGTCTACTTATTTATATGTAAGGCTTAGGCATGAAGATAAGAACATTATCTTATAAGAAATTGTTTTAGGATTTACTTCTTGAAATGTTTTGTAAATTATGATTCATTTCTTATAAAATTATGAAATTTTCTATAGTTGAATGAAATTATCCAATTAAATTATTGATTAGTCGCTTAGGGTTAAAAGTCCTTAATTGTTTTAAGGTTTAGGGTTTTTGGTGACCTTAGAGTTTGTAGTTTTTTTTTTCAAGTTTGGGTTTTATTAATAATAAGCTTTGAAATTGGAAAAATAAGTTTATTTCTAATTATAAACTTGAGTTCTTAGTTTAGTTAATCCTTAGGAACGTTCGGTAAGTACTCTTAATCAAATTATAGACCCGCTAAAAGTAGAGTTTACAGATTAAGGGTTTGCAGAGTTTGTGGTTTCTTGTTCATCAAGAATGATAGGATTCTTAGGGTCACTTTGAATTTTCAAATTGACTCCCTTAGCTGCAATGCGGTTAGATTTTCTAGGCACCATTGGAGTTGAGAAAAAGACGAAAGAGAGAGAGGATAAAAGGAAAGGTCTGATGAGAAGGAGGAAAAATAAGAAAAGAAATGAGATACTTAATGAATTTAAATTGCCAATTTCATTAGCGGATACCTAAGAATTGTGGACCCACTAATGATATGCTAATCACTTACCAAGTGGATTTAGTTAATGGACCCACTAAGGAAGATTTTGTGAACCTACTAATGAACATGGTAATGCCTATAATGTTTTCGTGTCCAGCAAATTTCCAATAAGCTTACTTAGGAAAAAAAATCAAAACATCCATGTAAAATTAAATGAAAAACTAAATTAACAAAACGGATTACATATACCTAGTTCATTACAAATGAACTCAAATCTCAATTTATCTAAAGGTTTAGTAAAAATATCAACAAATTGATATTCAATTAAAACAAAATCAACACTTATATCATTATTTGCAACATGGTCAAGTATGAAATGATGCCTTATTTCTATATGCTTTGATCTTGAATGATGAACAAGATTTTTTGTTAAATTGATAGCACTCGTGTTATCACATTTTATGGAATATTTTTACAACTTATTCCATAGTCATTTAATTGTTTTTTTAACCAAAGAATTTGTGCACAACAATTTCCAATAGACACATATTTAGCTTCTACATTTGAAAAAGCAATTGAATTTTGTTTCTTAGAATACCAAGAAACCAATTTATATCCTAAGAATTGACATGATCCTAATGTACTCTTCCTATCTATTTTGCAACTTGCATAATCATTATCTGAATATCCTATAAGATTAAAATTTTTACTTTTAAGATACTAAATTCCCAATTTTGCAGTGCTTTTTATATATTTAAAAATCTTTTTAACTACAGTTAAGTGTGTTTCAGTTTGCGAATTCTAAAGTCTAGCACACACACAAGTACTGAATAAGATATCAGGTCGTAAAGCAATTAGATACAATAAGGATCCAATTAAGCTATGATAGAGTTTTTTATTTACCTTTACACCATTACCTGTGATGTCAAGCTTTGTTGAGGTACTCATAGGTATTAAGGAATCCTTAGTATTCTCAAAGCAAAATTTCTTCAATATATGTCTAGTATATTTCTTTTGGTGAAGAAAAATTCCATTCTTTGATTGTTTGATTTGTAATCCCAAGAAGAAGTTTAATTCATCCATGAGTGACATCTCAAATTCTGTCTGCATCATACTTGAAAATTCTTAACAATATATTTCATTAGTTGCACCAAAAAAAAAAAATATCATCAACATAGATTTATACAATTAGCATATCTTCACCAAAATGTTTGATAAAAAGTATGATATCTACTTTTCCTCCTTGAAAGTCATTTTTAATCAAGAATTGACTTAATCTACCATACCAAGCTCGGGGAGCCTGTTTAAGTCCATACAAAGCTTTCCTTAATTTAAACACATGATCTTGTTTAAAGGAATCTTCAAATCCAGGAGGTTGATCAACATACACTGCTTCTTTTATGAAACCATTCAAAAAAGAACTTTTTATATCTAATTGATACAATTTAAAATTTTTCAAACACGCAAAAGCAAGTAATAATTTTATAGTTTCCAATCTAGTAATAGGAGCATAGGTTTCATTGTAATATATTCCTTCTTCCTATGAATAACCTTTAGCTACTAAACGTGCTTTGTTTCTAACTATTTTTCCATGCTCATCCAGTTTGTTCTTAAGTACCCATTTAGCTCTAATGATTGACTTGTTTTTAGGTCTTGGAACCAAATTCCAAACCTGATTTCTCTAAAATTGACTTAGTTCATCTTGCATGGCCAAAATCCAAGTATTATCATTTAAGGCTTCTTCTAATAAATGAGGTTCAATTTTAGAAATAAGAGTAAATTGATTTTCAAAATTTTGTAAGCTTGATCTTGTTTTTATTCCTAATCTAACATTACCAATTATAAGATTAGGAGGATGATTGATTTTAAATTTTAAAGTTGATGGAGGAGTATGAGAGAGTTTAGAACCTTCTAACTTAGCTTCTAAAGGCTTTTCAACAAACCTATTATTACCTTCTGAAGTACCTTTAGATACTGATTTTGTTTCGGTTCCATCAAGCAATTTAGAAGCTTTTGATGTACCTTCTGAAGGAGGCTCTATTTTTCCTTCTTCTAAATCAAGACAAACTGTCTTCTTTTTGCTTAAAGCAACTAGTATTTCATCATTCGATTCTTCTTGGATTGTTTCTTCGATAAGTTTAACATTTATTGACTCTTCCATGACCATTGTTTCCTTATTGTATACTCGGTATGCTATCGAGTTCAGAGAGTAGCCCAGAAATATGGCTTCATCTGCTCTCTCTTCAAATTTTCCTAAGACTTTTCCTAATTTCTTAACAAAACACTTACAACCAAATATGTGAAAATATGAAACCATAGGTTTCCTTCCTTTATAAATCTCGTAAGTACTTTTATTTGTCAAAGGCCTTATATATACACGATTGATGATATAATAAGCTGTTGAAGTTATTTCAGCCTAAAAGTGATTAGCTATATTATTTTCATTAAGAAGAGTTCTGGTCATTTCTTAGATAGTCCTATTTTTGCATTCAACTACTCCATTTTATTGTAGAGTATAGGGTGCAGAAAAGTTATGGATGATGCCTATGTCTTCACAAAACGAAATGAAATCAGAATTTTCAAATTTCTTGCCATGATCAGTTTGTAATCTAATGATGGAGAGGCCTTTTTCATTTTCAACTCTTTTTGAAAATATTTCAAAACTTTTAAAAACATCACTTTTATGATGCAAAAATAAGATCTAAGTAAATCTAAAGAAATCATCTACTATGTCCAAACCATATTTATTTCTTCCTAAACTTAACATGCAAGTAGGGCTAAAGAGATCCAAATGCAATAATTCTAAAGGTCTTTAAGTAGAAATAACCTTCTTACTCTTATGAGATGATGAATTCATTTTATTCCTCAAACAAGCAAAACAATGAATATTTTCATGAGCATGTAATTTAGGTAAACCTAAGACTAAATTCTTTTTGGACAGGTTCTCCAGTTGATGAAAATTCATATGTCCTAGTCTTTTGTGCCAAAGCATAGAATTATCATTTATAGAAATACAATAGTTTTCAAATGGTACTTTAGATGGTTTAATTTGATAAACATTTTTTTTCCTGATACCTTCAAACAGCTTTAAACCGTCTTGATTAAACCCAACACATTTATCACATTCGAAAACTATTTTGTATCCTTTATCATACAATTGACTTATACTTAATAAGTTATGTTTTAATCTTTTAACCAATAATACATTTTCGATTGAATGAGGTACCAAACCAATTGAGCCTACTGCAATTATCTTACCTCTACCATTGTCACCAAACTTTACATAACCATCTTCCTTCCATTCTAGATTTGTGAACAAAATAAAGCATCAACGGTCATGTGTCTTGAACATCCACTGTCAAGATAACATGTTCCTTTTATCTTTGCATTGAAGTCCTACACACATTAAAGTGTAATCAAATCTATTTACGAACCCATTGAAGCTTGGGTCGATAGGAATTGAAGCTCGTATTTTCATTTGTACCTTGGTTATTACTGAGCTTGTATTTTTTGTAAAAACAATATTTCTCTATATGACCTATTTTATTACAAAGAAAACAAGCGTAAGATTTTTGTTCAATATACCTGTTACTTACCACTCTTCTTTGGTTTGAATTTTTTCTAATATACCCTCTATTTAAGCTTCTATTATACACTCTGAAAGGATACTTGTTGTTTTGAGAAAATCTTCTATTGTTCTTTTTTATAGGTTTGAACACTTTGTTGTTTTCCCTACTTTTAATCATTTCTTGTTTTTTATCTTTTGATTTCACAAAAACTATTTCTTTTTTTGTCTTAGATGTTTGTCCAAATTCAAAACCTAGTTCAAATTTTGAATTATCCATCCTTTGGTTAGAAATTAACATTTGTAGTTTCTTGTTACTTTCATCAATTTTGTGAAAGGTATTCTTAATTGACTTAGATAGATCTTCTATACAGTTTTTCAAATTCTTAATTTCTTCTTTTAAAACTAGATTTTCATTAACTAACACTTCATGAGCAATATGCAGATCTTTGAAGTCATTTTTTAGAAAATCATTTTCATCTGCTAGCAACTTATTAGTTTGACTAAGTGTATGCTTTTCGATTTTCAACGTTTTAACCTGAGATTCAAGCTTAGATATTTTATTGCTTGACTTGGAAAGGGCTTTGAGGAGTTTGTTAATTTCAGCACATATATCGTCTAGTACATCTAAATCCAAATCAGAATCAGTTTCAGAGTCTACCTCAGAAAGTGCCATAAGACATAAATTAGCTTCCTCGTATTCTTCTAAACATTTTGATTCAATTTCTAATTCCTCCATATCACTCCATGTTGTCATTAGAGATTTACGTTTCTTCTTAAATTTCTCCATTTTCTTGATCAATAAAGGACATTCGTATTTAATATGCTCAGGTTTCTTACATTCATAGCAAATAATCTCCTTTTTAACCTTCTTCTCTTGTTTTTCTTTAATTGACTTTCCTGCATTAACAGACGGATTATTATTAGTAGGAAACCTTTTAGTAAACGTTCTCTTACCCTTTTTCTTGAGCCATTTATTAAACTTTCTGGTAAGTAGTGTCATGTCCTCATCTTCTTCTTCAGATGAATCTTCTCCTTCTGAATCAGTATTTGTTTCTTTGGCTTTAAAAGCTACGGTCTTCTTCCTTGTATCTTTTGAAGTGCCTTTTGATTTGAGAAAATCAATTTCATATACTGTGAGCTTGCTATGCAATTGACTCAGTGTTAATGTCTTCAAGTCACAAGCTTCTTCTAAGACTATTTTGTGAACCATATCTACTTCACTAATAATTTTACCAAGAGAAGACAATTTATTAGTTATAATAGTAAATCTACTAAAGGAGTCTTTGATTTCTTCACCAGGGAGAATTCGAAATGTTTCATATTATTGAATAAAGAGTTGATTCTTATGTCTTTGATGGTTTCTGTGCCTTCGTAAGTTTTCACCAAGGTGTCCCAAATGTCTTTAGCTATTTCACAAGAAGCAATTAGTTAAAATTCAGAACGTGCAATAGTACTCGACAAAAGATTTTTAGCATGTGAATTTAGTTCAACTTTGGTGATATTATCTCTTAAAGTGATGATGGTAGGAACTTTGAGATCTCCTGTAGAAATGATTTGCTAAGCTTGATAAATTTATGCCTTCACATAAATCTCCATCCTGAGTTTCCAATAAGGAAAATTAGTTTCATAAAAAAATAGTGCCTTGTCAGGCTGAACTGTTAAACTACCACTTGATTCACCCATGATCTTGAACTCTAAAAGATATTAAAGTGAGGCTCTAATACCAATTGTTGGTCTCGTATAAGATATTAAGAGGGGGTTGAATTGGTGTCTTTCAATTTTTGAAAACTTTTTCGTTAAAAATGAAGTTATCCCTCTTAATAACTTATAATGGTGAAGAGTGATAATTTAATGATTCAATGCTCAACAAATAATAAATAAAATTAAAAGAGTGCAAGGAAGGAGAAAATCAAGTAGAGATTTTATAGAGCTTTGGCCTTTTACCTACTACTCTCTTCCAGCTCTTCTGTTGGGGACCTAGTCTACTTTACCATTGCCATTCCATTTGATCCACTAAAAAAATCACAAACAAATTACAAGTACTTATCACAATGACTTTGCAACGCTCTACTCTGCCTATCTAGCCTCTCAACAATCTAGGTTAATATAGATCTATAGAGTACACACTATCTTTTCTTTATAATATAGTATTGAGATTACAAATGAGAACAAAAGTACAAATCTCAAATAATTTTGCACTTAAAAGAAGTAGCACTTTGTTGTAGAACTTTGATTCGGTGCAACTCTTTAAAGAACCTTCTAAAGCTTTTTAGAAGGTAAAAGCTTATCAAGAATTTTTTGTGCAATGATAGTATTTCTTTAGAGTTGTGTATCTTAACATTTTGAATCCTTCTTCCTTTTATATTGGCTTTTTCCAACGGCTAAAAAATCTGAAGATTTTTTTCAGTTCCATAATTATCCAGCCGTTAGTTATTCTAGATAATTCCATGGATATTTTTATGAGAAGATCTAGATCATTTGAATTTCAAAATAACTCTCCTCAAATTGTTTAGATCAGATAAACTTCAATTCGTAACCATCATATAGGCTTTTGTTTTGATTTTGAAAAGATTAGCTTTTGTTAGCTATTTCCGAATAAGCCTTATGTTCAAAATTTGAAATCTCACAAAATCTGAATCAACCTTATCCTTATCCATTCTTATACATATCTTAATTTATCTAAATATATTTTCTCCTAAAATAAATCCCTAAGGATCATGATTCCATCTTGAGTGAAACGGGATTAAATGTATTTTCCTAATTACTTAATATAGTGGAGCTAGGTCTTGAATAATCTGAATCTAATTAAAATTAATATTTCACGTAAGTTTCCAGACCTACCTTCTAAATAACCTTCCGAAGAGTTTTAATCCTCTTTTCTTAGAACTCTCTAAACAAGCTTTTGAAGAGATGTACGAAATCTTTTTATAAGAGCTTCTGTAATACTTTCTAAAGACTTTCTAGAATAGTCTATTTTCAAATAGTTTGAAGCTTCTAAATAAGCTTTTGAGTGTGACTTAAATATGCGAAAATATAGTTTCTGAAAAACTTTCTGCTAGCCTACACTCTTAAGGATTCATTAGCTTTTAACCCTTTTTGTTATCATCAAAATGTTATGAGAGATATCTAACAGTCTCCAACTCTTTAATTTGCATTCTAAGCCTCTCTTCCTCGTCACTCATTGTGTAAAGAGTTTGACTTAACCCCCAACACTCTTATTTCTTCTTCTATAGCTCCTCATTTAAGCCTTCAAACTCCTTATATTGCTCTTCAATCTTAGCCTTCAAACTTGAGACTTCATTAACAATAAGGGTATGTGCCAACTTTTTAGCAATAGGGTCTTCTTAAAGCTTTCTCACCTCCATCTCGGCCATTATCCTTGCATTCTCAGCAGTAGTAGATTGAGCTTTGGAAGCATTATATACATTCTCGATTGTTTATAACAATTTCATTTAAAATGATGAGCATTGGAAGTGACTAGACATAATACATAAAGACCACTATGGATATTACCTTCTTCATTTCTTTAATGACCTCATCCAAAGCCTTCAAAACGTGGCTGCTCATCTGAAAAAGAAACAAAATATCAGTAATTGAGTAAATTCAATAGTTAAAAGATAGTTATGGATACTCACATCATAAAACTTGGTTGCAATATGGGCTTTATTGCAACCGCTGACCCTATCAACATCCTTCTTAGCAATTTCTTTATCCTTTTGAAGAATAATTCCTTCCATTAAGGCCAAAGATTTTATCTTGTCTCTTAAGGCTGAGTTGGTATCTAAAATGTTGTAGCTCCAACATGGGACGAAGTACTTACCGACCTACTTATTGGCGACAAATTCGGTACCGCTAATGCTGAGAGCTTTGGACCGCATTGCCTCCTTCTTCCTCTCATCCAAACTCTTGGACCTTTTGGCAAGTAGTTGTCCAGCGAGTTCCTTCCCTAGTCTCTTATTAGTGCTCGACGTTGTCTCCACACCAACGATGACCCTTCAGCAAAGAGGCATCTTCAGCCTCACTATGGGGTTAGGTCTCTCGGCTACCCTTTATTGACTTAGTAGTAGGTTGAATACTTTTGACCAGAGTCTCCCCAAAATGAGATACCTTAAACAGTACTGCCTTCTCACCCTCTTTTTGCCTCTTGGCTGGTCAGGAGGTTTTCTTTTGTGTTGCTGCCTACTTTGCCATATCGTCTTTTATCATTTTCTTCATGGCAGTAAGCCAAGTGGTAGTAGGTGCAGTGGCCACCTTCTTATAAGCTTTAGATTTTTTGGCTTTGGCCTAGGCTAGTTGCTTGGCATGATTTACGTCGATAGCATCCATATTTGCAACACGAGCAAATAAGTTAATATCAACATAGAGGAAAAGAATAAACTTACATTCTCCATACCGAGCAATGCTAAGTGGCAACAATTCTCCCTTCAAGTCAATAGAAGGGCTTCCTCCTTACAACTATACTCGACACGGTAATAACTTATTAGCATACCTTCTATTTCATAAAAGATTGGCTCTCCACTTTCATAACACTATATAATTCTCTCGGTGTCCTAGAAGAACATTTTGTTCCTTCTCCTTTCTTGAATTTTCTTCGCCACTGCTACATCATTTGGCATCAGTTCTATATCCTTCGTGTAGATTGGCTTAGTCCATTGAGTCTAGAAGTCCAACTCCTCATCAAACACTGTCAACATGAATTTGTCATGCCATTTATGGATCTTAGACTCTAACCTATCCATGAACATATGCTTATACCTTACAATGGCAAAGTACCACTCATTAGGTTGTCTCCTAATCATGAAGAAATACCGAAACAACTGAGGCGTAACCTTGACTTTGACTTCTTTACAAACTATCTCAAAAGCCACCAGAAGCAAGTATTTGTTAGGTGAGAATATACTCGGTATGACTCTAAAGCAGTTGAAGAAGCCCTTCACAAATGTCAAGAAAGGGAAACTAACCTAAAATCTAAATACTTTAGGTATATGTGGAATTTGCGCTCCCTTAGGAAACATACACTTTCCTCTTCTCTCGGCCTCCTAAGATTCCATGTTTTAGGAAGGTCTTGCCAGTAGTGGTTGTATTTCATGACAAGAACTCTATTGGCAAACCTAATAGTTCCATCTAGAGAGTTGCATAAGTAAGCTATGTTGTTGTACAGATATTCCACCTAGGAGTGAGTTTATCTCACCTTTCCTCAATGCTGTCAGTTAAGCTATTAGAGGAACACGCTGTATCACTCCTTATTTAGGGAGCAGAAGTGGCCTCAGTTTCGATCACTTCGAAATTAGAGAAGACAAGTCGACGGACTACGTTGCAAACCATACCTGAATGGTTATAAGTAATGATATCACATGAGTTGAAGAATGTGAGACTGAAGACAAGAAAGCAAACAAAAGTTTGAGATGTAACTAGAGAAATGTATTTTAACTGTGAATAGTCCTTTGAATACGAACAATTCACCCTTGTAACTACAAATTTGTTTCTAACAATAATGATGTGTTGATGTACAAGGGTGAATTGGTAACTGGGGTAATAGGTGTCATGCCTCCTACTTTTTGGTTTCTTGAATGGGCAAGAATTTAAAAATTGCGACTTTTGGATTAAGATGCAAACCGTCTTGCTTCTCACCTCGCTTAGCATCTAAAGGACTACTCCCCACTCAACCTCTGGTGCATTATGTATTGCTTCCTTTGTTGAATTCTCAAACACAGAAGTTGAGGGGCAAACGTTGATAGTCAATTTTTATAAACCCTACTTTTAGTGGGCTTATGATTCAACAAAGAGTACACCCCCCCCCCCCCCCCCCCCCCGAACATTCCTAAGGATTAACTAAACGAAGAATTCAATTTTACATTTAAAAAAATGAATTTAACTTTCCAATTCAAAAGTCTATTATTAATAAAACCCGAACATGAAAAACTACGAACTCCAAAGTCATTCAAAACCCTAAACCCTAAAGCAATTAAAGACTCGTAACCCTAAGAAATTAATTAATAATTTAATTTGAATAATTTTATTCAACTCTAGAAATTTTCATAATTTTGGTTTCTTAAATCATATTCTACAAAACAATTTAGGAAGCAAACTCTAAAAGAATTTCCTATAAGACAATTTCCTTATCTTCATACCTAAGCCTTATACATGTGAATAAGTGAACCAACCAATCACCCTAAATAACTTATCAATCAAGAGTTGGAATCATTTTTCAATCAATAGCTTATCAAAAACTAGTGATAAGATACTTTTCTTATCACATCTTAACTTATACTATATATGGACAAGTTATCATAAGATTTCATGTGTTCAACTTTAATAAAAAAGATAAGACAATTCCATACCCAAAAGGAGGCCTATATGGCTGGTTCTTACAAGGCTAGAAAGGGAGACCATGCCTTGTCTTTCATCCATCAATCACTTTGTCTTACACTCTACTATTCATCCTATATTGCTTACATCATCTAGTCTTGTCAAATGTTAGCTTTTGTATATGCTACAAGACAACAAAATCAAGCTTCTTAAACATACTACCCTACCCCCATACAACCAACCACTCTCTCTCTCATATCCCTCACTTTCACATTCATTTTTACTTCCATTTCTCTCGCTTAAAAATCAACCCATAAGTGGAAACACAAAAACCCCACAAAATCAACATTGCCACTACTTGTATCTCTAATCTTCATAACACAAAAGCTCCACTTTATGTACTCCATTTGTCAACCTTCAAAGCCACTTTTAGGATCCTTAGAACACCCTCTAAACCCTACTTCAAAGGACTAAAACTCAAGATTCCGAAAAGGTGGCAAGAAGGAGAAAGTAAGACAAGAAGCTTAAGTGGAAACTTAGTGTACTACCACTATACTTTTGCTTTGTGGACGAGTAAGTGTTTCTTTGTGTTAGTAGCCTAGTATTCCATATTAAGAGACCATGTTTTCTTGAAGATATTAGTATGATCATAAGTTGATGAAATAATAAGACCACCCTAAGAAACAAACTCATGAAACCCTTACATGAAAGTTGACTTATGAGCATGTAAAGTTGGTGTTATGTAGAGACACTTGTTTAACACTTAAAATGGAAGATTTTAGGTTGAGAAAATCATGAAATGAGCACTCAGATAAGAGGATAACATGCTACAGGTGAAGTATTTGTAGGTCCTATGGATGTTATTTTCACTTCTATTAAGTTAAACATACTCAAATCTAGACTTAGGTAAAGAAAAATCCATTATGATATGAAACCAACTTTGTAAGACATGAACTATGATATGAAAGTTGTAATAAGTATGAGATCTATTATTTTCATGTAATGTGTGATCTAAATAATGATCTTATGGAAGAAAAGTTAAGTTAAGATTTGAATATAAGTAGCTAGGTTATGATCTAACTCTTAAACTTGAGAAAATGAGGAAACAAGTTGAAAACCAAGCAAGAAACCCTTGGATTCATCATGACCAGATATGGAGCTATGTTGAAAGATACATAAAAATATAATAAAAGTAAGTAAACAAAGTGAAAAGACCAACCAAGGTAAGTATAATAAATATATTAGGCCTAAAACTCAAAATTGAGCTTAAAACTTCTAAAACAAGCCTCAAACTCTAAGTTGAACCCTCATTAAATTTATGACTGACAACTTAACACAACAATAATCTTTTTTTTTGTTTTTTTAAGATTCTCAAGAAGCCCATAAGATATACTCTAAGCCCAACAAAGTGATTGTCTTGATTTGGATAAAAAACAAGTTTATTTGACAACTTAAGCTCACTTAAAGGACCAAGAAGTTGTTGCTGACCTTAGGAGTGTAAATCAAAGTTGGAAATCAAACCTTAAGGAGCATTTTAAACCTAAAATGAAATCCTAAGCCTAAGCCCAAAGGATTTCTCAAGATATCAAAAAGCCTAATAATCAAACAAAGCCCAAAAGTACTCTAAATCATGAGGATTGCTACTGTTTTGACCTATAGGTAGTTTAGTGTGCCTCATCTAGAAAATCTAACCTCACCACATTAAAGTACACTCGAAAACAATAGAAATTAACTATAAGATCATAAAAATTAGATTTAAAATGAGAATGTTATATGCGATTGAACTTTGAGTGAAAACTAAGAAAAATATGAAACAAGTTAAAAGTATAACTTAAAGGGTTTTAGCTTAGTTTTCTAAGTTTTATTTCAAATCCTTATAGTATTGTATTTGCAATGTCTAGGAGACCTGACTTTTGGAGACGACTTACCCTTGGACTACTTTGATTAAACTATATGGTTGAGTGAGTGAATTCCTGATTACTCCTTACTTGACTTTGCTTATAGAATAGATGCACCTAAATATATATATACATATATATATATATATATGATAATTAGATGCTTGTGGGATATGGGAAATGTATGTGTATGAATTTATGATTAATGTCATGGCTTGTTAATCACATAATAATGAGAACTGGTTGTGATAACTCATACATGCAATTGTATTAAATGAAATTATTTAATCGCCATGAAAATCGGATTAATCACTTATACGATTAAGAAATTCAATGAATCATGTATTCCTCATAATTGCATTCGGATGACACTGACTGCCACATCATGTAAAAGATGGAAAGGGACTCACAGTAGGAGGTCTTCCTACAGGATTGAGCACTAGTTACACCATCATTTCAATTGAGTCTCTATCATAAGTTGATTGGCTTACTAGGCGCCGGGAGATGCTAACTGTTGGTGAGGGGCCGTATCTTGTGGCTTCTGCTTAGGGCAGGTGTTTGTGGATTGTGGAGGCTATGACATTGTTAGACTTGAGATTTTGAAAATATGTTTTGTTGCTCAAAATGAAAATATATTATATATGTTCTATATCAAAACAAAACTATATATATATATATATATATATATATATAGTTTTGTTTTGATTTAAGCACAATAGTGTAATCGATGTAAAACCCAAGTGCTAAGACCTGGATTTTAGTTTATATTAATTAATTATCTCCAATCCCGACTATAGGGGGGCGTAATTCTAAGTTGTATGCAATTTCTAAGCCACCACATGTATTGTTTGGCATAATGATTATTTATGCATTCATATGTTGTGCATTAAATAAACTTTGGTCATGCGATATTAACGAGGGGATTTATCTCATTAAACTTAAACTTATACCCCAATAGATTTCTTTTATTGCAGGGAAATCTCTTTGTTCATCCGAGTCGAGGAATGGCCGAGGTAAGTCTCATTTGGAGACGGAATGGAGCGATCAAGGAGCAAAGAGGAGATTTTTGTAATAGCTTTTTGTAGATAGCCATTTAGCTTTACTTTTGTTCATATTATAGATTGAAATTTTTAATGCAGTTTCCTATACGAATTGCATTCATTTCTAATATTTTTTTTGGTGTGAAATTTAAAGAATCCACATGTTTACATGATTAATTTATATTAAAGAAGTAAATTTTTGATAAATTGCTCTATATTACTTGTCTATGGACCTAGTAATAACGTATAGTGGAAGGAACCTTATGTGTCATATGAAAGGCTTACGATTAACAAAAGAGTCGATTGTAAATCTTTATACGATACAGGAAGATCTACCATGACAACGATATTGTTAGGTTGTAATAGTTTTGTTGTAATAGTTTTCATCTACCTGTCTTACTCGTCCATTCGACTACCGTTAGGTTGGACAATCTATATTCTTGGCATCTCCCTGAGTAATTGATACTCTCGACATTCCTCTAAGTAACATAGATTCATTCCTGATTTGAATTCAAGTTTATGGCACGAATAATTATCACAAGTACGGTTATATTATATAACTACTTGCTTTCCCTATATTTTAGGGAAGATAATCAAGAATTTTCTACTTGTCTCAACAATTATTCCAATAACTACTCATTTAGACATGACAGTCTCGTATAAAGACGAAAAAAAAAATTTGTAAGAGGCATCTAATAACTTTTAACCACTTACTAACTTAGGCACCGAACTGGCCCCAATACTAAACAATTTTCTTGTCTTTGCAGGACATTCCTAACTCCAAAAATTCATCAAAAAGCATTATTGAACATTTTCCTACTTAAGGCATCTGCAATTGCATTTGCCTTTCTTAGATGATAGTAAATCAAAAGATCATAATCCTTAAGCAATTCTAATCATGTCCTTTGTCATAGATTCAATTCTTTCTGAGTAATGATGTACTTAAAGACTTTTATACTCCGTATACATCTTATACATTTCACCATATAAATTGTGTCTCCAGATCTTTGATGTAAATACTATTGCTGCTAGTTCCAAGTCGTACGTTGGATAATTCTGTTCACATGGTCTAAGTTGTCTTGATGCATAAGTGATCACCTTATCATTCTGCATTAATATACATCCTAAACCATTCCTCGAAGCATCACAATAAATTGAGTACTCCTCTGATCCATTGAATAATGTTAGTATAGGTGCAGTAACCAACTACTTATGCATGGATACCAATAAAAGCTTCCTAACCTTAAAAATTTATTTTTATCGTTATTTATTTATTTTGTGGGTACTATTGAGTTAGTCTCAGTTAATGTCTCGCCCCTCACTTCATTCTCTAAATTATGTGATCGGAAGATGGTTTACCTAGAAGAATCGTACACACGTTTTGAATTTTATTTTCAGACAACCAACAATAATCTTGAATAAATTGTAACAACGCAAGCAAAACGATCAAAATAGTGAAATTAGACTGAAATAGGGATAAGCATGCTTGTTATGTGTTCTAGATTTCATACATTAGAGCATGCTGTCAGCCCGAGAAGGCAATCTCTTGAAGAAGTTACTGGGTACAGATGGTAGTTTGCTTCGGAATCTGGGATGCCGTAGCCAAAAGATGCCTGCAACCGAAGCTATTATCTTGAATGGAGTTATGTAGAGAGTGACAGCGGCAATAAGGCAAAAAACTATGAAGAGACTGGTAGCTCTGGGGTCTCTCCAACTGAGAAGAGCCTGGAACCTTTCCCCTTGGGTAGCCATGTCTCCCACCACCGTTTGAATTCTTCCTGCTACACTTCTAAGTCGGTCATACCTCATCCGTGCTACATCTTGAGGCTTTGATGTGGGGAATGTATCAAACTCCTCATCTAATTCATCCAGGTGAACCGCCTCTGCCCATGAAAGCTTAGGATCCATATGAGGTGGGTGCCTGGGGCGGAATCTGTAGTTCCATATTCCAATGAGAAACATGTACAGGAAAATAGTTGGCAATATAAGTTCTGGGTAGCAAATCAGTATGAAGAAGAGGGCATGAACTAGAACTGTTGTGACTGGGTTCTTCCAGTGGCAGACTTCACCAAGCCATCTGCTCATAGAAATGATTCCTGAGAACAATGCTACAATTCGGAAGAAGTTAGCTTTACTTCTGCGCATGCTCCACATATGAGAATCCACATCCAGCATATATTCAACAACCTCTTTCCTTAGCGGTGGCTCTGCTCTGCCAAGCCTCACTGCCACAATATTCATAGCCTGATATCTCAAACTATCTAGCTGATTCACTGTGAATGGATGCAAATAATGCATTTTAGGCAGTAAGGGATGTCCATACAGATAAATCATATTTGCCAAGGAAAGGCAGGTGAATCGAACTGCCAATTGCAGTTCTCCCATCTTCTTCAGTCCTGATGGATGTAGAACAAGTAGTGGGTAAGAATGTGTGTATATGCGATCTGTTTCAAGAGTCGATAGCCTTATTCTTACCTTCCCAATTCTTGAATCCAGTTTTGCCCCGCCAGCAGATCTCTCTTGTCCACCCAAGTGACAATTGTCAAAGACCGCTATCGTGATTACTGTGCTAGGATCGTATACTTCCCACGTATATTGTTCATTCCATTTTGGGTTGAAACTTTCAAGTACAGTCCTTGTTCTAACCCACTTCTGTCCGTACTTGGCAATGCAGTAAGCATCTGTTGTTCCCCTTCCATCCTTTGTCTTCATTGGTAGAAGCCCTTGGGCACTTAGAATACCAACTTCTAGTATACCGATTGGTTGCTTCCATAACTGTCTTGCTGTTGGGCGCTGGTCACTTACGTACACGGTGGATTCATCTAGGACATGGTATGCACCCTCCAAACAAACTCTTAGATGAACTCGGCTTGAAAACTTGAGTTCATGCCTCTTGTCCCCTTCCATAATGCCAAAGCCAAATCTTTCAAGGTTGAACCAACGAGAGTGAACTGGACGGTGATCCAAGCGCCTTTCAAACGTGTTGAGTGGCAAAATCAGTCTGCCAACTACTTCATCCTTTGCGGGGCTAACTTTATTTTCAACTATTAGCACCATATGTTCTTCAAATGGTTCAGCTGCTACAAAAATCAAGTCTTCATTCCAAAAAGGATTGGTGGTCCGATTTGGGCATAACTTGGATTTCAGCACTTGGCTTCCAAGTTGAATTTTGATAAAGGCTTGTGGTGGTTGACTCCTGTCATGTGGCGTCAAGTCCTGTGCTTCAATTACATTTACTCGTAAGTACCACAATTTTGGAGAAACATAAACCTTCGATCGAATGTTGAAAATCCCCTCTCCCTGGACAGTAGCAGCATCTGTGCGCCAGGCCTCAGGAAAGGCTTCATCAGCTTGTGTTCCCATCCAAACTGCAAGCATGACTTCTCCTTTCACCTTGCTGTCTCCCCGCCAGTTTTCCAACCGGTACCACTGTGGTGCTAAAGGACTGTCTGGCGGAACTCTAGTTGGCACTTCGTTCATGTCAAAAACCACGTTACCCGTATAGTCATCTCTAGCCACCATTTCTTTATCCCTCACAAATACTTCAAGAACTGAAGACTGTATTTTCTCCTTGGAGAACGCAAAGACCTGATTCCATTCAGGATTTGACTTCTTCTCAAAGTGCCGTGTCTTGCCCTTATAGTTCCCCAGCTTCACTTCCACATAAGGATCACAGCTCCCTGTGAGAGGGTTTGTGGGAAGATCCTTGGCCTTCACCACCCTCACATAGAGATAAAACATTTGTTCCACAAGGTCATAAGTGCTAGTCACTCTTTCACTGCTCATCCATCCACCACCACCACGTACTCCACCATGAGGCCAGCGTTCCCCAAGCTGAGGCTTTGTATCTTTCAGCTTGTAATCTTCCTGGCTGTTGGGAGGGTGGGAAGTCATTATCACCTGATTGCATGTACCCTTTGCTTTTTGGTTTAGAGCTCACTGCTAGAGCTGCTTTTGTTTTTTTTTTTTCTGTTGGTAAATCCACCTCCTTAACGTTGCTGCACTGTCGGAACTGTGGCCGATCTCTCAAATTAGCAAGTTTGTGGAAATGGATGTTATTATATTTGGGTATGTTCGATGTTCCTTGAATTTAGCTGGAGAGTTTCGTGAAGCAAGCTTTCTGTCTTGTGTCTTCGTACTAAATATGTTTGGAATCTGTCCAGTGAACTAACAGCTCAATTTCACCTTTTTGGTTGATTAACGAAAGAAGAGCTTTATTCTTTGAAAGTTTATAACATGTTCAAGATCCTGGACGAGGAAAAGCAAGTATTCTCCTGGTCTGTAAAGTTTTCCTGATAAGATAAAGAACTATTGAAGAAATTGGCTTTTTCTCTCCTCTTCTTTTTTTTGTTTTTTATTCTAATAAGGTTTGTTTTTTTTTTACCACCATTTTTTTTTTAATAAGGTTAAAAGTTAAATTTGGAACGTTAATATTGGACAAGGGTATATAAAACGAGTGGCTTGTGCATTAAGCTTCTCATTTTTTTTCATTTTTTTCAGCGAGTTCTCTTGTGGCCGACAAATGTTCAATCGAAGTTTCTGCAACCAAATTTCTTTTTTCTCTTTGTTAAAGGAGAATGGTTGTCTATTGTAGGTTATGCTGTGTGATTTAAGAATTAGCAAAGTCGCATTTTTAGCTTTTGTAGATGCTTTCTTAACTTTCTTAAACAATATCCTTTTATTTGTTCGGACTGAATTCAATGAAGGCATTTCCTTTCCATTGCCTTTATCATACTTCTGTTTTTCAGCCGAATTTTATCTTTATCACCAAATCTTCTTGGTAATTAACTCATGAAATGCTTTTAGCATTTCCATTGTGCTTTGCCACTGAAAGAAAGTGCTTTATGGGTTTCTCTCTCTAGCTGACCAATTTTTAAAGAAACCGAAGCAGATAGAGATATTATCACCCTAAAGCAATGTGCTGAGCTTAAAGAGAAAGCTACACAAAGTATAGCAGAAAGCTTAACTGGGTACATGGCCTTACCATTTAAAGGTGCTTTTTTAACATTATTCTCTTCTTTATTCATCCCTAATATAATGTTGGCTTCTTTCTGCGGTAGCCTTTTGTTATTCATTTGAGGTCTCTGTCCCAAAACAAAGGAAAAAAAAGAAAAAAAGGTAGTAGCGGTAACAAGTTTCAAGCTCTGCCATTTCTCTAAAATGAAATGTTAATACCTTGTGGGATTTTCTAATTAACGGATTGCCAGTTTTTGTCAATATTTGGTATGCTTGGATGTCAATGGTCCATTTTGGTAAATAATGATATCCAAGTTTCAAGGCAAGAGGACAGTAACCAGGGTGAGGAGTAGTAATGTGGGCCGTAGACGAGAAAATGATTTCAGTGTTTTTCTCCGGAAACGTTCCCTTTTAGTAGACGCCGTTTGCATTTACCAGTGTAGTCCTCATTTTCCTTTTTCAGGTTTCAATTCAGTTATTATGAGATAAATAATCGTTCAGATTGCCCCCCACTCCAATCATCAATCGAAATCATGGTTGTTAAGATCGTCCGTTAATTTATATAGTTTTAGGAGTTTAAAATTTTGTTTGGATTTTTTTTTATCTATATTTGTTTTATGTCTATTGGAATTTGGTATTTAATTTAGGAAACTATTTATTTATTTCTATTTCATAATTATAATGAATATAGTGATTGGAGCATCCAAATTCGAAAACGAAATTTCATAATTATACCTTGAAGACGATTATTTTAATTTACATTTGTGTAAATATGAATAAAGTATAGAAAATTAAACTTTTGGAATTTATTGAATAATTAATTTTAGAAAAGGAATATATATGTAATTATATTTCTATCTTTTCTGTACCTTATTTTTACCAAGCACAACGATTCAAGTAGATACCAAAAAAATGCTAATAAGATGTGAAAAAATTGACAAAACAAAGCTTAAAGTAATTTTCTTTTAGTTAAAATAAACATGAAATAATTTATACATAAACCCTTCATAAAATTATAAATTTTAGTACATGATTTTATAAGTTTATAATTTTATGAATCCTATATATTTTAATTATATATAAAATCACGAGCTTCAAATATATTATACAAAAACTTCTTGGAAAAATAATGATGAAATTATAACTCTCTAAGGTTTTTGAAATTATATGGATCCTCGTTAAAACCTATAATATCCTGGAAACCAGTAGGCCTGTATGATGGTTGGGTTCAAAGTCTGTATTAAATTTTGCAGGACAGGTTCCAATTTCTTGAGGGTATTTTCTTTTTTTTTTTTTAAATAAATAGCCATAGGGCGTGATTTTTCAATGGAAAAATATTCTCAATCGTCAGGCTCCTTGGGAGTTATCACAAATGCGTATATATTACCTCCTTTGTCTTACTCTCAAGGTTTTGATGTTTAACTTTTCAATAAAAAAATAATCACTCTTACTAATTGATAATCTATTTTAGTAAGATTTAGACCAATATTTAATTTCCCAAGATGTAGCAGTCATTGATTACTTGATGCCATACCAACAAATAAGCATATTGTCAAATTTCGTAGTGTAGGAAAATACAGGAGAATTTTAAAATCTTTATAAAATGAACCACAGGAGCGACATATGATATGCATAATGTTAAAAAGAAAAAATAAATAAATAAAAGAAAAGTACCTTCTCAATACAAAACTAAACTCCTCCTCATCATTGAGGTGGAGTTACAAGTGAGAGTTTGTATGCAAATTTTTTAGAAAATTAATATTCTATAAAGTCAAGAGTATAATTTTATACTCATTTCTTGCATTATTTATAAGGTTATTTTGATTTATTTTATCATAATTTTGGTGATTTTTCTACTCAATTATGTCATGTGTTCATTTTAGTGCTTTGATGGAGTAATAAAGTTAAAAGGATAGAAATTATGCATCTTTTGAAGAGAATTTAACTAATTTTAAAAAATGACTTAAAGATAGCAACCATCAGAAGAGAATTTTATCAAGAATCAAAGTCAGAAAGGGCCATGGGTGAAGTCCACGGCAATGTTCCCTGGCCATGATTCCTTTATAAATCAATTCAAGTCCATTTCGAAAAAATATCATAAGGAGAGGTCCATGTCCTAACTTTATGACTATGATCCTCAACATTCTATAATTTCAAAAACTTATCATTTGATGGTCGTTTTGTTAAATTCATATTAATAGAGGTCAGGCATGTACAAAGTGGGAGGAAGGGAAGTCAAAGATTATAGCTTTATAGCATTTTTTTAGAGATTTTTATCATTTCTTTGTGAAAGTTGTTGTCTTTATCATGTTTCAAGAGTAGATTTATAGATATTTAGACTTGACAACCTTGAGGTAACATGTAGCATACTTCTTTTGGTTATTCTAATAAAATTCCTTATTTTTTTTATTTGATTGCGTTTTTTGTATTAATTAAGTTGTTATTTTTAGGATTTCAACTTAATTATTAAATTTTGTGTATTGAGGTTATGAGATTTGATACATAAATAGATCAACTGCAATTATAGGGAATTGCTATAAATATAGCAACAAGCTACATATTTCTTTCGGAATTAATATATTGTGTTACGTGTTTAAGGAATTCCTGTTCTTAATGATGTTCTAAATTTTTCTAGTGCAAAAAGTGATCTAAATAGAATCAAAGTAAGATTAGAAATTAATAGAGAAATGATTCCCATTAGTCTATTAATTATATTCCTCCGGTTAATAATAATAGGGAATAAATAAAAAATCTTAGGATAGCTATACATTAATATCGTAGTGACCTAATTCTAGATATCATTATGGTTATTTAGGGTTCTTATTTGTTCTTATTAGTTATTGTCAATTGTTATGTGATTTCCATTTATTTTAATTAAAGTTTAATCCATTACTTTATCATTGCAATTGATATTTCATTTCTAGTAGAATAATTATGCTTTAATAAATGTGGAATCCTCGAGGGATTAGCAACTTTGGACTCTTATATGCACTATACTATTATTTGATAGATGTACTTATCTAATACTACTTGGTGTGTACATACTAAGTTTTTGGCACCATTGTTAGGGACTATAAATCAAGAAAGTGCATGCCTTTATTATTCCACTAAAACTTTTCTAAGTTAATTAAATTCTAATTTATTTTTCTTTTTATGTGTTTGAGGAAACTGAAGTGATGGCCAACAATGGTAAAGCATCAAAAACATGGTTTGACTATATTAAGCCATCAACTAGTGGAATTGATTCCAATATAGCAAGACCAGTTATTATTGCAAAAGAATTTATGATCTTGCCTATAACCATTCAAATGGTGCAATAGAAATCACATTTTGAAGGTTCCTAAAAAGAGGATCCACATGCTCATACTGCTAGTTTTCTAGAGATATGTACTATCTTCAATATCAATGGAGCCATAGATAATGTGATAAAGCTAAGATTGTTTCCCTTCTCATTGTAAGAAAAAGCAAAGTAGTGGTTAACTTCTCTGTAGAAGGATTCTATTACATCATGAGAAGAATTGATGGACAAATTCCTAGAAAAATATTTCCCTCCCACTAAGACAACCAAACTTCATAATGACATTTAACCATTTGCTTAGTCTGACTATATGACAATATATGATATTTAGGACTGTTTCAAAGAGTTGGTCAAAAAATGCCCAAGCCATGCTCTTCTACTATGGATGCATGTACAAACTTTTTATAGTGGTTTAAAATTTTCTACTAAACAATTTGTTGATTTAGCTACAAGTAGAACATTAAATGTGAAAATACTTGAGGAAGGTCAAACTCTAATAGAAAGGTTAGCCATGAATAGCTACCATTCGAAAGTTTCAAATCTAGTGGAAAAAGTCTAGGCATAGTAGATATAGGTACTACCACAACTTTTGGTAGATGCAACAAACTAGAAGCTAGAAAACCTTTCTATGTCACCATTATATCCTATGATGATGCAAAATCTAATTAACCCAAAGTGATATAGGGGACAATATTATCTAAGGCTGATTGGTAATCTTAGAAGTCAATAAAGATTTTAGCATCTGCCCTATATCGACCATGACGAGTGGTGTAGGCATTGGTTTACATAACTAAGTGATTATTTGTACATGACTCAACCAAGCCTAGACACCTGATTTTTGCCTCTTGTTATTTTTCAAAATTTTTAGAATAAGGTAAGGGGTCTTAGTTTAAGAAATATAGAAAAAAAAATTAGAAAATTACAAAAAATAAGAAAATTTAGAAAATACAAAAAATAGAAAAATACAAGAAACTACAAAAAAAAAGAAACTTAGAAAAAAAACAAAATAAATAAATAAATAAAGAATAAATTTAAAAAAAATTACAAAAAATAATTCTAGAAAAACCACAAAAGGTAGAATATTTAGGAAATTTAAATAAATTTTTAATAAGTTTTAAGTGTTCATAAAGGATGGCCATTGAGCTTAGGCTTAGATTCAAAAGCTAGCCTACATATGAATAAGGCACAAGCCATAAGCACTTGAACATTAACATTGTATTTAGTATAGAGGTATGGGGTTCGAATCTCACTAAAGGAAAAAAATAGCTTTGTTTTTTTTCAAAAATCATACTTGCTACGTGTCACGATATTACTAGGCCGTGTGCCCAATTGTGACATGTGGCACTTCACAGTTGCATCACGTGTCAACTATGTGGCATGACACATGTCATTTACATGTAACATGCCATGAACATGTATCAACTACATGGAATGATGCCTCATCACCACATATCCTTCATGATACGTATTACTCTCTCATTTAAGCCTACGGCTAACATGACGCTACGTCAGCACCACATTAGTAGCCCTTACCCCCTACTTTCCTCTTCTTTCCTTTTCTTTACTTAGATTTTCTCACCATTACCTTATTGGATAGCCTACTTTAAAGCCAATTTTATGACTTTTTCCTTTGCAATTTCACTAAATTAGCAAGGTAATTATGAAGTCAACATGGCTTACTTCGAATCAAACCTTAGAACACATCTAAATATGAAATTGGATTCTTGGTGTTAATGCAATTTGTGACTTTCTTGAATCTAACTGAGATTAGATCAATATAAATAGGGGTTGATTCATTTGCTTGAGATACATAATCACTCTCTCTCAAGCTTAGTTACTGTCAAGACCCTAAAGGGGGCTTAATAGGATTACTTAAAATTTCCGTAACATACATGCACCTATGATATGAAAACCGTTTTATAAGTTAGAGATTGCAAGACTCTAAATAATAAATCACTAAGATTACTAATTTTCAAGTAATTAATTTGTTGTAATATAACATAATATAACATATAAATATAAATAACTATAGATATCAAATATCTCACAGTTCTTTAAAACTGTAGAGAATCGATATCTCCTACCAAATAATAAGATATGATATACTAACATTATAAAAAAAATATATATATATATAAGAAGAATTAAATTATAATAAGTTCTAACATATAAATATTTTTTACAAAGGATATTTATGCATCATCTATAAAGATCTCAATTAATTCTAACACTAATGTACATATCTTCATCTTGCACTCAACACTCGAGACTTATCCCAATCCTATCGTAAGTAAACCTACAAAAGAAAGACTATTGGGGAATAAGTTACAAGAGCTTAATGAGCTATCCTTCGTACCATACTGGCAAATAAGTTATCAAACGAATTGTTACAACCATATGAATGCATGCACATGCAATATACTAAACAATATATGCAGTTGATCGGTACAGTATATAATATCGAATTTTAACGTCCTTCGAGATAAGGGTTGTAGATTCATTAGCACCAATCATGACCGAGCTCTTGAATATCATATTTCGTAAAATATATTTCCATTTCCAAGTAGTCTAATAGTACACAAACTCCTAGACCTAGCAGTATGGTGGCCCCCGCAGTCCACATTCATACCTTACAATAGAGATCTCTAAACTCAACCCTCAATCATATGGTTAGTGTCTCCATCGCCTAGTTAGCCTATAGGTTTGGGTAAGATCATGTTATACGAGTACACCATATAGAAACACTTTAATAAATATAAACAACCCTTACAAGGCCTCTCTTTATCTCCACGTGAAGTAATGGCCAGAATAAGTAATGCAATGCATGGATAATGCATGACCCTTTTGATATAAAATAAGCCAAATATAATTAAGTCAAATTATGAGGCGATCAATCAATATCAATAAACCATTCAAATCGCATAACAATCAATCACATAATCCAATCATCGATTACCGTATTTAACCATAGTTCTCATAGTAACCAATTAATATCAAACACATGCATATCCCGAAACCCCATGCATTAAGTTATTAATATTCAATTTAAGTACACTAACTATAAGCACAGATAAATATAGAGTTATCGGGAGCACTTACTTGACTATGACGACTCACTTTAGTCGTAATAATCGATCGAAATATCGTTGCCCTTGTCAGGATCACCTGATCATTACGAGATAATAGGGATAATAAGTAATTGAGTTAACTAATGGTTCTAGATATCTATCTACCTAATTCTACTTAGATTACTATCAGTTTTATCTAATTAAACCTAATTGTTAATCGTATCTAACTTTTTCATTCTATTTTTGGTATTTACGAATTTATAGTTGTTTTTTATCGTTTTCGGACGTACATTCACATGGTAATGTTCGTTTTGGATGTTAAGACTCGTATTTTACCATGTAGAATAAATTTATTAAAATTTTAACTATAGAAGCTTAATTATTCTTATTACTTATATTTATATCCTATTTTAGGACTTAATGATTTAATTAGCTATTAGATTCTCACACTTAGGGAATTTTACATTGGTATTACTAACTCATGTACTTAATTAAGTTTAATTTAATTTAGGATGTATATTAGGGTTTTAAAGGATTTTTAGACCCTAAGTACATATACATACTTATGTTATTCCTTTATGTAATCTTATAAGTTATTATTTTATAAGCTTATGCTTATATCATCACTTATGTCATCAATTGCTTGTGTCATTGCTTATCTTATCTTTTAATTGCATCATTGCTTACCTCATCCTTTGCTTACATAAGCCTTACCTCATGCCTAAGTATATTATGTACACTTATGTACATTTATACATATGTTAACTATATATACCTACACCTTTGCTATACTTATATGTATATTAGTATACTTATTAAAAATACCGTATTTATACTTGTACATATGCCTTTATATATATATGGTTACATACGTATTTTTATATGAATTTCGTATGCCTAAATTTCCTCTTAAGAAAGCTTCTCTAATATCATTCTTTTTATGCTTTAAGAGTGTATTTAGCATGGTATATGTATATATAGTTGGTATATGTCTTAATTTAGGTTATGTACGTAATGAATACTTATGTACAAAGGTTTTTATACATGTATATCTCTAGTATATCCTTATGTACACATACTTAAAGACATGCACAGATACATTTTCTTCCATTTCATAGTGATTTCTACTCTTCTATACCTAAAGATTGAAGCTTTATACCTTCTTCAACATGGATATATATAACACATAACTACTCATCTAATCTACCTCTTTACCTAATTAGTAAATAACATAAAGCAATACATAATAACATACCTTAGTTTGTTCTTGAAATATAGATGCAAATTTGGAAAGATTTGGAAAATGAAAGGGAAAGGGAAGGTCATAGCAATGGAGGAAGAAGAAGGGACTTGATTTTGTGTTGTTTTGTGTTTTTTTGAAGGTGAAAGCAAGTGGGGTCCTAAGGGAAAATGAATGGACGACAAAAGAAGAGGAAGAAAAGTCTAAAAGAAAGGAAAAGAAAAGAAATCATTAGAAGACTTAAATATTTTCTTAAGTGAAAATGACTTTTGTTGACTTTTCTAAATATTGACTTTAGTCAATATGTATTGACTTAGTCAACCTTTTGACCTTGGTCAACATATGTTGACTTGGTCAACTTTCCAAAAATAAATGCCATTTTGTGTACATAATAAAATAATTAGAGAAAATTAGGAGAAAGATTAAGGAAATGAAAGGAAATAAGAAGTTTAGTGAATTGATTAGTAAAAATAGATAATAAGATCTTTCATTAGGTATTTATATCCTATATACACCATTTGGTAATCTACTTAGTATAATTAAGATGAAAAGTATCATTTAAGGTATTATTGTTCACTACATGTAACCTAACCATCAACTAAACCCTTAACTCTATGTAATACTAACCTAATTAGATACTTAGAAGATAAATGTGATCTATGATGCAATATCTTAGTTTCTCATTGATTACTTTAGTATTGTATGTATTTATGAGCAATTGAAAGTTATGTTTAATCTTTTACCAATGATTTGGTATAATACTAAAGTTATATTATCAATTAGGGTTTTAGAGTAAATTATAGTGAATTAGTGCTTTTATATCCTTAAAGTTATAGTTTTAGGATTTTACCACTTTCGAGCACAATCTTTAGTGTTTATATACATTTAGGGTATAAAAATTTTCTACGTGATTAAATCTTCGATTGTTATATTAGGGTTTTCATCTTAACTAGCTTTATCAACTCTTAGAGTCTTCAAGTGCATTAGGATCTACTTTGGGTATTAGGTTAAAAATTTTAAGGGTTTACAGTTACTACATCTCTCTTTAGCCGATTTCATCATCTTTCTCTCTCTCTTCAATTCTCTTTCTCCAACTACCCTTGCTCAAAATCACCACCACAACTGACTTCATGGTTGTTAAAAACCCAAGACCTAAGTGTTCCTTCCCCCCCCAGCAACCTACATGTGGCCAACTCACCACTACCTCCGTCAACTCCTCCTCTAAACACCTGAAGCCATTAACAAATGCTATGGCACCACCCTTACCTTACTTACCCCCCATGCTTAATAAAACTTCCATCAAAATGCACTTCCCTGCTTGAAAACCACCCTAAAACAATCCTGACACCTCATCTAAGTCATAGCCCCCTTTTTATGTTGCAACTTGATTTTGACTCTCCAAACTCAATCTAAAGCATCGACTCGACTTGATTCGGAAGCCGCTCTAAGTCCGACCCGTATCTATTCCTTAGTCCGACCTTAATTTGTATTTAGCTATTTCATGTATTTTTTTTATATATATTGCGATGTAAATGTAACTTAACAAAAAAAGAATGAAAAAGGAAAAAAAAAAAAGAAGAAAAAAAAAACAAGAGATAGAATAGCTTTTTTTTTTTTAATCTTTTAGTTAAAAAATTAAGTAAATAAAAAAAGGTAATAAAACAAAAAGAAAATGATAATAAATAGAGTAAAATAAAAAAATAAAATAGATAGAGAAAAATAATTTTACCACTTAGGCAATCATTTTTCAATAAAGATAAAATAGAATTGATCTTTCGAAATTATAACTTTTCTAAGGAGTTTCAAAAAAAAAATAAATAAAAAGAAATCAAGTTTAAGACTCTTTTCTAGAAAGTTTTCTTAAATAAACTAAATCAAATTAAAATTGTAAACCCAATCGTTTTCTTAAAATAAAATTAACCAACACATTAAAATTTAAAAAAGAAAAGAATTACGTTTGTTCGATCCCGAATTGTGAGTATGTTATCAGGCAATTATAAAAGATGAAAAAAGCCTATTTTTTCATTTTTAGTTTAAATTATTGAAATTATTCAATTTGCTAACTAATGATTAAGTTTTTATTTATAAGATAGTTTTTAAAAGGTGATTTTCAGAGATTAAGACTAAATTTGGAAAGTTGTTGATATTCGTTAAGGGTTTAAGAAATTAGCCCTTAGACCCAAAATCTTTAGTTTTCGTACCTTTTTCTAAAATTTGTTTTTTAAACGAACCAGTGGCTAGGTTAAATTGATTTAACCTAACCTTCTTTTTCCCGACTTTAGTTGGGTAGCAACTTCAAAAGATTTTCAAAATACATTTAAAAACCAAATTTTTCTTAACTTTTAGTCAAGGGTTAGTATTAAACAAATTAGGCTTTAATATTAATTGGGTTAAGGAAAACATTATAAAAATAGGAGAAAAATCAAGCTTAATCACTTGCCAACTCCACTGAGGACTGTCAAGAGAGTTCACCATTTAACTTTCTAAATTTAGAATTAATCTCTAAAAATCACCTTATATATTGTAATTTATTTATTCGTTCATTATTATTATTTCTCAATAATTATATTAACATTCTTGTAGGGTTAACCTCATATAAATTTTTGGGAATTTACTTTATATATCATAATTGTATGGTAGAAATGGCCAAACCTAAACCATATTAAGACCCTAAGATAGGAGGACCATTGTGTAGGCTCCGAGTGCTATGATGTAACCATCTTTTAAGGTTGATTAAGCTACCCCCACTTAAGCTTAATGTGACTAATGAAAGTGTTCCATAACAAGTGAGGTCGTACGAGCTTAAGAACCTTTAGAACTTACCCTTTATGCATTCATGATATCTGGAATCAACAAATAACCAGGAAAGATGGGAATGAAAAGATATAATAGCTTAGAGTTTCCTTGTAATTTTAACATGTTGTAAACATAGAATTATAGTAAATAGGTCTTGTTTACAGTAAGTAATGCACTTTTAATCTTGTAACATGTTTTTTCTTTGTAATTTAGCCTGAGAAATGGCCTGTTCATCCAACTCTATCCACTTCAAAGAAAAGTACGTTGATAAGCCCATCAACCCCAAGCCCATTTTGAACTAATGGCTTCAACGCTTCAACACTTCAATCTAAGGGAACAGGAGATCATCATCAACAAGATCAGATCCATTCTATCATTTCCTAGGGTAAAAATTGAGATCAATCTAACCAGGGCCCTAACTAACTTCTAAGAACCCGAGGAAGTAGCTTTTCGAGTTAGGCCTCACTTAGTTAGTCCAACACTTAAAGACTATACACAACTACTTCAAGCCCCTTCCTTAGAAGATATATACACTCTAAATTTGGAAGTTGACCCAGTAAACACCTTTTCAAGACTCTTTGGGAAAAAAAAGCTAAAGTAAAGAAGACCCTTGAAGCTATAATGGAAATTGCATCAAATTAGAAGACTTGAAAACCTAGTTCACCATTAAGCTTAAATCCAACAAATGGAGCATCTTTTGTGGCAATCCTAAAGATTAAGGATAGAACAAAATGGTAGCTTTTAACCTGGCTGCATTCAAGACTCTCTTATTCCCTAATGGAAAGTTCCTCATCTATTTCATGGTCATTGAAGTAGTAAGTTTGTTCCTTGAAGGAAAATCATATGTCCTAGCCCTTCTCGTGGAAAATATTAGAAGCCTCAACATATTAAAAGAGAAAAACAATGGTGTACTAGAGACCAACATGGCACTACTAACAGTGTAGTTCGTGAGTCACATGAAGTATTATGGGCTTGATTTGAGGAGGATTTTCCTATAGTATTGATCTAATTGATTCTTTTGTTGATAAGGTTCATCTCTTAAAAGAAAAATCTACTTACTATTAGGAAGAAGTTCTACAAAATTTCCAAGTCACTGATATCTTATGGATGGTAAGATGGAGCAACTTTGAGAGGGTAATCTTAGTCTATAAAATTACCAATTAATACCCCTAATTAGGATGAAATTGTGCATAGGCTATTACCCTAACAATATGATCAAACAATTCAGGGGAATTCAAGATATAGCCTATAGGCCCTTACTAGACATTACGACCTTAGGTTATGAGGATATCCATATTTCATTACCACAAAAGATGTCTAAACTCTAGGCAATCAAGCAATTGTAGGAAATAAGGACTATTAGCCCTAACATCGATTAGGAGAGTGGTTGGGAGAAGTAGACAAGCATAGGGTCACCAAAGAATATCTACATGATTAACTCCATAAGGTAGAAGAGATCTAACACCAAGCACCAAAGGTCATACAACCTACACTAGCTAAACCAGACCCTGAAATCAAGACCTATATGAACCAAGTTTAAGCTTATGTAGAAGTGATCTATGAAGAGCGGGACATGTGGGAGGATTTCTTTTAGGAATCAAGGTAGCATTCCCAAGCCTTAGAACATCAATTGAGGCTTAAAGAACTTAAAGAAACAAATGAGCTTAGCCTATGAAAGAGGAAAGAAGCACTAGTAGGATCCAATAAGAAGGGAACACCGGTAAAGCACCCGAAGAATGTCTAGAAATAGGATTGCTTTTCATTTTTTTTTTCACAATGTATTTTCCTTTTTTCAAGTCATGTAAAAGGGAACTTCAAAAGCTGTAAAATAATAAAAATTACCATCTTGCTAGTTATTTGATAGTTTTATTTCTTTGCATCGGTGTGCCATACATCTTCGCATTCCTATACGTTTCTTTATTTGCTTTTCATTCATCTCATTTCCTCAAAATATATATGTGCTAACTTGTTGAGAAGTAATCTTGAACCAGGTTGTAAAGATAGCTCTCAAGTGCTAAACCTTCCAAAGAATTCTCATCTGAACCCACTCTCAAACTGGAATGGTTAGCCAAGGAAACAACAATGTTAACACCAAGAATGACAACAACAGGGTTAACTCAGAAGTCATCGATCCTACTGAGTTAAGATTCTACTCTTTGGAATGAACAGTGGAAAAGATTGTAGATCAATTGAGCTTCCTTGCTGACATCATTGCCTTACTTAAGTCCATAACACCATCAAATAAAGAAAATTGTAAGGCTTGATATGGAAAAAACATCGAAACCCCATCCCTCAAAGTAGAAGAAGCCTAACCCAAAGTCAACTAGGCCTTTGAATCTTTTGAGATAGAAGGGATTTGTCTAAAGGTCAACATGACTTTTGAGCCTAACACTTACTCGCTCTTAGTTAACCTAAAGCTTGAAGCTGACCATGACAGATTAAAAGAGTTAGAGAAGTGATTAACCTAACAGATCACCGAGAAGATGAAAACACTTAAAGGGTAAGATAGTATCTAATAGGCTGGTATTATAAACTTCACAACTTATGACTATGGAAGCTTCCTTAAAAAATTCATGCTACTTAACTTTGAGAAATATAATAGGACTAGCTACCCTAAACTGTACACTAGATTATACGTATGAAAGATAGGTAAGTACGTACAATACAATCAGCTCATGGTATAAAGTCCTTAAGATAGCTTAATGGGCCCTACCTTGACCTGGTATGCCCAATTAGATCTAAGCTAAGTAAACACATGGGAGAAACTAGTTAGGGCATTCTATGAGCAAAATAAATTCAATGTTGAAGTGGCACCAACCATAATGGACTTGTTTACCTTGAGGAAGAGGTATAATGAATCTTTTAAAGAATATACCCAAAGGTGGAGGTTCCTAGTTACAAGGGTATCTATCCCCATAACCAAGAAAAAGCTAACTTTAGCTTTCATCAACACTCTTGAGAGACCTTACTTCTTTTACCTGATCGGGCAAGCCTCTTCTAGTTTTGTAGAGGTAGTAGCAGTAGGGTGTTAGATTAAAAGTACTGTCTCCTCTGGTAAATTATAGGAACCATCAAATAAAAGATCACCTTCTACTAAACCACCACTAACAAACCTAAAAAAGCTACTATTAGCATGGTCAATTTAAATACCAGGCCTAATGCTCGAGTCTCTTTTAAGGCAAATCCTTTACTAGCTCAACAATAGTTTATAGGCTAATTGCAAGTCAATAAGGTCCCAAGATAGTTCATTAAGATACCTATTCCTCTAAGTCAGATCCTCAAAAAACTAAGAAAGGATAATCTACTCCATTTTGAGCCTCCCAGTGAAAGGTATAGGCTAAGAGTTTTTTATCACAATGCAAGGTGTCAATATCATCTGGTGTAAGTGGGCCATTCAATCAACTAGTCTTAGAGATTAAAAAATAAGATTCAAGACTTAATTGACAAAGGCACAATCTAGCTAGACTTCGTAGAGGCTCCAATTCCAAACGTTAATAACCCCTTGCCTAACCATGGGCCTATCATTAACATGATATTTGACGACTCAAGTCTCCCCATCAACATGATTGGTTCCAACTAAGAGCCTAAGGTATATAAATTCTATAAACAATAGGCGAAGAAAGTTCCAAAAGCTAAAAGGTACACCTTCCATATGCCCTTAGCCTTGAAAATTACAAAATTGCCCTTCTCAACTACTAAGCAATAAATGAAGGGCAATCAAGTTCACTTTTGGGAAGGATTACCCACTTCGGTAGAATTTATGACCTAAAAGAAGACTTAAAAAAGAAGACTGTGTTAGAAAGGCCAAATAATGAATCAACTGAATACAAGGAAGGATTGTTTGCCTTCACAAAAATAATCAAGTTAAGTGAGTACAAAATAATGGACTAGCTCACTAAAACTCCAACATAAATATCTCTCATGAGTTTATTGATGGCTTCTGAACCATATAGGAAAGCTCTATTCTGAACTCTAAGGGAAGTTAAAGTCCTTCATGAAATATTAGCTAAAAGGATGGGATCAGTCACTGTAAACCCCTAAAATTATCAACCTAGCTTTTGTAATAGACTCGACTATGTTAGACAATTTAGGAGTCGACAAGGCCAATGAAAGTGAAAACCCTAAAAGAATTACTCAATCGCATAAAGAATTTTTCTAGCCTAAATGTTTCTAAATGCTAAAGATTTTATTCAAAAGTGATAGAAACCCTAAAAATGATTATCTTAAAGATATATGTGCACTAATCTAACATGATATACCCTAAAACCTTAATTGATAAAATAATGCTCATCTTTTGTCCAATTCACTAGTAAAAGGTTAGAGATGACTCTCATTCATGTTTATATGATTTGAATCCTTAAGTAATCCATTAGAAATTAAGATAATGAGTCATAGATTATATTTACTTCTTAAGTAAGAGATTAAGATAGTTTCACTTAAAGTTAGGGTAATAGTTGAAGATTAGGTTATATGTAGTGAACCTTAACACTCAAATTGGTACTTTTTGCATTTGTTATTCAAAGTAGTTTATTAAATGAGATATATAGGCTATAAAGACCTAAAGTAAGATCTCATCAACAATGTTTACTAATCAATTCATCAAATATCTCATTTCCCCTCATTTCCTTCATTTTTCCTCTAATTTCCCTTAATTACTACATTATATGCACAAAATTATACATACTTAAGGAATGCTGACTAAGGTAATGCATGTTGACCAAAGTCAAAGGGTTGACCAAGTCAACACATGTTGACTAAAGTCAACATTTTGAAAAGTCAAAAGTCTTAAGAGATAAGGAAAATATCTTAGTTACTTAATGATGGTTTTCTTTTCTTTTCCTTTTGATTTTTCTTTTCCCTTTCTCTTAGTTGTTGCCGTCCACAATTATCTTCTTTAGGCCCCACCATTTGTTGTCTTCCATAATTGAAAACAAAACAAAAGAAACAAAAACAAAACCTCCTTTTCATGCCGTGAGCTTTTCCTCTCCACTTTCACTTTCATTCATTTACTTTTGTCTCCATAAACTTCAACACAATTAAAGGTATGTCTTTAAGTTGTTTTATGTTACTTTATGTTATTCATTAGTTAGTAAATTAGGTAGATTAAATGAGTAGTTAGGTGTTTAGTGATGTCTTGACAAAGAGGAAACAAAGTTTTCATCTTTAAGTGTAGAAAGTGAAGGATCATGAAGGAAATGGAAGAAATACATGTGTATGTACTCTTAGGTATGTGTACATAAAGAAATACCAAAGGAATACAAGTATGTGAACCTTTATACATAAGTAATTATCATGTACATAACCTAACTTAAGACCATATCTAACTATATATGTGTATACTATACTAAATACATACATAAAAATGCAAAAGGATGAAATTGAGAGGATTTTCTTAAGGGAAAATTTGGCATACGAATTTTAGTATAAAAATACGTATCCAACCGTATAGGTATATGAGTAGGAATACATGTATAAATACGGTATAAGTATATGTAGATGTATAAGTATATGTATGTATAAGACATATGTACATAAGTATAAGTAAGGGACAAATGTACATAAGACATGTACATATGACATAAGCATAAGGTAATGCTTATGTAATCAAACGATGAGGTGAGTGATGACATAAGCATATGATGACATAAGCCATTACATAAGCCATTACATAAGCAAGTGATGACATAAGCAATGACATAAAGAAAAGATAATGTAAGCGATGACATAAGCATAGGTTTAGAAAATGAGAAAAGTAAGAAAAGTGTAGGTAATTAGATACTTAAATTAGAAAATTCTAATACACCTTGTAAATTAGAATATACCTAATTCAGTACATAAAATAGTAATAGCAAAGTAAATCCCTAAATTATAAGAATTTAAGGAATAAAGGATACAAATATAAGTAATAAGAATACTTAAGTATTATAACTAAAAAAATTTCTATAAATTTAGTTCATAATGTAAAATAGGGATCTTAACATCCAGAACAGACATTACCGTATAAATATACGTCCGAAAATGATGAAAAACGACTATAAATTTATAAATATTAGAAATAAAACGAAAAAGTTATATAAGATTGAAATTAAAGTCTTACCGAGTAAAAGTTAATAGTAGTCTAAGTAAAATTAGGTAATTAAATGTTTAGAATTATTAGTTAATTCAAATACTTATTAGTGTTGTTATCACATAATGATCAGGTGACCCTGAGGTGAAAGAGGACCTCCCAATCGATTATTATGATTAGGACGAATCACCATGGCCGAGTGAGTATTTACCCAATGATTCCATGCTTGTTTTGTGATTGTAGATAGTGGACTTAAATACTATTGTTAATTGACTATTGTGTGGGGTTTGGGAAAATTCCTGTGTTTGTTGATATGTCTTGAGTTGTGAACTTATCTTAAGTATTGATAATGCTATGTTTGTTGCATGGTAGTATAGAAAATGATTGTGTGCACAATTGGATGGTCATAGCATAATTTGAACCTAATTATACTCGGCCTATAAAAAGAAATTGGGACATGCATTAACATGCATAGCATGGATACTATTCCGGCCGTCACATCATACGGAGGTAAAGAGAGGCCATTCGGGGGTTGATATTATTTATTTATTTGGTTCTGTATGGTGCACTCATACAAAATGACCTTACCCTGGCTTGCTGGAACACTAGGCGTTGGAGGCGCCAACTGTCTGGCTAAGGGTCGAGTCTAGAGGCCTCCGTTTAGGGGTGAGTGTGGACTGCGGGGGCCCACTCACAATTATACTAGAACTTGGTTTTTCTGAAAATAAAAGAATTATCTGACATAAGTACGGAATGTGGAATTCCGTAGTAAAGTAAGTTCTAGTATAATACTCGGATCTGATTGGAGTCGTGTAAACTCCAACCCTAACTTCGGAGGGCGTTAAATCTGAGTTACGTATGTGAACTAGTTAATTATACGTATTGTTTGGCATACTGGTTGATCATTCATTCATATGTTTGAATATAATGCATTTATAACTTGCTTGTGGTGTGGCTGAGGGTTTTGCTCACTAAACTTAGGCTTACACCCCTTTAGACTTTTGTTGCAGGATAGCCTGTTCGTAAAGACAAGAAGAGGAATGCCGCAGGTTAGCTTGGGGACTTGGGCAAGAGCGCGCTGTTATGTGTACTGAGAGAGAACAGTTTATGTAGACTCTTACTCATGTACTTTTGTTTATCTTATTATTATAGACCTAGACATATTTAAACGCTGTGTATTGTAAGCTTTATAACTTAAATTTTATATAAATATGTTTGTGTAATGATATCATGTGAGTCTGGATGTTCTTTGGAAACTAGTGGTTGTAGAGCCTTGTATATTGTGTGAAGAGTTCTTGATTGGAAGGGTAACCAATCAGGGGTTCTTTGTATAGTATACGGCGTCTGCCACAACTAGGCCGTCCTCAGTTTGTGACAGTCACCAACTCCATTCTCACCATGGATTATATTTCTTTCTCTACTGAAGAGTTGGGAAAGGAAGGTAATCAACATACTAAGCCTCTCTTCATAATAGTGAGGTTGAACAACATTATCATAGCAAAAGTCCTCATTGACAATAGATCATCACTGAATGTCTGCTCTCTTGCCACCTTAGATCTATTAGGCATCGATATGATTGCAATTAAGTCGAGTTCAACAATAGTTAGGGCTTTTAACTAATCTAGAAGGAAAATTATAGGGGAGATCGACTTATTGATTGATATTAGCCCACAGACTTTCAACATTCGATTCCAATTAGTAAACATCCTAATGACCTTCAACTTGCTATTGGGAAGACTTAGATACATTTAGTAGGGATCATACCTTTAAGCTTGCATTAAAAGGTTAAGTTCATCTCGAATGGCTAGGTCATAACAATTTTAGGTAACCGAGATTACGAAATATATAAAGAAATGGACATACCCTACATTGACATTGAGGAGCAGGAGAACTTTAGGCTCTAAAGGTTTGAAGAAGTGCATATGATTATTGATTAGAAGAAGGATGAGAGACCAAAATTCAAAGAAGGTTAGGTTGTTACCTATGGGCTCAATTACATCCCAACTCTAATAGATGAGCTATGAAATATCCAAATGAGGGGCAAAAGAGGTGATAAGTTGTATCACGCCCTAATGACCTTTCCACCGTTGTTAGAAACTTTCATCCAAGCTGATGTTTAGACTTTAGAGCTTGCCAAAGAGGACATCTCTAGCAAGAATAGGATAATGGGCTCATCCCGTAGACTTTAGCACTTAAATAATTGGTTTTCTATCCTTATGAATAGTGATAAGTCTTCTCTAGGGTAAAGGATGAATCATAGTTTAGTATTTCATTGAGTTTTGTAATAATTACTAATGCTCTACACTACTGTACTTGAAAGATTTTAATCTAATAAATATCAGTCTCCATTCTCATCAATTCTTCTTCACTTACACTCTTTCCATCACGTACTTTTTACCTAGACCCAATGCTCTGAATAAAAGCTAGGGATACCTCTTGCAGATAGGTGATGAAAATATCAATATCACTTTTGACCCTACTGAGTTAGTCATCAGGAGTGATGTCGATGACCACAGTAATGTGTAGGAGAGCTAGCAAAGACATGAAATGTGTAGCATTTCCATTAATGAGACAATCGAGACAGTTAATGTTGGGACTGATGACAACCCCAAAATGTTGAAAATTTGAGGGAATTTGAAAGAAGAACAAAAGGTAGAAATGACCGCATTACTATCGTAGTACCAAGATGTGTTTGCATGGTCTTTATGAAATTATGCCTAGATTAGATCCATTAATTGTAGTCTACCGCTTACTCACATGAGAAGATATCAAACCTAAGAAGTAGAAGCTAAGGAGATTTCAACTAGATATCTTGTTGAAAATTAAAGAAGAAGTCAAAAAGTTATTAGAGGTTAGATTCATCGAAGTATCTGATTATACTGAGTGGGTAGCCAACAATATGCGAGTAATGAAGAAGAATGGAAAAGTTAGAGTGCATGGATTTTCAAGACCTCAACTAAGGAACCCCTAAAGATAATTTCTTTTTGCCCCATATTGATGTTTTAGTGGATAATATGGCTGGGAACCATCTCTTCTCCCTCATGTATGGATTCTTTAAGCATAATTAGATTAGAATGTCCGAAGAAAATAAAGCTAAGACAACATTCATTATAACTTGGGGCACATTTTGCTATAAAGTTATTCCTTTCGAACTAAAAAACATTGAGGTAACTTACCAAAGAGCCATGGTTGCAATCTTTCATGACATGATGTGCGAAGAAGTTGAAGTGTATGTAGATGATATGATTGCAAAGTCCTAGGAAGAACAAAATCATGTGGATAACTTAAGTAGATTGTTTAGTAGGTAGAAGAAATTCCGATTGAAGCTAAACCTAGAGAAATGCACCTTTGAAGTAACCTTAGGGAAATTATTAGGTTTTATAATTAGCCAAAAGGGCATCAAAGTGGACCTTGATAAAGTCAAAGCAATAATCGACTTGCCCCCTCCATGCACATGTAAAGAAATTAGAGGCTTGTTAAGCCAATTAAACTATATATCCTAGTTCATTTCTCAACTTACAAATGAATGCCATGCTTTGTTTAAGTTGTTGAAAAAGAATGCCAAGATAAATTGGGATAAAGAATGTGAGCAAGCCTTCACAACGATCAAGGAGTACCTCATGAACTCCATAATTTTAGTAGCTCATAAATTTGGCAAGCCTTTATTTCTATACCTTACAATATTATTAAAATTCATAAGGAGTATGCTCGGTCAAAAGGATGATGAAGGAAAAGAGCAGGCCATATACTACTTGAGTAAAAAGTTTACAAAAGGGGAATATAAGTATTTAGAAATTGAAAGAACGTGCTATGTTTTAGTCTAGGTAATGCATTTACTCAGACAATACATACTCTACTACTAGGTTGAGCTGCTAACTTTGCATGATCTACTAAAGTACTTGGTAGATAAACCAACCCTAATTGGCATAATCTCAAAATGGAAAATGTTATTATTAGAGTTCGACATTATGTACTTAAACCAAAATTCATCAAGGGGTAAGCTTTAGTAGATCAGTTAGTAGAAAATCCTTCAAATGATACCCCCCAAGAGGTATAAGTGAAATTCCTAGATGAAGATATCTTAGTAGTTGAAGGAAGTTTTGATGAAGAAAAAGATGATGAACCATTGAAGTAGAAGATGTTTTTTGATAGAGCTGCAAACATGTTTGGGTGTGGAAATAGGGCAATACTGATATCTCTTGAAGGCATGCAGTTCCCTATAGTTATGAGGCTTTTTTCCTATATACCAATAATATCGCTGAATATGAAGCATGCATCATGGGATTCAAAATGGCCCTAGATAAAGATATTCAAGAACTAGAAGTGTATGGGGATTTTTCACTCATTATCGACCAAGCTTAGGGAGAATACAAGATGAAGGATCCTAAACTAGTACCTTATCACTAGTACTTGATTGAATTAATGGAAAAATTCAAAGAAATTACATTCAATCACATACTAAGGACACATAATCAATTTGTTGATACATTAGCCACTTTGGCATCTATGATCTAAATATTTGGTGGAGTCAAGATTCAACCCCTCATCATTGAAATTGAGGAGAAGCTTGCCTTTTATTTAGCAATTGAGGATACACGTGACGAAAAGTCTTAGTACCATGATATCAAAATGTTCCTACAATAAAGCACGTACCATAAAGAGGCTAAGAAAAAGGATAGAAGGACAATTAGAAGATTGGCTGCCTAATTCTAAGTAAGAGAATCTACATTATATCAGCGATCTTTCGACGGTACACTTCTAAGGTGTATAGATGACAAAGAGGCAAGATTTTGATGAAAGAAGTGCATGACGGAGTATGTGACCCCCATATGAACGATTATATGCTTGCTAAGAAAATTATAAGGATCAAATATTACTGGTTAACAATGAAAGGCGACTGCATCAAGCAAGTTAGGCACTATCACTTGTGCTAGGTTTATGCAAACAAAATAAATACCCCACCTCTAGAATTATACATACTCTCTATGTCATGGCTATTTTCAATGTGGGGTATAGATATCATTGGCCTAATTACTCCAAAAGTATCTAATGGGCATTGCTTTATATTGGTTGCCATTGACTACTTTAGCAAGTAAGTTGAGGCCTCATCTTATTGAAGTGTTACTAAAGGGGTAGTAAGCAAGTTCATCAAGAGAGATATCATGGCTTGATATGGGGCTCTAGAAATAATCATCACCGACAATGGTACTACTCTTAACAATAAGCTTATGTTAGAATTATGCTGGTAGTTCAAGTTCATTTACAAAAACTCTACACCTTATCAACCTTAGATGAATGAAGCTATTGAAGTAGCTAATAAAATCCTCAAAAGAATCATAAAAAAATTGGCTTTTACATATAAGGACTGGTATGAGATATTGCTATTCGCACTTATGGCCTATTGGACTTCCATTAGAACGTCAATTAGGATGACACCCTACTCTTTGGTATATGGCACTGAAGTAATGTTACTAGTAGAGGTCGAGATCCTATCTCTTAGAGTACTATTAGAAACTCAATTGGACAAAGCTGATTAGGTAAAGAAATACATCGAGTAACTATATTTGATTGATGAGAGAAGATTGATAGCCTTATGTCATAATTAGTGTTACCAATAAAGAATGGTTTGGACTTTCAACAAAAGAGTATGACACTGGAGCTTTAAAGAGGGTGATATGGTGTTGAGAAAGGCTCTCCCTAATACACAAGACTCCAAAGGAAAATTTGCTGCCAATTACAAAGGCCTTTATGTCGTGAAGCAAATATCACTAAGAAAGGCTTTAATTTTGTCCCAGATAGATGGTCTAGAATTGAGAGACCCCATAAATGCTGACACTACAAAGTTGCACTACTTATGAAAAGTCAATGGAAATTTTTGCTCATAACATGAAAATGCTAGTTGTCTTGAATATTATTGTGGTCTAATTTTCATTTTCTACAAGTAAAGTTGGTATCCTTGGTAGTTGTCAATGTTTGAATCATTACCATCCTTTCTTCCTAATCCATCAAAACGTCCAGCTCCCTTACCCCATGGAATCCATACATTGAAAACACGAGAGAATTTGAAAAGTGAGATATAGAACATTAGTAATTAACAAAACTCTTTAAAATACTCTATTATAGATTAATCACCTATGATGGAGAGTTTTATTGACTATTTTTCAAGGAAAGGCGAAACCTAAATGGGTAATCACCTTACAATAGATATTTACTAATAAGAGATGAGACAAGTAGAGAGCATTATGTATTGGGCTGATTTCTATGACCTCTCAAAAAAGGCTAAGGAGTTTCAGGTTTGAAGTCGTTTCAAAAAATGAGTTAGTTGGTTTTGATAAGACTTTTTAGAGAAAGATTTGATAGTTTGTGTGCTATCGACAAAACTAGGTAAGTAATTCCATACGATGTTAGAACATTAGTATTTGAACATTGCATTTAGACTACACTTCCTTAGATAATAATCGGTATTCATGATTCTTTCTCCTAATAGTCTTTTAGGTAGAGTTTTTAGGCGTTTGCCCTTTGTACCATCTTCCACCCCTTAGCCAGCTCATAGAGCATTATCTCGCCTTTAATACATTCATCTTTTTTTTTTTTTTGCTAGTTCCTAAAGCACTGTTCCATTGGTTCTCCACTCTTTTTAGGGTTCTAGTTAGCTTATAGAGCACTATCCTAATATACCATTTTCTCCTTTCTCTCTTTAGGCTTTTAGCAAGCCCATAGGATGCTTTTCTTCACCAATATTCTTGTAGCAAGCCTATAGGGTGTTTTTCCTCACCAATTTGTTGTAGTGAGCCTATAGGGCACTTCTCTTTGCCAATTTCTCATAGCGAGCTCATAGGGCGCTTCTCTTCACCAATTTATTTTAATAAGCCCATAGAGCACTTCTCTTCATTGATTTCTTTTAGCAAGCCCATAAGGCACTTTTCTTCACTAATTTCTTAGAGCGAGCTCATAGGGCTCTTCTCTTCATCTACTTACCTTAGTAAGCTCATAGGGTGCTTCCTTTTACCAAATTTCCTTCAAGGCCATAGCGAACCTATGGGAAGCTATTCTTCACCAAATTCTTAGCAAGCCCATAAGGGCGCTTCTCTTCACCAATTTCTCTCAAGCAAACCCATAGGGTGCTTCCTTTCATCAATGATTCCTTTTAGCGAGCCCATAAGGTACTTATTCTAAGTCTAACTTAGGGTTGCTAGCCCCTTAGAGATGCTCCCGCCTAGGATAGTGAGCTCATAAGAGCACGACTAGGTTTTCCCAATCAATTCTAGCTTAGGATTACTTGTCATCTAGAGACACTTCCACTTAGGTTAGTAAGCTCAAAAGGGTATGACCAAGTTTTCCTAATTGATTCTAGCTTAGGGTTACTAGTCCCTTAGAGACACTCTCGTCTAGGTTAGTGAGCCTTGAAGAGCATGACTAAGTTTTCCTCATTGATTCTAGCTTAGCGTTACTAGTCTCTTAGAGACACTCTCACCTAAGTTAGAGAGCTCAAAAGAGCATGACCAAGTTTTCCAAAATTGATTCCAATTTATGGTTGCTAGTCCCTTAGAGATACCTCCACCTAGGTTAGTGAGCTTAAAAAGAGCATGACTGGGTTTTCCAGATCAATTCACATTTAAGGTTGCTAGTCCCCTAAAGATACTCCCACTTAGGTTAGTGAGCTAAGAAAAGGACAACCAGGTTTCTCAAATCGATTCCAACTTAGGGTTGCTAGTCTCCTAAAGACGTTCCCATCTAGGTTAGTCATCTTAGAAGGGTACGACCAATTTTCAAACTGATCTTTCTAGTAACCTCTTAAGGTGCTGAAACTTCCTAAACTCACTTAACTATCTCTTAGAGTGCTTCCTCTCACTTTCACCCTTCACCATTCATGAAATACCCAATGGACCAAACCTGTATTAGATAGCTAATTGTAGCACTCCTTAGGATAAGTTACACCTTCAAGGTAAAAATAGTCTCTTTTGTCTTTATAGCTAAGTTTTACTCAAACTTCACCCTAAAGAAGAATAGCTATGAACACCTCATTTTTTCCCCTTTTATTTTTCAAAATTTTAAGATAAAGTAAGTGGTCTTAGTTTAGGAAATATAGAAAAAGTAAAAAGTTTAGAAAATAAAAAAAAAAAAGAAAATTTAGAAAATGCAAAAATAGAAAAATATAGGAAATTAAAAAAATGTAAATAAATAAAATAATAATAATAAAAAATTTAGAAAAAATAGGAAGAAAAATAAAAATTCTAGATAAACCATAAAAGATAGGAAATTTAGGAAATTTAAATAAGTTTTTAATAAGTTTTAGGTGTTAATAAAAGAGGGCTATTGGGTTTGAGCTTAGAATCAATAGCTAGGCTAAGCTGACCTTATTCGTATATGTAATTTAATTGCATATATGAATAAGACATAGGTCAATGACCTAACGGATAAATACTTAAACATTAGCATTGCATTTGGTTTGGATGTTTGAGGTTCAAATCTCACTAAAGGTAGAAAATGCCTTTTGTTTTTTTCAAAAATCATACTTGCCACATATCATGATATTACTAAGCTACGTGTCCAGTTGTGACACATGGTAGTTTACAACCGCACCACGTGTTAGCTATATGGTATGACACATGTCATTCAAATGTGACATGCTATGGACACGTATTAGCTACGTAGCTAACACGTGGCATGCTAACTCATCGCCATATGTCCTTCATGACATGTGGCACTCTCCCATTTGAGCCCATGGTTGATGTGGCACCATATCAGTAGCCTTTCTCCCCACTTTCCTCCTTTTTCCTTTTCTTTCCTCAGATTTTCTCACTATTTCCTTACTAGATAGCCTACTTTCAAGCTGATTTTTGGACTTTTTCCTTTGCCATTTCATTGAATCAACGAAGCAATTATGAAGTCAACATAGCCTACTTCAAATCAAACCCTAGAACATATCTAAATATAAACATTTAAAGGGGTCAAAAGGTGAATTCAAAATGGCGAAAATTTTGTGAAAACCAAAATTTCTTTAATTTTCCTTTGTGAGGATCAGGCTTGTTTAAAGCGATTTAAGCTTCTAACTAGAATTTCAAGCAGGAATGTTTCTTTAATGATTATGTTTGACCACTAATTTTAGCCAAAATCATAGACAACTAAATTAAAAATCAAATCAATTGGTTAAACACCCATGAAATCAGATTATTGGAGTTAATGCAATTTATGAGTTTCTTAAATCCAATTGAGATAGGATCAGTATAAATAGGGGTTGACTCATTTGTTTGAGACACAAAATCAATAGAATCACTCTCTCTCAAGCTTACTCTCTCTCTCTCTCTCTCTCTCTATAGTTGACTACATCATCTTTCTCTCTCTCTTTGATTCTCTTTCTCTAACCACCATCTCTCAAAATCACCCCCATGATTGGCTTCATAGTAGTTAAATACCCAAGATGTAAACCACTAAATTTTTTCAACCTAACATTTAAGGTAGACTTAAGTGTGTTAGATATTCCTAAGAGTTGATAACTCTAGTGAAAGTAAAAACCTTAAAATAACTAATCAATTGCATATAAAATTTTTGTACTATAAACGTAAGTAAACATTAAAGATTTCATCCGAAAGTGATAAAAACCCTAAAACTATAACTTCAAGAATATAAAAGTACTAATTCATCGTAACTTACTATAAAACCTCAATTGATAATATATCTTTAGTATCTTGCCAAATCAATAGTAAAAGATCAAAGATAACTTTTAATTATTCTTAAATACATATAATACTAAAGTAATCCTTTAGGAACTAGGATATTGCATTATAGAGCACATCCATCTTCTAATTATATAACTAAGTTACTATTATATAGAGTTAAGAGCTTAGTTGATAATTATACTACATATAGTAAGTATTAGTACCCTAAATGACATTTTTCATGATAGTTACATTAAGTAGCCTATCAAAGGATGTATATAGGATATAAACACCTAAAGGAAGATCTCATTACCTATTCTTACTAATCATTTCAATAAACTCCTTATTTCCTTAATTTTTCTCCTAATTTTCCTTAATTACCCCATTATGTACACATAAATTCTACTTAATTTCAAAGAGTTAACTAAGTCAACATGTTGAAAAGTCAACAAAGTGTCATTGTTATCTAGAGTTTTCTTCCATTTTCTTGATTTTTCATTCAATTAACACATGTTCATTTTCTTCCTTTCCTTTATCCTTGCTGTCCACTTCATGGACTCATCTAGACTCTACTTATTTCTTTTATAAAAACACAATTGAAGACACAAAACATTCTTTCCCTCTACTTGCAAAACTGTGAGTCCCCTTTTTCTTTATCCCCTTCAACTTTTCCAATTTCACTTTCACAACTCTACTTTCCAGCACAAACCAATAACATATATATACTAGCTTTCCTTTTTATATTACAAGTAAGAGAAAGGTATGTTATTATGTAATTTCTTATCTTATTTAGTAGTTAGATGTATAGGTTAGGTTAGTATAGAAAGTTTATGTGATATGTACATATATGTTGCTGAAGGAATAAGGTTCCATTTTTTATACTTAGAAGTATAGGAAATCCTTAGTTAAATGGAAGAAGAACACATGTAAATATGCTTAAGTATGTGTAAATAAGAATATACTCGATAAATACATGTATGAATACCTTTATACATAAGTATCCTTTATGTCCGTAACCTAAAAAGAGGTATATACTAACTATATATACATATACCTTGCTAAATATGCTCTTGAAGTGTAAAAATATGAAATTTGTCAAGCTCTCTTAAGAGAGAACATTAGACATACGAAAATATGTATAAAAATACATATGTAACCGTATGTATATACGGGTATATTACTAGTACATGTATAAGTACACAAGTATATACACTAGTGTATTAGAAGTATAAGTATATATATAATATATGTATAAAGTATATGAATACATAAGGATAAGTATACATATATAATGGATGATGTAAGTAATGACCTAATCAAATGATGACATAAGCCATGACATAAGCCTTTAAAATAATAAACCATAAGATCATCTAAGTATAAGAATTAATGGCTAATGAAATTATTAACTGCTAAAATAGAACATAAAACTAGTCAATAAGAATATTTAAGCTTCAATAGATAAGATTTTAATAAATTTAGTCTATATCATAAAACACAAGTTTTAACGTCTAAAATAGACATCATCATGTGAACGTGTGTTCAAAAACAATGAAAAACGACTATAAGTTCATAAATACCGAAAATAGAATGAAAAAGTTACATATGATTAGTGATAAAGTCTAATCAGATAAAAATTGATAGTAATTAGTTAATTCAATTGTTTACTATTGTCATTATATCATAATGATTAGGTGATCTTGATGTGGGCAAGGATCTTCCGATTGATTAGTATGACTAGAGTGAGTTGTCATAGCTGAGTGAATATTTACCCTATGATTCCATGCTTATATGTGATTGCAAATAGTGGACTTAAATGATATGTTAATTGATTGTTGTATAGGGTCGGGAAATGCTTGTGTATGTTATTATGTACCGAGTTGTGAATTTACCTGAAGTACGAATAATACTTTGTTTGTTGCATGATAGTATAGATAATGATTGTGTGTACTATTAGATGGTCACATCATAATTAGGCTTAACTATACTCGGCTCATAAGAAGGAACTGGTACACGCATCAACATGCATTGTATAGACATAATTTCGACCGTTACATCATACGGAGGTAGAGAGAGGCCATTTGAGGGTTTTTATTATAAATTTATTGGTTCTGTACAGTGCACTCATACAAACTAACCTTACCTTGGCTTGCGGGAATACTAGGCATTAGAGGTGCCAACCACCTAGCTAAGAGTTGAGTCTAGAAGCCTCCATTTAGGGGTGAGTGTGGACTACGGGGGCCTACTCATGATTATACTAGAACTTGGTTTTTATGAAAATAAAGGACTTGTTTGATTTAAGTATAGAACGTAGAGTTCCGTAATAAAGTAAGTTCTAGTATAATACCTAGATTTGATTGGTGTTATGTATACTCAAACCTTGACTTTAGAGGGCATTAAATTTGAGTTACGTATATTGACTAGTTAACTATACGTATTATTTGGCATTCTATTTGATCATTCATTCATATGCGTGAATATAATGTATTGATAACTTGCTTATGGTGTAGTTAAGGGTTTTGCTCACTAAGCTTAGGCTTATACCCCCATAGACTTTTGTAGCAGGATGGCTTATTTATTGAGGCTGGCTAGAGGATGCTAGAGATTAGCTTGGAGACTTAGGCAAGAGTAGGCCATTTAATGTGTAGAGAGAACTAATTAGGTGGATGCTTACTTATGTACTTTTGTTTTATTAATAATATAGACTTAGATATACTAAATTATTGCTTACTGCAAACTTTGTAGTTTAAATATTATATAAATATGTTTATATGATGATATCATATGGATCTGTATGTTCTTGGAAAGCTAGTGGTTGTAGAGCCTTGTATATTGTGTGAAGAGTTTATGATTGGAAGGGTAACTAATCAAGGGTTCTTCATATAGTATACGGTGTCTACCATGACTAGACTGTCCTCAGTTCATGATACAAGGCCTAAGTGTTCCTTCCTCCCTAGCAACCCACATGTGGCCAAGGCACCACCACCTTCGTTGGTTCCTCCTCTAAACACCTCAAGCTACCACTAAATGCTATGGTACCATCCCTACCCCTACTAAGCTCAATAAAACTCCCATCAAAATGGACTTCCCCACTTGAAAACCACCCTAGAACAGTCTCTGACTCTTGATCTGAGTTACAACCCCCTCTCTAAGTCATGACTCAAATTTGACTCTCCAAACTCAATCTAGAGCACCAACCCATTTCGATTTAGAAGCTGCTCTAAGTTTGACCTGCATATATTCCTTGGTCTGGTCCTAATTTGTATTTAGCTGTTTCGTGTATTTTTTTTTTATATATATTGAGATGTAAATGTAACCCAAAAAGAAAAAATGAAAAAGAAAGAAAAGGGAAAAGAAGAAAGAAAAAAAGGGGAGATAGAATTGTTTTTTTTTTTAAAAAAAATTATCTTTTGGTTAAAAATTAAGTATATATAAAAAAAAGGTAGTAAAACAAAATGAAAATGATAATAAATAGAGTAAAATACCAAAAAAACAAAATAGATAGATAAAAATGATTTTACTATTTAGACAATCATTTTTCAATAAAGATAAAATAAAATCAATTGTTCCAAATTAAGACTTTTTCGAGGAGTTTAAAAAAAATAAAAATAAAAAATCAAGTTTATGACCCTTTTTTAGAAAGTTTCCTTCAATAAATTGAATCAAATTAAAAATGTAAACTTGATCATTTTCTTAAAGTAAAATTAACCAACACACTAAAATTTTACCAAAACAAAAAAAGGACTACATATGTCTGATCTCAAATAGTGGATATGTAGGTACTTATAAGGCGATGGTAAAAAACACAAAAAACCTATTTTTTCCATTTTTGGTTTAAATTATTTAAAGTATTCAATTCGTTAACTAATGATTGAGTTTTTCTATATAGGACGGTTGTTGAAAGGTGATTTTTAAGGATTAAGACTAAATTTGGAAAGTTGTTGATACCCGTTAAGAGTTTAAAAAATTAGCCTTCGAACCTAAAATCTTTAGTTCTCAAACCTTTTTCTAAAATTAGTATTTTAAGTGAACCAATAGCTAAGTTAAATTGGTCCACCCAATCAATTTAACCTAACCCTTTTTTTCCTCAATCTAGTCAAGTGTTGACTCAAAAGGATTTTCAAAATACATTTGAAAACCAAGTTTTCTTAACTCCTAATTAAGGGTTAGTATTAAATGGATTTTAGTTTAATATTAATTGAGTTAAGGAAAATATTTTAAAAATCGGGTGAAAAATCAAGCTCGACACTAAGGAATATGAATATTCCTCAAGGATATCAAGGTCCTCCTCAGCAACTAGGGATGTCAAAGTTGGAACATATGTTAACAAGGTGTATATAACGTAGTATTGCTAGATTAACAAGCATCAAAAAACAAATCAAGTAGCATTGCAACTGAAAAGCAATAAGAACCTCTTCCATAAGCTCAAGTAGAAAGTTGTAACCCTTTGAAGTGGTAAGGAATTACAAGCTACCATGTAACCTAATGAACCAAGTTAATCTAGAGCCATTAGAAGAAAAACCAAATTCTACAGCCACCTTAGGAAGAATCAGAGCCTTAAAGAGTTAAGGAGTATGGACTGCCAATTTCGTATCATCAAAGCTTAATGAAGGAATGCTCAAATAAGTAGTACTGTAAGTTTTTAGATGTTTTTAAACAATTGCTCATTAATTTAGTATTTGTGGGAGCTTTGTCGTAAATGCCTAAATATACAAAGTTCTTAAAGGAGCTGCTTTCCAACAAGAGAAGATTAGAAGAACTATCAATAGTTACACTAAGCAAAAAGTGTTTGACAATCCTTCATAACAAGCTTTCAACAAAATTAAAAGAACTTAGGAATTTGACTATCCTTTGTTTAATTGGAGATTATCAAAAAAGCATTAGCCAATCTAGAAGTTAGCATAACTTTAATGCCATATAAATTATTTAAATAGCTTAGCTTAAGAGAACCAAAATCGACATGAATGAGTTTATAATTGGTTAATAGATTAGTAATAGATCCTAGAAGTACAATTAAAGATGTAGGTCAAGGTAAATAAATTCATTTTTCCTATAAGTTTTGTGATTCTAAACATTAATGTAGATATAGAAGTACAACGCATCTTAAGGAAGCCCATTTTAGCTATAACTAGAGTTATAATTGATGTTAGTGATGGTAAGCTTATATTAAGTGTAGGAGAAGAAGAGATGGTGTTTAAGATAAAAGAGGCAATGGAAAATGTGCCGAATAGGATGATACTTGTTTTTATCTTGATGCTACAGACACCTCTGTGTCTACCATTTTGCAGGAATAGTTCATTAAGTATCCTTTTGATTTTTACCTAAAATAGGGATATCAAGAAGAGTGATCCAACAATCCAATTATTACCAATACAATAGCATAATTGGAAGCCAACCCTCCATTTATGGAGAGAAGAAGGTTCGAGAGGATTGGGTAGGCTAAAGAAGTGAAGTTGAAGCCCTCTATTGAGGATCCACTTGAGTTAGAGCTAAAGTAGTTACCAAACTATCTTGAGTATACTTTTCTAGAAGCGAATTCAAAATTGTCTATGATGATATCCTATAAACTAACCAAGCAACAAAAGGAAAAACTTCTAAGCATGTTAAGGAATCACAAAAGAGTGATCACCTAGAAGATTTCTAATATTAAGGGAATTAATCCATCCTTTTGCACCCATAAAATTTTTTTAGAAGAATGTCACAAACTGATAATACAACTATAGAGACGGCTAAACTTGAACATGAAAGAAGTAGTCAAAGTCTAAGTAATTAAACCTCTGGATGCAAGTATGATTTATCTTACTTTTTATAGTTCTTGGGTTAACTGTGTACAAGTTGTACCTAAATAAGAAGGAATGATTGTAGTCCCTAACAAGCAAAATGAGTTGATCCATGTGTGTAGTTACGGGCTATTGACTATCAAAAGCTCAATGATGCTATAAGGAAGGATTACTTGCCTTTACCATTTATTGACTAGATTTTGGAGCACATATTAGGTCATATGGATTATTGTTTCTTAGATGGTCATTTTGGTTATTTTCAAATTCCAACTGCCTTAGAGGATTAAGAGAAAACTACATTTATGTGTCCCTATGACACTATTGCCTATAGGAGAATGTCGTTTGGACTTTATAATGTATTTGTAACAATTTAGTAGTGCATGATGACAATATTCAATTAATTTATTGAGGATGTAATGGAAGTATTCATGAATAATTTCTTCGTTTTCAAGAATTCATTTGATCATTGTCTTAGGAATCTATAAAAAGTATTAGTAAGATTCAAGGAAAGTACTTAGTATTAAATTGGAAAAAATGCCACTTTATGGTATAAGGGGGCATAGTAGTAAGACACAAAATGTCTTAGAGAGGTATAGGTAGACAATGCAAAAATTGACACCTTTACAAAATTGCTTCCTACTACATTAGTTAAAGCTATTGTAGTTTCCTAGATCACGCAGTGTTTCATAGAAGGTTTTTTCAAGATTTTTAAAAGTAGCTAGACCACTAACTTGGTTGTTAGAAACGGATGCTTTATTTATATTTTCATAGAATTGTTTGCAAGCATTTAATACTTAAGAAAATAAACTAACACATGCCCTTATAATGGTAGCACCAAATTGGAGTTTACCATTTGAATTAATGTGTGATGTTGGTGATTATGCTGTAGTGGCAGTTTTGGAATAAAAGCGAGAAATGCACTTTAAACCAATTTACTATGTAAGCAAGACCCTTATAAAAGCTTAGGTTAATTACATAACCATCGATAAGGAGCCATTAGCAGTGATCTTTGTGTTTGATGAATTTAGGTTGTATCTAATCCTTTCTTAAGTTACTATTTATACTGACCATTCTCCTTTACATTATTTGTTGAATAAAACATATGCTAAGCCAAGATTGATTAGATGAATACTAATACTTTAAGAATTTAACCTAGAGATTAGAGATAAGAAAAGGAGCAGAGAATTTGGTAGTAGACCACCTATCGCATTTAAAGAATCCATCATTAGAAAAATTGAATGAGTAGGACACTAATGTTAAGCAAGAGCACCTATCAAATTTATAGTAAGTGGATTAAGTCCAAGTGTCGATTCCTCAAGGACTTTGACTACTAATACTTGTTAGATCTTTATTACCTAACCGACAAATTCGAGTTTAAGAAAAGTAAAGAATGTAAAATTAATTACAACAACTACTAAATTAACAACTAATTAAGAATTATTTAAGAACTAAAGCAAGAAAGCAATAAAATTATAAACTATTTCAAGATTCGCATACCTTATCTAGATCATCACTTTCCTTAGATCAAATATGTGATTTCCTTTAAAGATAATCTAATTTATTCTTTCATCTTTGTTAACTAGGAGAATTCTCTATTAAAGTTAATCACTTTCTTAAGCCAATTAACCCAAATCTTAAAATCACCTATTAGAATATCTTCTCAATAGCATAACATAAGATTGCATTATTGCACAACAAATTTCTAAGCTTTAATTCTAAATTCTAGAAGGATCTTGCAAATTCCTTCTAATCTTGCAACAACCCTCATCAATTATGTCTAAATCTAATGTTATAAGAAATCTCTTGATTCTCTTATAAGATATCAAATTCTAGATTAATATCTATAGAAATAATAACTTAAATCATAAAGCATACATAGTTGAACTAAGAAAAGACTAAAAAATTAAATTAATCAAATAATAATCAAGCCATATGAGTAGATCTAGGTTCTTCAAAACCTATATCATAAAATAAAAATCTAAAATCATAGTATAGAAAGAATTAGAAGTAGGAGTCTTGAGTTCCATAAAAAGGTTAAATCTTAAAGTCCTCTCTTCTCCTTGCTCTCTTGAAGTTCTTGGCTTAAAAAAATCTCAAAAAGTCATGCCAAAAAACCTTCAAAAAGTCATGCTTGTCCTTAAGAAAATTGATAAAAGAAAAATTAGGACAAGAATTCTTAAGTTGAAAACTATCACTACCTAAGAAATCGGCCAAAATTTACACTTAACTTGGATAAAGATTCAACTTGTACTCTAATCAATTTTCTTTAAACAACTTCCTTGACTCATATATTCAATCTTTTTCTCAATGTCTAAGAAACATAAAGTAGCAGAGTTCACAAGTTAATCTACACAAATTAAAGTTTACCTAAACCATTTAATTAAGGATTCTCGTACTCAAGATTAGATTTAACATCTCGCCAATTAGGAAAGAGTCATAAAGAATTTTAATCTACTTAACTAAAATATATACCTTGTCTTCAATCTTGCTAAGGTCCATAATTCAAAGTAAACACATACAACATTAACTCATCCTTTGATAATCCCTTTAATACATGCTATTATTGGAAAGGTTTTAACTTTATCAAATTAAACAAATTATTTAAGGAAGATTGTATTAGTAGCTGGAAAGGATCTTGCTCTTCTGATAGACCAAGGCCGATCTATATTAACTTAGCCCTCATATTGGTAGCAGAAAAAAACTTACTATTTTAAGGGACTAAGGTCGATTCATGCCAATTTATTCTTTAAGTTTACTTTAGCATTGGCAATGGAATTTAATCTCGCTCTGTCAATGAAGGTGAATCCTTACCAATTTTGCCTTTTTGTTATTAATTATTCATGCCATTGTTGTTATTTTTTATCTCCAACTATTTCAAGATTTCAAGGGTTTCTCAAAAGATAAATTTAACTTGTTTGCTTACCAAAGATTATAAGGCTCTAAAGTCATTTAAGAGGAAAGTATACATTAAAGCAAGCTTTGAAAATAATCATGACTAACTTCTAATTAGTAATGTTGCTCTAATCTTAAATCATGACTAACTTTTACCTAGTGATGTTGCTCTAATCCTAAGTCTTTAAAATCCTAGGTAAATAAACTGTAACTTTATTCTATATAGAATTTACCTATCGACTATGGTATTGTGTAATTCATTCATCATAGATCAAGCATTCAAATTACATTTAATTCTACTCACTAGAAGTTACCAATTTCCAAATAATTACAAGTCAATAAAATAATAAAATTGGGTTAAATGTGAAAAAATTGGTCTCCCAATTAGCAAAAGTTTCTATTAGTTTTTGTATCCACTTCCCCACACTTAGAACCATAGATTGTCTCCAATGTACAAATTAAGTCATATAATGAAAAATGTAGAAATTAAAATGATTATAAGCAAATGGATAAAAAAATGAGGAAAAGAAAAGGTAATATTCCCTTAGAAATTGAGTAATCTCAAATGTAGAAAAGCCATAAGTTATGAAGTAATCTACAGCAAATTTGCAAACTTAAAAATTGAACATTGCCATCTAAAAAGCTTCAACCTTTCATTCCAGCATGGATAAGCAACTAATAGTGTCATTCTATCAAGAAACCAAAGAAAGCAATAAAAGAGAAAAGTAAAACAAAGAAAACAAAAGCTTGAACAAATAAAGGAGTTTAACAAAGTAAAACTAAGTCTCGTAAACTAAAGTATAACCTATGCCATATTATAAAAACAACCACATCATTATCGTCCTCTTCATCATCGACTTCTTTTATTAAACTTTCCTCCAGAGCTCTTTCCTCTTCTTGATCCTCTTCCTCTTTGGTTGACTTGCAAGTAGCCTCTTCTTTTGAAGGTAAGGAGGGGTCCACTTCGAAAACATTAGGAACTTTCAAATTATTCATTCCAACCACATTGCAAATGAATTACGTAATGTGATTCTACTTAATCATTATCTTGCCCATCTAATACTCCATCTTATCCTGGTAGATACTCATATCTTTCAATTTGTTTCAATCCAATCAAGTTGAGTACTTGACCCTTGGCTTGCACTAGAACTTGCTCCCCTATGATTTGTAACGGTATCCAATTGCAAGCGCATATTCTTGATAGTTTCTCTTTTTAATTGCTTTGTTTCCCACACCACTATCAAGTCTAGCATTCTTCTATTAAGAATGCCCAATCCAGTCACTAGAAGAATGATGTAAGACCTATAGCATATTTGACCATGCGTAAGAATATTCTACACTTGCTTCATCAAGTATTAAGCTATTAACATGGCTAAGTTAATTGGATATTTCTCTATCATGCTATATAAAGCCATGATCTCAACCCTATCGACTATACCTATGCTCTTACCTCGTCTTGCTATGGAATGCGATAGAACCTAATGGACTATGTGATTAGGATGGTGGAGATAAGAAGCCTTGCTTGATTTACAACAATCTTTCGCAAATAGCGCTCAGGGGCAACATCATATGGGATGTGGAATAGGAGTTCGATGAATTCTTGTGTTTGAACATAGTTGACATCATATGAACTGAAACAAATGCCAAACTTCACAACCCTTATTAAGTAAGGCTTATTATTCATCCTAAACTTAAGCTTTCTCTAAGGATGAGGAATACCAATCGATTTATCCAATCAATAGTACATAGGAACTCTAACATCAATTTGCAGTAGATCGGTGCTTGGAAGGTCAACAATTTTGTAGATGATCCCACTATTAACAACTCATCTACTAGCTTTGAAAAATTCACTTAGGCAATAACATCCTAATCTAAATAAAGCACCTAACTAATTGTACATAATTGACTGAAGTTAAGTAAAGTGGTCTTAGTAGTAAACTGTAACATGGGATGCATTGGACCATCAAATGTAGTTAGTTGTCTTAGCAATGGAGGAGGTTGGAAAGATGATGCCATGGCCATGTTTTTGTTCCTTGCTTCTAGTTTTTACCTCAATGCCATATCTTACATGAAAAAGAAGTTAATTATGACCAACAAATGATCCACAAACCCTTGATCATGTTTGTGTCTTAGTGAGTTGTATCCATTCACATTCACCATCAAAACCCTTCTTGTTCTTTGTACATCTTCCTTCTGAATATGCATTCCTATTCTTTCGTTCCAGATCCGCTACCGTTTCTTTCAAATGTCATTCCCATATCATATTGGTATTAGAGCTTTAGGGAGACATGTGTGCTAGTGCTCTTCAAAGTAGATTTGTGGTTTTAACATCTCTATTAATCATTGTTTTATAGTGTAGTGTGTTGTTCGTAGTAGTTAGTAGCTGTAGAAGCCAAGTAGTGGTTGTTTCTGAGTTGTTGTAATTCTGTTTTGTTGTTTCTTCAATTTTCTGGTAAATTACTATACGAACAAGAATGTCAAAGGATAGTGTCAACACTATAGATAGTCCTCATGGAAGCTTGAGGAGACGTGTCAACAACGTAGAATTCCACATTCAAAATCAAACTAACTTTATTCAGGAGCTTACTAGGTTAGTTAGAGGACACAAATGTGATGGTCGAGAAGAAAGGAGGGAACGGACACCCCCAGTAGCAGTTGTTCCAATGAACTTTGTAATCATACAAGACAGTTGAGAAGAGCTATTGAGCCGAGAAGAAGAGAAACCCTGCCAATGATGAGAAGAGGCAATGAAAGGAGTATTGACTCTGAGTTGAACCATAGAGCCCATAGAAGAGAACCGAGTTTAAGAAGAGATATGGTCGAGTAGAGCTTGAACAAAAGTGGTCAATTCGAGGTAAACCGACTTGCTAGGAATATAAGGGATGAACCTCGAGCACCTAGCCGAGGACTTGACAATTTAAAGCTTAAGTTACCGACCCTCTATAGAAGTAGCCAACTTGAAGAGTTCTTTAATTGGGTTTCTCGAGTCGAGAAATTGTTCAAGTGCTACAAGTGTGATGAACGAACAAAGGTTAACTTGGCTTTACTATCCTTTATTGGATATGCAAGTCTTGGGTAGGATAAACTAGTTGCCATGTGAGAAGCTGAAGGAGAAGAGCCGATCAGAACTTAGAGGCTCATGAAAAGGTCGATGAACCAATGCTTCGTGTCGACTTATTTCAAGTAGGAGATGCTCTATGCTTTCCAACACTTGAGACAAGGTCGAAATATTGTTAAAGAGTATCTACAATAGTTTAAGACCTTAATGACCAGATGTGTGATTGTTGAGCCACAAGACTACACCATTACCAGATTCCTGAGTGGACTCCAGGACGACATTGCCAATATAGTTGAATTAGAGCCATTCAATTCTCTGGATGAGCTAATTAATTTGGCATTAAGAGTAGAGAGGCAGAGGAAAAGAAGGCATCAAAGGCCGAGTAGCCGACCCTAACAAGGTAACCTTGAGCCTGAGAGATATGCCGAGAGAAGGCAAGAAAAGAAGATAGAGAAAGGAAAGCCTAGTTGACTAGTCCATGCTGAGAAATGGATTGCCTAGAAAGAAAAGGCACCCGACAATAAGGCCCGAGAAGTGAAGTGCTTCAAATGCTTAGGTTATGGACACATTGCATCCAAATGCTCGAATAAAAGGGTCATGGTCTTAAAGGGCAAAGGGATCGAGGCTTAAATCGAGAGTTAGAGTAATAGTAGCTCGAAGGAAGGATTGATCAAAGAAGATGTCTATGCCGAAAATTTGGAGATGAGTCAACGAGCTGACCTGAAGGTAGATCCTGGACAACGGGAAAATTTATTTCACATGCAATGCCTAGTGAATGGGAATACCTATTCCTTAGTTATTAATGGAGGTAGATACATTAACATCATTTCTACTTAGTTGATAGAAAAGATGCAATTGTTGACCTACCTACATCCTTGACCCTATGGATTAAAATGGTTTAATGACAAGGGTATGGTCCATGTGCATAAAAGTGTGCTGAAAGCATTCAAGGCTAGACAATACAAGGATGGTATTGATTTTAGCATCATGGCTATGAATGCTGCAAATCTACTTCTTAGCCAACCTTAGGAATATGATCAGAAAGTGACCCATGACGGTTTCCTTAACACTTACACCATTTAAAAGGATCGGAAGAGCTATTGCTTAAGTCCCATGAGCGTTGAGGAAATCTGGAGACACTTGGCACCCATGGTGAAGAGAAAAGGGAAGAGAAGTTTATTCAGCATCCCGGCCTGTGCTCAACACTTAACGTCAAGGACGACTTCCTTTCAAACCCGTGATAATGATGTGAATCAACCTCTAACCATATCTAAGCTGAGGCCTATCAATGCTTATCGAGGCTGAATTATGGCTAGAAGGATGAAAGGAAGGAAGATGAACACTTGACATTAGGTCTATCATCAACCGAAGTGCCGAGAGATCACACAGCCCAGTAAACGGAACCAAAGAACCACTCAGCACATCAGAGAGGGACTCATGCCGATTGATTCTATGACTCAGCAATTATGGGTTGACCTCTCTAGTGTTTCGGCCAAGCCATGCAAGACATTGGGGTTCCCTTCTTGAACCCATACATCCAACTGCCGACCCCGTTTGGTTCAGATACTACTCTTCTTAGGATATGTTGAGTGACTGCATGTCGAGTTCTATAAAACATACAGTTTTGTATTCTTGTACATGTTTTCCCTTTTTATTTTATTTACGAGCCTGAATTTTTAAGGTTTAAGGCCTTATACTTTATTTATAATTTTACCACTAAGGTTTAGGACTTGTTATAAATAGCAACATTTGAACTTAGAGAGAGATAGATACAGACAGATAGCTATATAGAGATATATGTAGAGAGTGAAACTTTCCTCTTTTCGGGCAAGGCTATACTTAAGTTAGTATTCGTTGGATTATCGAGTGTTGATCATACTCTTTAATAGTCCTTGCGTTCTTATCAATCTTGTTCTCAGATTGTGGTGAACCTCTTCATTTGAACGAGTTAGTGGGTTGTATCTAACCTTCATTTGAAACCTTGAGCATTATTAAGTGTTCATGAGTCATATCGAACTCTATTTCGTGCTCAAACCCCTGATCGTGTTTATGTCTTAATGAGTTATATCCATTTACATTCACCATCAAAACCCTTCTTGTTCTTTTTACCCATCTTCCTTTTGAATACCCATTCCTATCCTTTCGTTCTAGATCTGCTACCATTTCTTTCTTATCTTGATCTCGTATCAGTGATCATGTCTTTTAAAATCTAAATCTAGCACTTAATTTAAGAACATGATTGTGTTCTTCATGTATACCAATACCCATCAACTAAAACAAACAAAGTTCATCATAACCTACACTAACTAAGTATGATCATACAAAAGCCCTAAATCTTAACACTCAATCATGCATAAAAGAAGAATCTAAGTGAGTTCTTTCAAAAGAAATTTCAAGAACAAGAGAGATCAAGAACTTACCGGAGTACTTAAAGTGAAGTGCACTTGAGTTGGTGTGAGTGATGGATGGTGGATCAATTATGGTCATAAGTATGTTCTTGTGTATGTATGGGCATGTATGAGAGTATGTAGATGAGAGAGGCTAAGTCATGTGTGCATTTGTGTAAAAGAAGAAGTGAGGAAAAAGACTTATTGGGTGCACACTTATATAATGGGCATGATACGACTTGGGATACGATCGCATCTCGTGGTCATGTACTCTACTGTAAAGTGCTCACAAAACTCTTCCTCAGAACAACACGGTCTAAGATACAACTATTGATAGTTTAGCTTCATTCACTCATCCATTTGGCTACTACCAAGCTGGGTTATCTACATTCTTGGCCAATGTCGAGTAACACTTATTCGTGTCTAATTTGAATTCAAGGGAAGTGGTGCAAATAGTTATCACTTGACATAGTTATATTACATAACTACTCACTCCCCTTACATTTTGAGAATGTATTTAATCAAAGGGCCTCTATTTATCTTGATAATTATTCTGATAACTGCTGCTTTAGACACGACATTCACCTATAAATACTAGAAAGAAACACTGTAAGGGAAATCAGATAACTCTTTACTACTCTCAACTTTCCCTACATTCATTTTACTAACTTAAGCATCGAAGTGGCCGCATCGAACTAGGCTTAGTACCAAAAGTTTTTCCTTTCTGTACAAGATAAAGTTTAAATCCATAACCTACTAACAACATTTATTACCATTTTTTTTTTCTTAAATACGCCAACATTGTGAAAACTAAAATGACTAAAAGTTCAAGTGCTAGTACTTCCTCTCATTACCTTGAAGGGGAGAGTAGACATACTAACAAGAAATGTTTGGCTAAGTTAGAGCAACTTTGCCTTGACTTAGCTAAAGAAAATCAGGAATTAAATAAAAAACATGAAGAGATCCTTAATTTCCTCCATAATAGTGTTCACCTAAATCAAAACAAAGAGTTTGGTGATCACAACACTAGCAATAGTGATGACTCAATCTGTTCACCTAAGTTGTAGAAAAAGCAAGCTGAGGTTAAAATAGGACCATTGGCTCTTACACTAAAAGAAGTTGATATTGGCAAGCAACCATAGCAGGTACACTATGTTGGACCCTTGCATATTAACACCCTTGTTAAGCCGAGTAAACAATTTCAAATTAAGAAGAGCCCCTTCATTCATGAGATCTTAGAGGAGGTCATACCACAACATATTAAGTTGCCACAATTTGAAAACTACAATGGAATGAAAGATCCTGAATATCATTTGGAGTACTACCACACCTTGGCAAAGTTGTATGGCTTAAGTGATGTGTTGGATCGCCAAGCTTTTCCCTCAACATTAAGGAATGCGGCAAGTACATGGTTCAAATACCTAAAGCCAAATATTATTTCATGTTTTGAAAAACTAACAAAAGTATTCCTTCAACACTTCCTTCCCAGTACACTTCCTGTTAAGGACTCTTCAGTCCTTAACACAATAAAACAAAGATCAGATGAATCCATTAGAGATTATCAAGTTAGGTTTATGGTTGAGATGATCTAAATTCCAAAATTAGACATGAGTGTAGCCCTCAATGCTATTGTTGATGGAGTCAAACCTATGGAGACTTTTTCATACCTCTTGCCAAGAATATGCTAAGAACTTTTGCCATGTTCAAAGCCAAAGCTATGTCTTACATCAGATAGAGGACAACATAAGTCCTAATGAGAGGCTAATCAAAATATAGGAGAGAGGAAAAATGACTAAGAGAAAGTGCAAAAGATCGACTTGGGATGGACAATGATCAAAGTCTAAATGTTGAGAGAAAGAGACCTCGAATTCCAACATATTCATCCTATACGCCAGTCAATTGTTCAATATCGTACATATTGATGGAGGTGCATGGGTAGAGAGGAAACCCTTGCCAGTATACATTAGTGAAAGTTTGATCAACTTCTTAATGGAAAATGCTGACGTATTCTCATGGTCTCCTTTGGATATACCGAGTATCCCTAGAGATGTTATGGTACATAAGCTCTAGATTGATCCAAGCACGAGAGTGATCCAAAAAAAGAAAAGACATTTTGCCCTCGAAAGGTAAGTAGCCATAGAAGAAGAAGTTCCGAAACTCTTGAAAGCGAGATTCGTTTAGGAAGACCCTTATCCGACTTAGCTAGCAAATTGTCTGCTAGTCAAGAAGTCTAATAGCAAGTGGCACATTTGCATAGACCTTATGGATCTTAATAAGGCATGTCCTAAGGGTTGCTTTTTGTTGCCAAAAATTGATCAGATAGTCAATTCGACTGCTAGACATACATTGCTTTCTTTTATGGATGCGTTTTTAGGCTACAACTAGATTAGCATGAATAAGGAAGATGAAGTTCATAGATCATTCGTCACGAATTTCAGAACGTATTGCTATACGGTGATGCCCTTTGGGTTGGAGAATGTTGGCTAACCTACTAGAGGCTTGTCACCATGATGTTTAAATGCTAGATCCATCAAAATGTTGAAGTATATCTTGACAACATGATTGTGAAAAGCATGATAAAGGATCAGCATCTTGTTGATCCTGAGGAGACATTTGCAACTTTTAAGAGATACAACATGAGGCTTAACAGTGCGTCTTTGGCACAACTTTGAAAAAATTTCTTAGGTATATGGTTGTAGCTACCTAATTGTTACTTCCTTTATTTTTATTTTTTTTTCTTTCTTTTCTCATTAAGCCCTAAATTAGAAAAAATCCAAAAAAAAAAGGAAATTAAGGAAAACCCAAAAAATTAAGAAATTTCGAAAAAATAAAAATTTTAGGAAAATATAAAAAATAAGAAAAAGCAAAAAAATAAAAAATTTGTATAAGAAACACAAAAATTTAGAAAATAAGAAAATTTGGAAAAAAAAGTCAAAAAATTGAAAAATTGAAAAAAAGTAAAAGATTTTAGAAAATAATATTTTTTTAGAGTAGATTTTTATTTAAGTTTAGAAGTTGGGCCATTGAACCTAGGCTTAGATTTAAATTTAGCCTAAGTTGAATGAGTCCATATGTGTAATTTAGTTGTACATATAGAGATGGCATAGGCCAATAGCCTAACAGATAGGCATATAGACATTTGCATTGGGTTTGAGTGTGAAGTCTTGGGTTCAAATCTTAGTAAAGGTAGAGACACCTTTTTATTTTTGTTAACTAGTACACTTCTACATGTTAGGATCTCACTGCACCATGTGTCCTGACACGTGACATCATTGGGTTGGACGACCTTATTGACATAGCACTACGTGTTATGTAATGACATGTGGTACAACAAGAATGGTCGGGTCAGCTGATGTGGTGCCACATTAGCACTTTCCCTCTCCTTCCCTCATTTTTCTCTAGAATTCCAACACTTTCCTCTTCGGATAGTGAGTTTCAACGCGATTTTCGAACCTCTTGTTGTTGCAATTTCACCAAATCAATTGCAAAATTGCAAACTAGACATTGTCTACTATGAATTGAACCCATTAACATGTCTAAATATAGTAAAAGGAGCATTCAATTTAAGCTCCAAAATTTGGTAAAAAACCGATTTTCTAGACATTTTCAAGAAATCCGAATTTGAGCTTTGCATGTTTCTAGGTTGAATACAACAATAAAATGGGTGTTGGAGGAGTTTATTGGATACATACAAGCTTTAGAATCAACTCCTATGGTCTCTCTCTCTCTCTTATGGCTTCTTTCCCTCTCTAACCCTCTACCGAACTTTATCTCTCTCTTCGAATCCCCATCTCTTACCACTCTTAACCTAGCCCAATGCCACGACCGCAACCCCCATACTCTAAGCATTCCATCACTAGCCCCAACCTCCACCGTCGTGCTTTTAAACCACCACTTCAGTTGAAACCCTAACCATCGCTACCAACCTCTCTCAAATTACCACCACTACTACACACCACTCCAAATTAACCTTATGGCTAAACTCGTCATGCTCCTTAACCATAAACCCATTGCCCTACTTATGCTTAGCAACCCACACATAGTTGAACTACCACTACCACCACCTATGGTCAACTTCCATTAATCACTAAACAACTACCCCAGGCTATAGCATCAAGCCTAACCCCCCATTCCCCAATCTAATACACATAAATTTGCCCTCACCCTTAAAAATTCGGTCCGAATTGTCCTAAACCATGCTTGTTACCGTGCTGCTAAAAGAGAAGAAGTTTGATCTGACCTGACTAAGCTGACCTAAGTTAGACTTGCACCTCCAGTTGCATCCGAACCCTTTTTTTTATTTAGTTATTATTGATTTTGTTATTTTTATTTTATTTTATTTTTTTCTTATTTTCAAATGTAAATGTAATAATATAAAAAAAAAGAAAAGAAAAAGAAAATAGAAAGATAAGAAAAAAAAGAAAAGAAAAAAAGAAGAAATGAGTAATTTTGTTTTATTCTTACTAGTTTAATAAAAATAGATAAAACATAATAAGTAATAAATAAATAAATTGATAGAGTAAAAATAAAATAAAATAAAATAAGTAGGATAGAGAATAAAATTGTTTTATCACTTAGAAAAATTGATTTTCCAAAAAATAACATAAAAATAAATAAACCATTTTCCAAATTAGGATCATTTAGAATTTTCAAAAATTAAAATCCAATTTAGGACCCATTTTAGAAATTTTCTTAAATGAACCAAATTTGAATAAATAAGCATAAACTTGATCATTTTCAAGAATTAAAACTAAAAATGACTAAAGTTTTCCTTAAAAGAATTATGTATGTCTGATCTTGAATAAGGTGTATATAGGCATCTATGAGGCGATGATAAAAATGAAAACAAAAGAAAAAAGCTAATTTCGCTTTTTCTTTAGTTTAGATTATTTTGTATCCAATTATAGTAACCAGTAACCAATAACCAAGTTCTTTCTTTCAAAATTAAAAGGTGAATTTTAAGTTTAATTGTAAATCAGGAAAGTAAATGGCACCCGTAAGAGTTTAAAATTCCTAACCTTCGGATCTAGATTCTTTGGTTTCAAAAACCATTTTTGTAAAACTAGTTTTAATCATTAGACTAGTAGCTAAGTTATAATCAATCCACCCAACTGGTAATAACTTAATTATCTTTCTCGACTCTATTTAGGTGGCAACTCCAAAGTTGTTTTCAAAATAAAAAAGAATGGTTTTCTTTAAACCCTAGTCGAAAATCAGTATTAAATGGGTAAGGTTTAATACTGATTGGTTTAAAGAAGACCTAATTTTATAAAAAGAACTAAGAGGGTGAAAATCCAAGCTTAATAACTTAACAACTCTACTGGAGACTTTAAGAGGGTTAACCATTTGACTTTCCAAAATTAAAATTAATCCCTAAAAACCACCTTGGTATAATTTATTTACTTATTCGTCCTTTGTTTGTACCATAGTTGTACTAACATTTTCTTTATAGGTTTAGTTTTATTTATTTAATTTAAGGAGAATTTATCTTATGTACCATAAATGCATGATAAATACGATTGAACCCAGACCGTCTTAAGACTCTAAGATGGGGGGCCATTGTGTAGGCTTTGGATGTTGTGGTATAACCACTGCTCAGGGTTGATTAAGCCATCCCTACTTAAGCTTGATGTGACTAATGAAAGTGTTTTTTAACAAGTAAGGTCGCACAAGCCTAAGAATCTTTAGAACCTACCCTTTATGCATTTACAAGGTCTAGAATAGACGAATAACCAAGCAAGATGGAAATAAAAGAAAGGCTTGGAGTTTCCTTGATTTCCCTTGTAATTTTCACGTATTATAAATGTAGAATTGCTGTAAATAGGTTTTGTCATTATTAGACGATCTTGTAACATAGTTCCTTTATTGTAATTTGGAAATGGCCTATTCATCATTCAACTCTATCTACTTCAAGGAAAAATTTGTAAGCAAGCCTATCTGCCACAAACCCATCCTGGACAAATGGTTAGGTCACTTCAATCCAAGGGAACAAGAGACCATCTTCAGTAAGATCAGGCCCATTCTATCACTTCCTAAAGTAAAGATGGAGATTAATTTGATTAGGGCTCTGACCAACTTTTGGGAACCCAAAGAAGTGGCTTTTCGAGTTAGGCCCCACTTGATTAGCCTAACACTTGAAGAATACACCCAATTACTCTAAGCCCCTTCTTTAGAAAGCATATACACCCTAAATTTGGAAATGGATCCTGTGAATGCCTTCTTAAGATGCCTAGGTATTAGAAAAATGGAAGTGTACAAAGCCCTTGGAAGCTATAATGGTAACTGCATCAAATTAGAGCACTTAAAAGCATAGTTCACCACTGAACTTAAATCCAACCAACGGGGTATCTTTTGTGGCAACCTTAAAGATTAGGGATAGAATGGAATAAAGGCCTTTATCTTAGTTGCATTCAAGACCCACCCTCTTATTCCTTAATAGAAAGTTCCTCATACATTTTAGGGCTGCTAAGTTAGTGAGACAATTTCTTGAAGGAAAATCATATGTCTTAGCCCTCTTCACAGAACAGATCAGAAGCCTTAGTATTTTGAAAGAAAAGAATGACGGTGTACTAAAGACTAGCATGGCATTACTAACAATATGGTTTGTGAGCCACATGAAATGTTATGGGCTTGACCAAATTTGAGGAGAGTTTGCTCACAACATCGATCTAATCAATTCATTCATTGATAAGGTCCATCACCTAGAAGGAAAATCTACATACTGTTGGGTAGAAGTATTGAGAAATTTCCAAGTAGTTGATATCCTATGGACAGCAAGATGGAGTAACTTTAAAAGGGTAATCCTAGTTTGCAAAAATTATCAAGCGATACCCTAAATCGAGATGAAGTTATGTACAGACTATTACCTTAACAACATGATCAGACAATTTGAAGGTATCCCAGATATAGTTTGTAAACCTCCATTAGATATGATGACCTTGGATTATGAAGACCTTCTAATTGCACTACTACAGAAGATGTCCAAACTCAAGGCAATCAAACAATTATGGGAAACAAAGAGTGTTAGCCCAAACATCAATTTAGGAGAATGGCTAGGAGAAGCGAACAAGCATTGAGTTACTAAAGAATATTTATATGATCAACTCCATAAGGCAAGGGAGATCCAGTATCGAACTCCAAGGTCACCCAGCTCACAGTAGCTGAACTAGATCCTAAAGTCAAGACCTATATGGACCAAGTGTAAGCCTGAGTAGAAATAATCTATGAAGAATGAGACACGTAGGAGGATTTCTTTCGAGAATCAAAACAATGTTCCAGGGCCTTAGAACATCAATTGAGGATGACCCAAAAGAAGCTTAAAGAATTTGAGGAAATGGAAGAGCCCAATTTAGGAAAAAGGAAGGGAACACTAGCAGGGTCCAGTAAGTAGAAAAGGGGAACGCTTGTCAAATGCCACAAGAACATTTAGAGATAGGAATAATCTTCTTGAATGTATTTTCTTTTTTCAAATAATGTAAAAGGGAACTCCAAAAGCCACAAAAAAATAAATAAATAAAATTACCATCTTAGTGGTTATTAGTCGATTCTGCTTCTTTTCATCCGTGTGCTATGCATTTCTTAGTTTCTCATTTATCCATTTTAAAATATTGGTATACTAACTTATTGAAAAGTGATCTTATCTAGGTCACCAAGATAGGTCCCAAACATCAAACCTTCTAAAGAAGTCCTATCAAAACTCCCTCAAAAGCCAAAATGGCCAACTAAGGAAACAACATCAACAACACCAACAATGGCAATGGTAACCTTGAGGTTATTGACCCTACCGAGTTAAGGTTCCAATCTTTGGAATGAATAGTAGGAAAGATTACAGATCAACTAAGCTCTTTTGCTAACAGCATCTCCTTGCTTAGGTCTATAGCTTTATCAAATGAAGAAAGTTCTAAAGCCTAATATGGAAAGAATACCAAAGCCTTACCCCTCAAAATGGAAGAACCCTACCCCAAAGTCAATTAAGGCTTCGAATCTTTTAAAACAGAAGGGGTATTCTCAAAGGCCAACCCAACTTTTGAGCTAAACACTTACTCATTCTCGATCAACTCAAAGCCTGAAGCTGATTAAGACAGATTGAAAGAGCTTAAGAAGTAGTTAACTCAACAAATTATTGAAAAAATGAAAATGCTCAAAGGGTATGATGGATTCGACTACATTGGCATAACAAACTTATCTGCCTATGATTATGGAAGCTTCCTAAAAAATTCAAAGTACCTAACTTCGAAAAATACAATGGGAGTGGATGTAAACCTCGCGAATCTAGCTTTTTAAGTATAGAATCAAACACCCAAACTGTAAATGATTTCCTGAAGTCAATAGAGCTAGTGAGATTTAAACTCAATGAAAATCTCAATTCAAAATCTAAAGCGAATATAAAAAAACTTTAAATTATCAATCGAACCTCTAATCACATACGAAGACCTTAAATCCTTAAGCATATGTAACTGCAAAAGTTAACCTTGAACCTCATCAAAACCCTAAGATAGCAATCGAAGACTTAATTGTATATGAATATATTAAACCCTAAATGTGTAAAAAACATTAGATATTGTACTTGGAAGTAATAAAAACCCTAAAACTATAACTTTAAGGATATAAAAGCACTAATTCACCATAATGTATCCTAAAACCCTAATTGACAATATAACCTTAGTATTATACTAAATCATTAGTAAAAGATTAAAGATAACCTTCAATCATTCACAAATATTTATAACACTAAAGTAATCCTTTAGGGACTAAGATATTGCATCATAGATCACATTCATTTTCTAAGTATATAACTAGCTTAATATTACATAGAGTTAAGAGTTTAGTTGATGCTTATATTACACATAATAGATATTAGTACCCTAAATGATACTTTTCATGACAATTACATTAAGTAGCCTATTAAATGATGTGTATAGGATATAAATACTTAAAGGAAGATCTTATTACCTATTCTTACTAATCATTTCAATAAACTCCATATTTCCTTTCATTTCCTTAATTTTCTTCCTAATTTTCCTTAATTATCTAATTATGTGTGTTCCAATATATGTAATTCTAAAAGAGTTGACTAGTTAACATTTGACTAAGTCAAAGGTTGACTAAGTCAGCACGTTGACAAAGTCAACAAAATGTCATTGTCATCTAGAATTTTCTCCCATTTTCTTTAACTTTCTATACCTTTACACATGTCATCTTATCCCATTTTGCTTCTTCTTGCCATCCATTCTTCTCCCTCTTCTAGACTTTACTTTTCATAATTATAAAACACAATTTAAGATAAGAACAACTCCTTTTCCCCTTCCATTTCAAACCATGAACTCCCCTTTGCTTTGTCATCTTCACTTTTCCAAAATTTTAATTTCACAATTTCAAATATCACCACACACCAATCTACTATATCTACTTTCTTTCCCTTTCAAATTATAAAGGAGAAAAGGGTATGTTTTATGTGATTTCTTATCTTAATTAGTGAGTTAGTTATCTATCTAAGATTAGTGTAGGAACCTTACGTAATTTGTGCGTTTGTGTTATGGAAGAAAGGAATCCTTATACTTATGTTTAGAGTGTAGAAATACCCATGTACATACATCAAGTGAGTATATATGGAGTGTACATATTAGGGTTTTAGTGAAACCCATAGTATAAGTGTATAAATCTTTAGCTAAATGGAAAGAAGAACACATGTACATATGCTTAAATATGTGTATATAAGAGTATACTTGATAAATACATGTATGAGAACTCTTGTACATTAATAACCATTATGTACATAACCTAATATGAGGTATATACTATATATACATACACATACCTTGCTAAATACACCCTTAAAATGTAAAAATATGAAATTTGTGAAGCTTTCTTAAGAGAGAATTTTAGACATACGAAAATACATATGTCACCGTATGTGTATATGGGTATATGTATTAGTATATGTATAGGTATATAAGTATACATACTAATATGTTAGAAGTATAAGTATATGTATAACATATGTATAAAGAGTATGAATACATAAGGATAATAATGGATGATGATGTAAGTAATGACATAATTGAATAATGATGTAAGCAATGATGTAATTAAATGATGACATAAGCGATAACACAAGCAATTGATGACCTAAGCGATGACATAAGCATAAGCTTGTAAAAAAATAAATTATAAGATTACATATGAATAAAACATATATATGTATACATGTACTTAGAAGTCGAAGATCTTTTAAACCTTAATATACTTCCTAAATTGAATTAAACTTAATTAAGTATGTGAATTAGTAATACCAATGTAAAATTCCCTAAGTGTAAGAATCTAATGGCTAATTAAATCATTAAATACTAGAATAGGATATAAACATAAGTAATAAGAATAATTAAGCTTCAATAAGTTAAAATTTCAATAAATTTAGTCCATATTATAAAATATGAGTCTTAACGTCCAAAATAGATATCACCGTATAAACGTATATCCGAAAATCATGAAAAACGACTATAAGTTCGTAAATATCGAAATTAGAATGAAATGTTACTAAATACATAAAGGAAGTCTCATAACTTACAAATATAACAAAATAATTACTATTAATCCCATTGAGTATGCTAAACCTTATACATATTATACTTGGATTATATTGGGAGAACTAGACAAACTACAATAGACTTTTAGTTAGTTGAGGAGTTTGACTTCTCAGAATATTTATAAGTTTTACTATTTTTTTAAGCATTTAATATGGAGTTCTAGAAACCTCAAAGCTTAGAGAATGAGCAATAATCTAGGTGAGGGAGTTCTAATGACCTGCTACTTGCTTGTACGTGTTACTTGTATGAGGTTTTGCTGCTTGCTGTTGTTTGTATGTCTAAATGACTGCTTTGTGTGTTTGCTATTATCTGTGTGATCACCTTTTTAAATTGATAAATATAAGTATCAGACCAAAATAATCAATTATACTCGTCGCATGTCTATGACCTAGCAAAGGTATGAATAGAGAGTGCGAGCTTTGCAAAAATCTTGAGAAAAGTGTTTTTAGAAAAAGCTTTTCTACTCTTAAACATATTTTTGTATGATCTCTATAAGGGCTCGTAGAACCATAAATAATGTTTTAGCATTAATGAAAAGTTAGCATAGGATCTCCAATTGATAGCGAGAGGACTCGCTTTATTGTGCCTATAAGGCCTTGGATAATTTTGGTTGCGAGAGGTCTCGCATGTTGTGCTCGAGGGGCCTTGGATGATGGATAGTCCTAGTTTGGGATCTACCTATTTGGATTGGAACTCTTTTCTCGACTAAGGTAATAATCGAGTGTTGCCTAAAGGGGTAGTACCCCTAAGCAGCCTCATGCAGATAAGATAAGGTGCCTTGTGCAGGTAAGTACAGAGGATAATCGAAATGTAGATGACGTAACTCTACACCATTCATAGTTCCGAACTCCTATGATGTGTTGCTTGCATTCATCATGCCTGCATTCATTTTGTATGTAGATAGCTTGCTTGCATATGTGATAATAATGTGTGATAACTTGCTTGAATAGTAGTGGTGAGGGACAAACTCATCGAGTTGTTTTATGCTCATTCCCCTTTAGTTTCTTTTGCAAGTTTACTTGCGATAGGATTGGGATAAATCTCGAGTGCCGAATGCGAGATGAAGATAAGTATATTAGTGTTAGAATTAACTAAGATCTTTATAGGTGATACATAAACATCCTTTATAGAAAATATTTATATGTTAGAATTTCATATAATTTAATTTTTCTTGCAGTTTTCTAATGTTGGTATATCCTGTTTTATTATTTGGTAGGGGATATCAATTCTTTGTGGTTTTAAAGAATTATGGGATATCGGACATCCATAGTTATTTATATTTATATTCTATAGTAAATTAATTACTAAAAAAAAAAAATTAGTAACCTTAGCGATTAATCATTTAAAGTCTTACAATTTCTGACTTGCAAAGTGATTTTTGTATCATTGGTGTACGCATGATAGGAAAATTTTAGGTAATCCTACTAGGTCCCCTCTAGGGTCCTGACAGTGGATGCCTTGAGCTGCATACTTAGTTGCATGTATGTAAGATGGGCAAATATGTGCAATATGACTGGCTCATGGTCCAAACCTTTCAAGATAGCCTAACTAGCCTTGCTTTAACTTAGTATTCCCAATTAGACCCGAATTAGGTGAACACATGGGAAAAGCTAGCCAAAGCATTCTATGAGTAATATAGATTCAACGTCAAAGTGGCACCAACCATGATGGATTCGATTGCACTAAGGAAAAGGAACAATGAATCTTTTAAGGAGTATGCCCAAAGGTACAGGTCCCTAGCTATAAGGGTATCTACCCCTATGACTAAGAAAGAGCTAACTGCAACTTTTATCAACACTTTTGAGAGACCTATTTCACTCACCTAATTGAAAAAGCCTCTTCGAGCTTTGTAGAAGTAGTAACAGCAAGGTATCAAATTGAAAGTGCCGTCTCCTCTAACAAGCTACAAGAAACATCAGATAGAAGACCACCCTCTACTAAACCCACCACCAGTAATCCTAGAGAAGCTACTGTTAGTATGGTCAATTCAAATATTAGGCCTAATGCTAATACAAAAGTGAACCACAGGTTAGCAGAGCCCTAAGGCAGTTCATTAGAATACCTGTTCCACTCAGTCAGGTACTTGAAAAGTTATGGAGAGATAATCTACTCCATTTTGAGGCTCTAAGCAGAAGGTATAAGCTAAGATTTTTTTAATCCAATGCAAGATGTCAATATCATCTAGGGTAGGTAGGCCATTCAACTGACTCATGTTGGAGGTTAAAAAATAAAATGTAAGACTTAATTAACAAAGGTACAGTACAACTAGATTTTATGGAGGCTCCTACTCCAAACATCAACAGCAATCCCTTGCCAAACCATAGGCCCATCATCAATATGATATCTGACCATTCAAAGCTTGCTATCAACATGATCAGTCCTAACCAAGAACCTAAGGTTTATAGATTCTACAAAAAAGAAGAGAAGCAAATTCCATAAACTAAAAGGTATACCATCCATGTGCCTATGGCCCTTGAAAATTATAAAATTGCCTCTCTCAACTACCAGGCAATAAACTAAGGGCAGTTAAGCTCACTTGTAGGGGGTTTTACCCACTCCAGTAGATTCTATAATTTAAAGGAAGACTTGAAAAGGAAGGTCATACTAGAAATGCCAAGCACTAAACAAGCTGAGCATGAAGAAGTGATGGGAACCAAGCTACAAGACCCCTGACCTGCAGTTAAGCCGAAGGACTAGAGGGGATAGCATGATGAATCCTTATGTTCCAATCAACCCTTACTGAGGCTGAGTACTTATCGAGTCACCTTTAATGTCGTGCCGTATGACCGCCCTTTATTTTATAGCATGTTGAGTTAACGATTACTTTCTATTGCTGAGCCACCCAATGACTCGGCATCATCCTTACCGAGAAGTCGAGAGAGTGAATTCGAATTGATTAAGCCATCCCTGTTTAGACAAGCCCATCTATCTGTAGTTTTTTATCTGCATCTCCTAACGACCCCACTAATGCCCCATTGTTACGTGTACAGTATCATATATAGAATTTGTAGCACCAATGATTATTTTCCTTGTATATATATTTTTGCCCCTTTATAACATGTACATTGCCCCTTTAGGAAATGCTCTTTTTGTCTTTTCCCTTTTGGGCATGTTGCCTTAGTTTACAGGTATAAATACCCCTGTGGTTACAGTTGTAAGATCATTAGATTACCTTTAATACACTTGAGTACTTTCTTCTTTGCGTAAACACTGCTTGTTTACTCTTAACATTACTCTTATCCTTTCCCTTAAGAAAGGTAAGGTGGCGAGTAACCTCACCATATCAAATTGTGCCGTGAGTCCTCGAAAGTTCCTTTGGTGCATCATATCCTTAGAACTGTTCGTAGGTTTTTGTTTACTACTCCATTCGTCTTTGCTACTCTTTTCGTACATTTCCCCATTAACCCTTTTTCAACCTTTCTATAAGCTTAGACCCATTCATTGATCGGCCTTATCTGTTCTTAGTCACGGTTCGCACTAAGAAGGATTGACTGCCTTTACTGAGATGATCAAGTCTAGCGAGTATAAAATAATAGATGAGCCGCTAAGACTCTTACACAAATATCCCTCAAGAGTTTGCTAATGGGATCAAACCTACATTGAGAAGCTTTGTTTTGAATGCTAAAGGAAGTTAAGGTCCCTCATGAAATCTTGACTGAAAGGTTGGCTCTGTCACTAATTCCATCCTCACTACGGATCAAATTTCCTTCTCTATTGATGAACTAGGCAAATAAGGTAACTAGCACACAAAGCCTTTTTTCCTAATAGTGGGGATAAATAACATCATCACAATAAGAGTCCTCATCAACAACAGGCCATCTCTAAATGTCTGTCCTCTAGCTACCTTGGATCTATTAGGCACTAATACAATTACTATTAAGCCAAGTTCAACAACAATAAGAGCTTTTGATAGATCTAAGAGAGAAATAATAAAGGAGATTGACTTACCAATTGATATCGGGCCATAGCCATTCAACATCCCATTCCAGGTTTTGGGCATTCTAAGGACCTTCAATATGTTTTTAGGAAGGCCTTGGATACATTTAGTAGGGGCTATACTATTAAGTCGTCACTAGAAAGTTAAGTTCATTTCTAATGGCTAAGTCATCATAATTCTAGGTGACCAAGATTATGAAATCTATAAAGAGATGGCCATACCCTATATTGGTATGGAAGAGCAAGAGGACTTTGGACTCTAAATGTTTGATGAGGTATGCATGATCACTAATCAGTAGAAGGATAAGAGGTTAAAATTTAAAGAAGGCCAGTTTGGGACCTATAGGCTAAGATACATTTCGACCCCAATGGAAGAGTTGTAAAGAATGTAGGCTAGGGGTAGAAAAGGTGATAGGTTGTATCACACTCTAATGAGCTTCCCTACATTGGTAGAAATTTTCATCTGGGCCAAAGTCCAATACTCAAAGCCTACTAAAGAAGGCACTTCCAATACAAATGAAGGGGCTGGACCATCCAACAAATCCTAACACTTGAATAATTGGTTCTCCATCCTTATGAATAGCAATAAGTCTTCCCTAGGGTAAAGGATGAATCATGATCTAGTATTTTGTGAAATTTTGTAATAGATTACCTTTGTTCTTCAAATGATTATACTCCAAAGAATGTTCCTTTAAATAAAATCAGTCTCTTTTCCCTTTACTCCTGCCTTACTTACACTCTTCCTTTTACATACTTTTCTTTTTTCTCTAGATCCAATGATCCGAATAAAGACCATAGATACCTCATGCAGATAAGTGATGAAAATATTGATATCACCTTCAACCTTATAGTGTTAGTCGTCGGAAGTGATGTCAATGACCATAATGACGTATAAGAAAGATGGCAAAAGTATGAAATGAGTAGAATTTCCATTGATGAGCTAGCCAAGATAATTAATGTCGAAACCAATGGCAACCCTAAGGTGTTGAAGATTGGGGGAAATTTGAAAGAAGACCAAAAGGCAAAGATGACCACATTACTATCCGAATACTAAGATGTATTTGCAGGTCTTATGAAGACATGCTCGAACTAGATCCGTCCATAATAGTCCATCGTTTACCCATACGAGAGGATATTAAACTTAAGAAACAAAAGTTAAGAGGGTTCTGATTAGATGTCCTATTAAAAATCAAAGAAGTAAAAAAATTACTGGAGATCAGTTTTATCAAGGTATCTAATTATTCAGAGTGGGTGGCTAACATCGTGCCCGTAACAAAGAAGAATAGAAAAGTCAGAGTGTGCATAGACTTTTGAGACCTTAATCAAGTAACCCCTAAAGATAATTTTCCCTTACCCCATATCGATGTCTTGGTCGATAACACAGCTAAAAACCATCTTTTCTCTTTCATGGATAGATTTTTCGAGTTTAACCAAATTCGAATGGCTGATGAAGATAAAGCCAAGACAACATTCATCATAACTTGGGGTACATTTTGCTACAAAGTAATGCCTTTCGGACTAAAAAATGTCGATGCAACTTACTAAAGGGCTATGGTAACACTCTTTTATGGCATGATGCATAAAGAAGTTGAAGTATATGTTGATGAAATGATTGCTAAGTCCATGGAAGGAGAAAATCATGTAAAAAATCTAAGGAGATTATTTGATAGGTTGAGAAAATTCCAACTAAAGCTCAACCTAGAGAAATATACTTTCGAAGTGATTTTAGGGAAATTATTGGGTTTTATAATCAGCTAAAGGGGCATCGAAGTGGACCTTGATAAAGTCAAAGCGATAGTTGACCTGCCCTCGCCACAACACTTAAAGAAATCAATGGATTGTTATGCCGTTTAAACTATATAGCCCGATTCATATCCCAACTCATAGATAAGTGCCGTCCTTTGTTTAAGTTGTTAAAAAGGAATGCCAAGAACAACTGGAATGAAGAGTGAGAGCAAGCCTTTACAACAATTAAAGAATACCTCATGAAACCTCCAATTCTAGTAGCTCCAAAACTTGGGAAGCCTTTATTCTTATACTTGATAATATTACCAAAGTTCATAGGGTGCATGCTTAGCCAGAAAGATGAGGAAGGAAAGGAACAGGTTGTATTCTACTTGAGCATGAAATTCACTGAAGGGGAGTAGAAATATTTGGAAATTGAAAGAACCTACTATGCTTTGGTCTGGATAATGCATTGACTTAAACAATACACACTACTACCGGGTTGAATTGTTGACTCAGCACAATCCCCTAAAGCATTTGGTAGACAAACCGACCCTAATTGGTAGAATCTCAAAATGGCAAATGCTACTATCAGAGTTTGACATTACATACATGAACCATAATTCTATGAAGGAGCAAGCTTTAGCACATCAATTAGTAGAAAATCCCTCTAATAGCACTCCCCAAGAGGTACAAGTCAACTTCTTAGACGAAGAAATCCTAATAGTTGAGGGAAACCCTGATAAAGCAGAAGATGACGAGTCACCAAAATGGAAAATGTTCTTCAATGGTGCAGCCAACGTATCTGGGTGTGGAATTGAGGCCATACTAATATCCCCTAAAGGTACTCAATACCCTATGGCCATAAGACTCGTTTTCCCATACACTAATAATATCGCTGAGTATGAAGCATGCATCATGGGACTTAAGATGGCCCTAGATAAAGACATTAAGGAATTAGAAGTGTATGGGGATTCTTCACTCATTAGTGGCCAAGCCCGAGGAGATTACGAGAATAAAGATCCTAAACTAGTGCCTTATCACTGGCACTTGATTAAATTGATAAATAATTTCAAAGAAATCACCTTAAATCATGTACTGAGGACTTAGAATCAATTTGCTGATGCATTAGCCATACTAGCATCTATGATCCAAATATCTAGTGGAGTCGTTACTATTGAAATTGAAGACAAGCTTACCTTCTGCGTAACAATTAAGAGTGTGAATGACTAAAAACCGTAGTACCACAATGTTAAGATGTTCCTACAATTAGGCACGTACCCTGAAGAGGCCGAGAAAAAGGATAGCAAGATGATTAGGAGATTAGCCACTCAATTCATAGTAAGCGAGTCTACCTCATACCAATGCTCTTTTGACGATATACTCTTAAGTTGTGTGGACAACAAGGAGGCTGAGAAGTTAATGAAGGAAGTACATGAAAGAGTATGTGGCCTTCATATGAATGGCTATATGTTGATGAAGAAAATTATGTGGCTAGGGTATTATTGGTCAACATTGGAAAATTATTGCATCAAACATATTAAGCATTGTCACCTATGCTAAGTTTATGCAAATAAGATAAATGCCCCGCCTTAGGAACTACATGCCCTCTCATCATCGTGACCTTTCTCAATGTGGGGCATAGATATCATCGACTCGATCACTCCAAAAGCATCTAATGGGCATCGCTTCATATTAGTCGCCATCGACTACTTTAGCAAATGGGTTGAAGCTTCATCTTACTCGAGAGTTACTAAAGGGGTGGTAGTTAAGTTCATTAAGAGAGACATTTGGGCCTGATACAAGACTTCGAAAATGATCATCATCAACAATGGCACTAATCTCAACAACAAGCTTATGTCAAAATTGTGCCGACAGTTTCAGATCATTCATAAGAACTCTACTCCTTATCAACCCTAAATGAATGGAGTCATTGAAGTAGCCAACAAAAACCTCCAAAGAATCATTGAAAAAATGGCTATCACATATAAGGACTAGTATGAGATGTTACCTTTCACACTCATGGCTTATTGAACTTCCATCAAAATGTCGATTGGGGCAACACCATACGATTTAGTATACAGCATTGAAGTAGTGTTACTAGTAGAGGTTGAGATCTTGTTGCTTAGGGTACAATTAGAAGCTCAGTTAGATGAAGTCGCTAGGGTAAAGAAATGCATCAAGCAACTAAATCTGATTAATGAAAGGAGATTGACAGCCTTGTGTCATAATTAATGTTATCAACAAAGAATGGCTCGAGCCTTCAACATAAGGGTACGACCCTTGAACTTAAAAGAAGGAGATTTGTTATTGAGAAAAGCTCTCCCCAACGTACAAGACTCAAAAGGGAAATTTGCTCCTAATTATAAAGGTCCATATGTTGTGAAGCAAGTATTACAGAGAAGGGCTTTGGTTTGATCCCAAATGGATGATCTAAATTTGAGAGACCATGTAAATGTCGACACTGTAAAATTGTATTACCCATAAGAAGTCAGTGGAAATTTAACTCAAAACACAAAAATGCTAGTCATTTTGAATGTCATTGTGGTCTAATTTTCATTTTCTACAAGCAAAATTGGTATCCTTGGCTGTTGTCATCATTAGAATAATCACCTTCTCCATGGAAAAGTCCAATTCCCTTTACTCCATTTAATCGAACACAAACATTGCAAACATGAGAGGAGCTAAGGAATGAGATCTAGAACATTAGTAATTAACAAAATTCTTTAAAATACTTTATTATGGATTTATCCCCCTTGATGGGGTGTTTTATTGTTTGTTTTTCAGGGGAATGCGAAACCCAAGTAAGTAATCATAGCAAATGTTTGTTAGTCGAGAATATGGCTTATGGTTCATAAAGGTTCTAGAGAGACAAAAATAGTGGGTGGCTTTCTGTATCAAGTTAATTTCCATGATTTCTCTAAAAGAGCTAGTGAATCTGGGTTGATAATAAGGGACTAAAACATGAGTTAATGATTTGTAATGGGGCTTTTAAAAAAGGTTTGATAATTTGGTCACAATCGACAAAGACCAGGTAAGTATTTCCATACAATGTTAGCACATCAATTTTTAAATTTTGCACTTGCATTTAGACAAGTTTTTTACTTCCAATAGTCTTCTTGAACCAACCCATAAGGCATCTACTTTCTGTATTTAGTGTTTAGCCAATCTTCGAAGACATGATCTTAACTCGGTTCATCCTTCCAGTCTATTGGGCACTTCCCCACACTAAGTTTCTCTCAAGTGAGCCCAAAGGGTATTTCCCCTCTGTTCACTAAGTTCCATAGGGCACTTCTCCTCATCGTTTCTTTTCGGTACAGCATTAACACTAGTTTAAGGTTGCTAGTCCCCGAAAGATGCTCCCACATAAGTTAATGAGCCCTGTGAGGCACGACTAGGTTTTAGATCAATCCCAAATTAGGGTTGATAGTCCTCGAGAGACGTTCCCGCCTAGGTTAGTGAGCCTAGTGAAGCATGACTAAGTTTTAGATTGATCCTAGATTAGGGTTGCTAGTCGCCGAGAGAGGCACTTACATAGGTTAGTGAGCCTAGTGAGGTACAATCAGGTTTTAGATCAATCCCAAATTAGGGTTGCTAGTCCCTAAGAGACACTCCTGGCTAGGTTAGTAAGTTGTGAGGTACTACCATATTTTAGATCGATCCCAGTTTAGGGTTGCTAGTCCCCAAGAGACGCTCCCGCTTAGGTTAGTGAGCCTAGTGGAGCACGACTAAGTTTTAAATCGATCTTAGTTTAGGGTTGCTAATCCCTAAAAGACGTTCCTTCTTAGGTTAGTGACCTTAGTGAGTTACGACCAAGTTTTAGATCAATCCTAGTTTAAGGTTGCTAATCCTCGAGAGACGCTTCGACCTAGGTTAGTAAAACTAGTAAGGTATGACCAGGTTTTAGATCAATCTCAGTTTAGGGTTGCTAGTCCTCGAGTGACATTCTTTCCTAGGTTAGTGAGCCCAGTGATGTACGACTAGGTTTTAAATCAATCCCAATTTAGTGTTACTAGTCCCCAAGAGACACTTCGCCTAGGTTAGTAAGCTTAGTGAGGTACGGCCAAGTTTTAGATCGATTCCAGCATAAGATTGCTTGTCCCTTAAAGATACTCCCACCTATGTTAGTGAGCTTAGAGAGGCACAATTAGGTTTTAGATCGATTCCAGTTTAGGGTTGTTAGTCCCCAAGAGACACTCTTGCCTAGGTTAGTGAGGTACGACCAGGTTTTAGATCAATCCCAATTTAAGGTTACTAGTCCTTGAGAGATGCACTTACTAAGGTTAGTGAGCTTAATGAGGCATGACTGAGTTTTAGATCGATCCTAATTTAGAGTCGCTAGTCCTTGAGAGATGCTCCTGCTTAGGTTAGTGAGCTTAGTGAGACATGATTAGGTTTTAGATTGATCCTAGTTTAGAGTTGCTAGTCCTTGAGAGATGCACTGCCTAGGTTAGTGAACCTAGTAAGGCATGACCACGTTTTACATCAATTTTAGCATAAGATTCCTTGTCTTTTAGAAACACTCCCACCTTAAGCTAATAACCCTAGAAAGGCATGATTAGGTTTCATTTTTTCATCCAAATCGATTTTAAGATAGCTATAAATGTTTTAAAGTCATCCTAAGGGAAAAAATAGTGTCATTTTGTCCTTTTTATCTTTGTGGCAAGGTTTTATTCAAACTTCGCCACAAAGAGGGGTAGCTCTAGACACCTAATTTTTGTTTCATTTATTTTTATTTTTATTTTTTTTTTCAATAGGCCCTAAATTAGAAAAAATGCAAAAAAAAAAAGGAAATTAAAGAAAACCTAAAAATTAAGAAATTTAGAAAAAGTAAGAATTTTAGGAAAATACAAAGAATTTAAAAAAATAAGAAAAAGCATAAAAAATAAGAAATTTGGATAAGAAACACAAAATTTGAGAAATTTAGAAAATAAGAAAACTTGGAAAAAAAAGTTACAAAATTGGAAAATTACAAAAAATGGAAAAATTGAAAAAAGGTAAAAGATTTTAGAAAATAATATTTTATTAGGATAGATTTTTATTTAGGTTTAGAAGTTTAGCCATTGAACCTAGGCTTAAATTTAAATCTAGCTTAAGCTGACTAAGTCCATTGTACATATGGAGAAGGCACAGGCCGATGACCTAATAGATAAGCACTTGGACATTTGCATTGTGTTTGAGCATGAGGTTTCGGGTTCAAATCTTAGCAAAGGCAGAGAGGCTTTTTTATTTTTGTTAACTAGTACACTACCATGTGTTAGGATCATATTGTTCCACATATCTCAGCACGTAGCATCCTTGGGTTAGACGACCATGCTGATGTGGTGCCATGTGGCATCTACGTAGCATACCACATCAGTGCCACGTATCATATGATGATACGTAGCATGTTAAGAATGGTCAGGTTGACTAACATGGTGCTACGTTAGCGTTATGTCAGTACTTTCCCTCATTTTTCTCTGGAATTCCAAAACTTTCCTCCTTACACAGCCAATTTCAATGCGATTTTCAAACCTCTGCTTATTACAATTGCCAAATCAATTGCAAAATTGCATGCTAGATGTGGCCTACTATGAATCGAACCCATTAATACATCTATATGCAATCAAAGGAGCATTCAATTTGAGCTCCAAAATTTAGAAAAAAATTAGTTTTCTAGACATTTTCAACAAATCTAAATTTGAGCTTTCCATGTTTCTAGGTTGAATTCGACTATAAAATGGGTGTAAGAGGAGTTCATTCGATACGCACAAGCTTCGGAATCAACTCCTAAGCTCATTCTCTATCTTACAACCTCTTTCTCTATCTAACCTTCCACCAAACTCTCTTTCTCTCTTCGAATCCCCTTCCCTAACCACTCTCGACCTAGCCTAATACCTTGGCCATAACCCCCACACTCCAAGCATTCCATCATTACCCCTTACCTCTACCACTATGCTCTTAAACCACCACTTCTGTTGAAACCTAACCACTGCCACCACCCTCTCTTGAACCACCACTACTATTATTCACCACTCCAAACCAAACTTACAACTAAATTCCTCATGCTCCTTAACCCCAAACCCATCGCCCCACTTATGCTTAGCAACCTATATACGGCCGAACCACCACCACCACCCAAAGCCAACTTCTATCAACCACTAACCGACTACTTCAGGCTATGGCATCAAACCTGCCCCCTAATTCCCCATTCTAATACATACAAATCCATCCACACCCTTGAAAAATTCAATTTGAATTGTCCAGAACTACGCTTACCGCTATACTATTGAAGGAGAAGAAGTTCAACCCAACCTGACAAATCTAACCTAGGTTCGACTTATGTACCCAATTGCATATGTACCCTTTTTTTATTTTTTATTTAGTTGTTGTTGATTTTGTTATTTTTATTTTATTTTTCTTATTTTCAAATGTAAAAATAATAATATAAAAAAAAAGAAAGAGGAAATAAAAAAAAGGAAAATAGTAAATTTGTTTTATTTTATTTTATTTTTACTAGTTTAATAAAAATAGATAAAATATAATAAGTAATAAATAAATAACGTGATATAATAAAAATAAAATAAAGTATGTAGGATAGGGAATAAAATTGTTTTATCACATAGAAAAATTGATTTTCCAAAAAATAAAATAAAAATAAATCAACTATTTTCCAAATTAGGATCATTTAGAATTTCCAAAAAATATAATCCAATTTAGGACCCTTTTTAGAAATTTTCTTAAATGAACTAAATTTGAGTAAAAAAAAAATGTAAACTTGATCATTTTCAAGAATTAAAACTAACAACCTACTAAAGTTTTCATTAAAAGAACTACATATATTTGATCCCGAGTAGTGGGTACGTAGGCACCTACTAAGCGATAATAAAAACGATAAAAAAAAAAACTAATTTCTCTTCTTCTTTAGTTTACATTATTTTTTATCCAAGTATAGTAACCAATAATTGAGTTCTATCTTTCAAAATTAAAAGGTGAATTTTAAGTTTAATTCTAAATTGGGAAAGTCCATGGTATTCGTAAGGGTTTAAAATTCCTAACCCCCAGATTTAGATTCTTTGGTTTCAAAAATTGTTTTTGTAAAACTGATTTTAATCATTAGACTAGTAGCTAAGTTAAAACCATTCTAACCAATTGGCTATAACTTAACTATCTTTCCTGACTCTAATCAGGTGATGACCCCAAAGTTGTTTTCAAAATAAAAAGGAACGGTTTTCTTTAAACCGTAGTCAAGGATCAGTATTAAATAGGTAGGGTTTAGTACTGATCAATTTAAAGAAGATTTAATTTTATAAAAAGAATCCGGAAGGTGAAAGATCAAGCTTGACAATGGTCACTCAACGCAGCATGAAGCCAACCCAAGAAAGTTTGAGGCAATAATAAATATGAAATCTCCTCATACAATTAAGGAAGTATCGGAACTCACCGGGTGAATAGCTACCCTTAATCGTTTTATGTTAAGAAGCACGGATAAGTGCATAGAATTCTTTAAAATTTTGAAGAATCCAAAAGAGTTCAGATTAACCAATGATTGCGAAAGGGATTTTAATGAACTAAAAGTATGCCTTGCATTACCTTGATAATTTGGACACCTCTCTTTGTAGAGAATTTATATTTGTACTTATCAGTCAGCTACCAAGCTTTTTCTTCTATGTTGGTTTGAATTGATGGCTCGGAGCATCGATCTATATAATATATGAGTCGTGTTTTTGCAAGAACCAAAACATTGATACATAAAAATTGAAAAGTTTGTTTTAGCAGTGGTTATCTCGACAAGGAAATTGAAATTGTATTTTAAGGCTCATTAAATTGTAGTCTTCACTGATCAACCATTGTGGTAAGCATTGCAATGGTTAGGCTCTTCTAGGAGGATGATGAAATATGTCTTAGAGCTAAGTACCTATGGTATACAGTATAAACCTAAAATGGCATTAAAAGCTCAAGTGTTAGCAAATTTTTTAGTTGAGTTCACTAATAAGGAAGACAGCATGGAGATTGTCGAGAAACCCATATGGTACCTTTATGTAGATGGTTCTTCCACTAAAAAGGGAAGTAGTGTGGGCCTTGTTTTACGAGGATGCCACAATGTCAAGGTTAATTATGGCCTAAAATTCAGATTCTCAACTAGCAATAACGAAGCAGAATATGAAGCTTTGATTGCCAAACTTAAACTAGCAAAAGAAATTGGCATTGAGAAACTCAAAGTTTTCTCCAATTCACAATTGGTGGTTAATCAAGTCACATGAAGTTATGTGGTGAGTGAAGAAAAAATAAGTAAGTACCTATTGATGATACGAACGCTTATGGAAGAATTTCAGGCCTTTTCAATCCACAAAGTTCCAAGAAGCATGAATATTGCTACTGATAAGTTGTCTAAGCTGGTCAGAATGGTATTTCCTAACTTCAACAATAAACTTTTTGTCGAATTTCTCCCATAAAAAAGTTTATCCATTGTCTCGTAGATTTATGAATTGGCTCCTTGCCTAAGAGAGAAGTCTTAGATGGATCCCCTCATAGGGTGTCTTACTTGATGACAAGAAAGAAGTACGAAGATTAGCATATCAAGTTGTGAATTATACGTTGATAGATGATCAGTTGTACAAACATAACATATCCCTACTTTATCTTCAATGCCTTCCTCCATAAGATGCCTAATAGGTGTTATCTAAACTACATGGTGGTATATGCAGCAACCACATAAAAATATAGGCATTATATATCCGTGCATTAAGACTCAGCTATTATTAGCTTACCATGAAAGAAAAAGCAAAGATAGCTATTTGGTATTGTCCACAGTGCCAAAAGCATGAAACGCTTAGTCATGCACCTTCTACTAAATTATGCTGCCTATTTAGTCCTTAGCCCTTTACCTAATGGGGGTTGGACATTCTTAGACTCTTCCCGAAGTCTACTACCCAATGACAATTTGTCATTGTTATTGTAGGTTATTTCACAAAATGAGTAGAGGTTGAGAAATTGGTAAGGTTCACCGAACAAAAATTGGAGTCATTTGTTTTCAACTCCATAATATCGAGATTCAAAGTCCCACTTATGATAATCATGGATAATAGGTTGCAATTTGATAACAAGTTTCGACCATTTTGTGAGAAATACGACATTCGCCTGAACTACACGTCTATGGTTCACCTTAAGATGAATGGGTAAGTTAAAGCTGTCAATAAGATCATCTTGTATGGCTTAAGGAGGAAGGTTAATCAAGTTAAGGGAAAATGGGTTGGTAAATTGCTAGTTGTCTTATGGAAATACCGAACCACCCATAGAATCGCAATAGGAGAAACCCCCTTTAGGTTAGCATATGGCATAAAAGTAGTTTTATCGATTGAGTTGGATTTGCTTAATCTATTAACATAGAATTTTGATGTAATGGTTAATCACATTGGATTGACAACAAATTTGGACACAATTGAGGAAATCAAAGATATCATAAGAGTAAGGGTTGTGGCATATTAACATAAGGCAGTTAGGTATTATAATCAAAAAGTAAAGCATAAGGTTTTTCAACCTAAGGACTTGGTTTATCGAAAGCTGGAAGCAATTGGCAGATGAGAAAAATAAGGGAAGCTTGGCACAAATTGGGAAGATCCTATTAAGGTCAAACAAGTCATTGGTGAAGGGGCTTATCAATTGGAAAGGTTGGATGGTACTATTATCCCTCATACATGAAATGCTGAGAACTTGAAATTTTATTTCCATTGATTCCCATGATGTCATGTGTTTCTGTTTATTTTATAAGGCAATAGCCTACTTGTTTTGCAAGACAATTTTATTTGAAGTTATTTTTTGTTTCTGGATCTATTTATGATTAACAATTAATAAGTTCAAATTTCATGGTGAATGAACTAGTGTTAGTTCAAGCCTATCGAGGTTAACAAACTTCATAAATCAATCCTACAACTAAGTAAAATGAATTGTCTACGTCTCAATGACTAAAGGATAATGTATATAAGACACTCAAATTAGGTTTGTGAAATAAAACATGCTAAGAAAATTAGGCTTGTGAAATAAAACATGCTAAGGAAACTTAGCATGTGAAATAAAACATGCTAAGAAATAAGAGCATGTGAAATAAAACATACTAAGAAATAAGAATAAAATAATACATGCTTGGAAAATATGGTATGTGAAATAAATTATGCTCGAAGCGGCAAAGTGTATGAAATAAAACGTGCTGTAAAATACCAAGTTATGCAACAAAACGATTCTTATTCATTACAATACAATTACAATTACAATTTTTGGCCACGTGTCCCAAAACTAGCCATACAAAGGATAAACAAATTAGAAGGAAAATAATCTTATGACTAATTCTTGGACTGAGCATTTTCATGATAAGAAGTTAAAGCCTTTTCGAAGCATACTTCCTTCTCGGTGCTTTAGGTTTAGGAATAGGTGGACTTCTCCTTGTGCTCATAAGGTATCTTTTTCAATAGATGTTCTTCGTCTTCCCTTGGATCTTCAATACGAGCCTTGTTATCACCCTTCATATCAATCTTAGTGCCAAAATCCTCATCATCGTCTTCGTCGCAACTACTAACTTTATCGTAAACATTGGTGAAATCTAAGCATGAGAGATCATAATCAAGGTGAAGCTTAAGGATTTCCTTTCTTACCACCTAGAACCCCTCTAACAACTTCTTCTACAATAGTTTCTCGTATTACTGATTGGGAGTGATGATTTCTAGTACATCTTCAATAGAAGGTCCTTTCCTTACAGTCTCCTCTAACTCAGCAACATAGCTTTGCAACCCAACATTGTTGGTCTCTAGTTCCTTGATTTGTGCCCTAAGCCTATCTTCCTCATCACTCATTATGTAAAGAGTTTGGTCCAAACCCTAGTACTCTTCCTTCTTCTTATATAGCTCCCCTTTCATGCCCTCAAGTTCATTATACTACTCGTTAACCTTAGCCTTAAGGCTTGAGACTTTATTAGCAACTAAAGAGTATACCAGCTTCTTGGTAGCTAGTTTGTCTTGATACTTTTTGGCTTCAATCTTAACCCTTATTCTTGCATTTTCAGCAACCGCAATTTGAGTTTGTTAGGAGTTATCTACATCCACAATTTTCTGCAACAAGTCCATATAGAATGATAAATATTCTAGATCACTTGGCAGAATACATAAAAGATTATTATCATTACCTTCTTCATTTCTTTGTCGGCCTCATCCATGGCTATTAGAACGTAGCTGCTGATCTAAAAACACATAAGTATTGGCAACCAAATAAACCTAACAGCTAAAAGGATGCAATAGATACTTACATCATAGAGCTTGGCTACGATATGAGCTTTATTAGAACTGTTGACCCAATTAACATTTTTCTTCACAATCTCTTTATCCTTAGGAAGTATAATGCCTTCCATTATGACCAAAGATTTTGTCCTATCAGCTAGGCCTAAGTCGGTACGTAAGATGTTGTAGCTCTAACATGGGATAAAGTACTTACCAACTACCATATTGGAGATGACTTTAGCACTATTGATTCTAAGTGCTTTGTTGCACATAGCCTCCTTCATCCTTTCATCCAATTCCTTAAACCTCTTAATTGGGGGTTGGTTGATAAGTTCCTTACCACTTCTCTTATAAGTACTTGGCACAACCTCCGTCATTAGTGATGACCCTTTAGCAGTAGTGGTAATTTCAACCTCATTGTGAGGTTGGATTTCTTGACTACCCTTTCTCAACTCTGCAATAGATGGAATATTTTCAGCTGGAGGTACCTCAGTTTGCATAGCCTTAGCAAACCTAGGCTTCTTGCTCCTTTTTCACTTCTTAGTTGGTTAGGAGGTTTTTTTTTAGCCCACCACTTGTTTCACTATACCCTCCTTTGCTGTCTTCTTGACAGTAGCCGATCAAGTGGCAGTAATAGTGGTGGCTACATGCTTATCAACTTTCAACTTCTTAACCTTTGCTTAGGCCAATAACTAAGTAGGATTCACCTTACTAGCACCCATATCTACAATATAAAGTAGACAAATTAATATTAATGTGAGGAATAAGAAAGAACTTACGTTCTTTGTATTGAGCAAGGCTCAAAGGCAATAATTCCTCCCCTAAGTTATGACAATGGCTTCCCTCTTATAGTTATTCTTGGTACGGCAATTACTCATTAGCATACCTTTCTTTTTGGAAAAAATTGGCTCCCTACTCTCACAATGCTTTATTATTCTCTCGACATCTCAGAAGAACATTTTCTTCTTCCTCCTTTCTTGGATCTTCTTTGCAGCAACAACATCATTCGACATCAACTCTACGTCCTTATACAGATTACCTTAGTTCATTAGGTTTGGAAATCCAACTCTTCGTCTAAAATAATAGGTACAAATTTTTCATGCCATTTATGGATTTTGGACTCTAACTCGTCCATGAACTTCCTCCCATGCCTAGCAACTATAAAATACTAGCCATCAAGTTGCCTCCCAATCGTAAAGAAGTACCGAAACAATTAAGGCGTAGCTCTAACTTCAACTTCTTTATAGATTATTTTGAAAGCCACTAGAAGCTGATATGTATTCAGTGAGACCATACTTGGCACAACTAAAAAATAATTGAAAAACTACTTGACAAATGCTGAGAAAGGGATGTATAGCCTAAAGTTGAGATATTTTAAATAGATGTAAAACTCATGCTCTCATGGAAAGCATTCCCTTTCCTCTTCTCTTGGCCTTTAAGATTCTACGCTCTAAGAAGGTTTTGCTAACACATGTTCTATTTTGAAACAAAGACCCTATCGATGGCACTAGTTGCTCCATTTGATTAATTATGGAAGTAAACTATATTATTGTATAGATACCTAACTACAATTTCCCTTCTTTGTCTTCTAGATAATTATCTACTATAAGAGAGTTTATCCTACTGCTCCACAAAACTATTGGCCTAGCTACTTAAGGAACATGCCATCTCACTCCTCTTCTATTTAGGAGAAAGAGCCTCAGATTCGGTTGCTTCATAATCTAAGAGGATAAGTTGATGAATTACGTTGCAAACTGTACTTGATTGACTATAGTGAATGTCACAAAAAGTGAAGAATTTCAAGACAAGCTAAGATGTTAAGCAAGTGAAAAAAACTTATGGATGCGACTGAAGAAATTTTTTTCTTTTTGGTTTTGAAAAGTTCTTTAAATACGGATGATTTATCCTTGTAATTGCAAATGAGTCTCTAATGGAAATGATGCGCTGTTTAGATGATGGTGTGGATCATTGATGTGTGTTTCGAGATAGAAATCCACCGGTTGTCAAGTCTATAATAGTTATTAGGCCTATGATGTAATGATGATTGAGGTGATAATTGTCGTACTTTCTACTATTTTAGTCTGTTGATAGGCGAGAAATTGAAAATTGCAACTTTTCAATTAGGATGGGATCCATCTTCCCTCTTACCTTACTAGGCATCTATGGAATTATACCCTACACGACCATATCTTGTAACCATGTAGTCCATTGAGATGTGTAAATGAAGGTTGCCTACAATTGACACGATCCAAGATACAACTGTGTCTCTAGACTGTATAGTAGGTTATTTTACCTTTTTTTTCTTTTGTTAAGAAAATAATATTGAAACCTAAGTTTAAAAAATTAATTCAATCAAAGCAAAAAAAAAAATAAAAATTGAACTAAATGTACAAATGTTAAAATAACTAATGACATAAAAAATCCTAAGTGCATAAATGAGAAATTAAAATCATGTAATTAAATAAATAACTTGGTTTGCATTACAAGAGTACTATGTTTAACGTCGATACCTTGATGAAATGCATAACTTACTTACCTTCATCATGGTAGAGATGGATCTCTTTCCCTGCCTCGCTTTGGTACTTGCCATACAAGTATAGACTTACCCTTTTTCCTTTAGTCTCGTAACTTCTCTTCCCTAGGTATGTAGCTTCTACCGAATTTCTTCTTATCATGCCACTCATTAAACTTATGTTGCTCGAGTTTCTCCATTTTGCTTGCTTTTCGCTTGGATGGAGTAACCATTGGTGGCTTTAAGCTCCTTACTACAAAAGCACCTTCCTAACGATCCTTTGAGTGTTTCCAATTCAATACTGGTGGTTTTATTTTAGAAGGCTCTAACTTTCCATCCCTTAGTCTACAAAATTGTTTAGGCCCCTTCTTCACTATACTATACTCATTAGCTCCTAACTGAGCTATAACCTTAGGTTGATTAAGGGATTTCACCATCTCTCCATATCCCTTTTCTTAGCAATGGTTAATGATTTTTTTGACAAGTATTTCCTATAAACATTCAAATACATTAGTGGAATTAACATTATAACTTATTCCCTTTAATTCAAGGGACTTGTGCATTGAATTTGAATTTTGAAAAACAATGTCATCATCTCCAACCCTTAAGATGAGCTTACACTCACTAATATCAGTCAAAGCTCTAGCAGTAGCTTAGAAAGGTCTACCTAAAATCAATAGAACCTCAAAATCCTCATCTATGTCAATAATAACAAAGTCTACAAGAAAAATAAATTTGTTAACTCGTACTAAAACATCCTCTATAATGCCTCTAAGGTATGTGGTGGACCTCTCAGCTAACTAAATACACATACACATTGGTTTAGGTTCTCCTAACCTTAACTTTTTGAACAATTTGTATGACATCAAATTTATACTAGCTCCTAGATTTGCTAAAGCATTAAAAAATAGATAAGTTTCCAAGTACACAAGGAAGAGTAAAACTCCTTAGATCTATTAATTTCTTTGGCAGTTTTTGTCTACAGTAGTATGAAGCATTCCTCGTTGAGTATGATAGTTAAAAGATCCTCTAACTTCCTCTTGTTTAACAAAAGGTCCTTAAGGAACTTTGCGTTTTTTAGCATCTACAATAAAACATCAACAAGAGGTAAGTTCACTTGTAGTTGCTTAAAAGGATCGAGAAATTTTTCAAATTGCTTCGTTATATTAGGGTAATCTTGTCTAAGTTATTGTAGATATGAGATGGTTAGCTTGTACTCCTTCACATTTGGTCAGTCTACACTCTCTTTCATTCTTAGTAGCTTTAGACTTTCCTTATCCTTTAACTCTACTTCTTTCTTAACTACTTCCCTACCATTCCCCTTCTCAACTTTCAACTTTCACACATTTCTTAGGATCACTGAATTGACATGTTCCTCGAGGTTTTTTTCAATATTCCCAAGCAATGATCCTTATTGCCTCTCATTTAACATTTAAGCAAACTGACCAATTTTATTCTCAAGGTTGTGGATGGAAGTCTCTTCATTCCTCAAAGAAGTCTCTCTTTGTTGCATTTGAGCTTTGTTAGATTAAATATACTTCTGTAGGAGACTCCAACTTATTCTCTAGAGCTAGTAGGGAAGCCATAGGTTATTGAAATCTAAGTGGAGACAAGTTTGATCTTTATTGGGATTAGTTCCTTACTTTCCACTATAGGCCTTGACTTTGATTCTGACCTCCCTATGAAATATTAGGGTAATCTCTCCACCTGGAGCTGTAGGTATTTTTATAAGAATTATACTAGGGTCTTGTAGGTTTCCCTAGAAAATGAAACTATTCTATCTACTCATAACTTACAATCCCTTCTTAGTTGAAGTTGTTAGGGCTAAACTGTAGTTATTGCAAACTTGTTGAGAGGGATTCAATTTTCTCACTCATCATCTCCACCTGAGTGGTTAGAGACTGTACAACATTGAGCTGAAACACACTTGCAACTTTTTACTTCTTATTGGTGTTCTCCTATTAATAATTATTGATAGCCATACCTTCAATCAAAGCCTAGACTTCCTCAGGTATCTTGGTATTGAGTGTACCTCTAACTACTGCGTCTATCATTTGCCTTATAGAGGGGTTGAGACCATTGTAAAAGATGAGGGAGGTTATTGTGTAGAAATCACCATAGCAAGTCCTTAAAGCACTCCCATGTGTTGTATAAGATCTCACTCGCTATTTGGACAAAAGAAGAGATGTCAACTTTGAGCTTTGTAGTTTTAAGAGGCAAAAAATACTTCTTTAAGAATTTTTCTGCCAATTTGTTCCATGTTGTGATTGAATTCCTTACTAGAGAATTCAACCACTACTTAGCTTGGCTGCATAAATAAAAGAGAAAGAGGCATAATTGGATAGCATTATCAGTTGCCCTGTTAATCTTGAAAATATCACGTATTTTTGAAAAGCTGGTGTTGAGCCTTGTTTTTCACCCTCCTAGTTCTTTTTAAATTAAGTCTTCCTTAAACCAATCAATACTAAACCCTACTTATTTAATATTGACATTCAAGTAGGGTTTAAAACAAAAATCGTTTTTCAATTCGAAAATGCATTAGAGTTGCCACCCAATCGAGGTTGGGAAAAAAAGAGTTAAGTTATAACCAATTGATTAGTTATAACTTAGCTACCAATCTATTGATTAAACTAACTTATGAAACAACTTTTGAAAACTAATGACCTAAATCCGAGGGCTAATTTATTAAATCCTAAATAGGTACCACTTTTTAACTTTCCAATTTTAAATTTGCTTTTCAATAATACCCTTTTTCAATTTCTAAACAACTAATAATCTAATACATGACTAAATCAGTTAACTCACACAAATTTTTATAAAGATGGAAAAAATAAAAAATTTCCAAATTTTAAGTCACCCCGTTCTTGTGTACAAGTGCTTACGTACTCGCTATTTTGGATCAAACTTTCGTAGTTCATTTACTAAAAACATAGTGGGTTGATTAATTTTAATTTTTAAAAACCAATCGGGTTTACGTTTTTTACCCATATTGAGGAAATTTTCTAAAGGTCCTAATTAAGACTTTATTTTGAGAAATTCTAAATAGGATCCTAATTTGGAAAAAAATGGTTGATTTATTTTTGTTTTCTTTAAAATATAACTTTCTAAGTGATAAAATGAATTTTATTTGCTCACTTATTTTATTTTATTATTTACTTTTTATCCATTTACTTTTTTTTTTATTTTTATGTTTACTTTTTATTATTTTTTACTTAACACAAATAAATAAATAAAAGTAAACTAAATCCTTTCTTTTTCATTTTTTTCTTGGTTTCTTCTTTTTTTTTTCTTCTTAATTTACAATTATAAAACACTACATAATAAACAACATCATCTATAAATATATATATATATATATATATAAGAAAAAAGAAAAAGAAAAGGCCGAACTTAATCTTTGTAGGTCGGAATAGATTCAGCTTGAGTTTGACGAGTCGAGTTGTACGCAAAAAGTCAGTGGAGGCGTTGATCAAGATTGGGGGAGGTGGTGCTTAGTTCAATGCTACGGCCAAACTCAGCTGTCGATGGTGGTTAGTGAAGAATGATTGATGATTCGTTGCATGTAAGAGAGAGATGGTGTAGAGAGAGAGAGCTAAGAGGGTAGCTGTATGTATGGATGGTTTGGGTTTAGTGTTTGGGGGTAGCAATAGTTATTACTATGTCGGCTCGTATGTGGGGGTGATGAACTGTAGTGTCCAAGGAGGTTATATGCTGTTGGATGAAGGACAAATTTCGATTACTATAAGGCTAAGATGTTGAAGACAGGATAGTGGATGGGGCTTCGTATTCTATAGAGGATCAATTAGGATGGTTTGGTACGTGTGTGGCTTGCTGTGATGAAGTCAGGCGAGGATGGACATACGTAGGCTTATTGCATGTGTTACATGAATGTACAGTATGGCTTAAGGAGGATGGGGGTCAGTAGTTGTAGATGCCTTATTTTTGTTAAATATTTTTATTTCTGAGCCAAGTTAATAAATGACTTGAAAAATAGAAAAAAAATAAAAATAATAAAGAATAAATAAAAAAAGAAAATCAAAAGAAAAATGAAAAAAGGAAAACGTAAAAAAGAAAATCAAGTCAAGTCATAGCAAATTAAGTCATAAATCAAGTTATATTAAAGTGAATTGAGTTGAATTGTTAGATTAAATGACGATATGGGCTTAATTAATTAATTTTAGGTCAAACCAATATAGAATAAGTATTTATCTTATTTAGGGGCTTAAAATCAAGATTTATTAAGTTATTGGGCTATATTTAATTAGATTGGGTTGGGCTTGGAAAGAAAAGCCTGAGCTAACTAGGGTTTCTAAAAAGGGTAGATCTTGGAAGACTCATAATTGAATCTTCTGTATCTTCGATACGAAAGATTTGATTTTGAGCTTACAAATACCATATTGGTCAGGGATTTAGGTTTTTTTTTTTTTCTTATCAAATCTTAATCACACTCGTTTGCAACATGCTCACAAACACCACCTACGCTAGACGTGCTGCCAGACACCATTGCCTATACCGTACATGCCACCACCACGTGCCATCACCCACTGTCGTATAAACACCATACACACCACTACAACCAATACATATGCCACCATTGTACACACCACAACAATTATTGTACTATCGCTGCATACATACAATAACCATCATTACTGTCACCCAACGCTGCCGCCCATGTCGCTTGAGTCATCACCCACAACATCGTCCACCGCCACCCAAGCCTCACCCGAATCACTACCCGTGCTCGCCCGTAGCATCACCCATCGTTGCCATCACCTATGCCTAGTAACGCCTGAAGCCTCGCTCGTGTTCACTAACATCATTGCTCACTGTTACCTAATAGCACTCACTACACCACCATCATCACTTAAGCCTCCCCTAGATTACTGCCAGTGCTCGCCCACAACATCACCTACCATTGCAATTACTTATGCTCAACTCACCACCTATGCTCGCCTAGTCTTGCTCACATGTATACCCCATATAAGCCCATTCATTCGCCATTGCGCATGCCCATTGTTGCCTATATGCTCACTATAGCATTGCCTAGTAGCACCTACAACATCGCCTAGATCACTGCCTACGTGCTTGCCTAGTCTTGCCCTTTCTATTGCCCGCAGGTGCTTTCACTCGCATGCTTACCCACACAAACCTCAAGTCTCACCCATGCACTGCCTAGATCAATGCTTAACGTAGACGATCCAATGCTCGGTAAACTTTTTTTATTTTTTAATTTTATTAATTTGCTTTTTTGGTTATTTGTTTTTTTCGTTTCTCTATTAATTTTTTTGTATGTGTTTAAGTGCGGGTTTTTTTAGGTTATTATTTATTTTGCAATTTTTTTAGTTAAATTAGTTTTTTTTTTTAAATCATATTATTTAATAATAAAAAATATATTTTTGGCATATAATGGTTTTGGAAAAGTAAAAAAATCTAAATTGAGTTTTTTTTAAGTAAAAAGTATATATATAATTTTTTAAGGGTTTTGGTTCAATTTAGAAAAATTAGATTATTTTTAGGTTTTTTCTTCCAAAATAATAAATTGATAAAAAAATGTAAACTTAGCTTTGTTTTCAAAATAAAAATAAACTACCCATTAAACTTTATAAAAAAGAACTACGGCCGATTTAATCCCGACTAGTAGGTATGTAGGCACTTTTAGGGTAACTATCTAGAAAAAAGATTGCCCTTTTCTTAAAAAAATTCGTAGTAAAAAAATCATTTTTAGTTACATTTTGTGAATTTAGGTATATTTTTTGGATTTTTGGAAAATTATAAAAATAAAAGCCCATCAAATTTTTTTAATTTACATATGGTGACTTGATCTTAATAGGTAAGCCTTCAAACCCTGTTTTCTAGTTCAATTTTTTAAAAATTATTTTTTTTTAGAATATTTATAGACAAGTAGTCAAATTAAGGTTTTCCTATTCGAAAACCCTAATTTTATTTTTTTTACTAGTGAAACTGGTTAGCAACTCCAATTTTTAAAATTTTTTTAAGAATAATATTTCCTTAATTTATTGTTGAGTAATTTATATTAAGCGAGTGAGGCTCGATATAAGTTAAATTAAGGAAATTGAAATAGAGCTCGATAAAATTGGCAACTCCACTAAGGATAACCTAGTGGGCTAGCCATGTGGAAATTAAAAAAATTATTAATGGACTTTTGTATTATTATTTTCTTTTTGTTTTCCATTATAGTTGTATTAATTGTTTTTTTTTTTTTAGTGATGTAGGCCTTAAGAAAAAACCTAGCCCAATGGGCTTTCATGGGGTTAGGGGGTTTTTACTTTTCAAGTAACCATCTATGTGTTTAGATGTAGTCAAACTTGAGCCACCTTAGGAACTTAGGATGGGCCGCCATTGTGTAACCCTCAGGATGCTGGGGTCTTTACCCTCGATTGGCTATGATAGGCGAGCCTACGATAAATTATTAAGATCCTTATCTACCCACGGCTACTCTGATTCAATGATTAGCAAAACTTGTAAAGCTATAGGAACGGAGAGAAGTAAAAAAGATAGTCAATGTGGGAATTTTGAGGGGCAAAGTCAGAGAATACCAAGCCATGAAGTAGTTCATTTATGATCAGTTGGAGAAGACTGGAAAGATACGGTATGAAGCTCCGGACGTATTTAGACACGAACCAAAACCAATACGTCTTTCACCAATTGAGCAAGCCTACCAAGACACCATACGGGCTAGGGTTGAAGCCCAGTTCCAAGAAAGTAAGTGAATTATTGAAGAGCTAAAGCTAGAAAATGAGAGCCTGTTAGAGGAAAATCAATTCTTGAGAAGCAAGTTCCAAGAAAAGGATGTTATGATATGAAGACTTATGAGGGAAGTTGATGAAGCTCATGCCAGCCAGATTTGTAGGCTCTTATAGATACAAGATTTAAGTTTTTAGGAAGATTAGTTAGGAGTTTTTCTTTTCTTTTCGTTTAGTCCCTTGTGTAAGTTGGATCTTATGATTAATAAAGTTGTAGCTTTAGTAAATAAAATTTTCATTAATTACACAGTCTCTTACTCATTATATTATTATCATTTATTTATTTGATTAGTTGACTTCAAGAAAAAAATTAAAAAAAAAGGAAAGAAAAAAAAAACATAAATAGAGGCAAACAACAGAACAACAAAAGTCATAAAAAAGGAAAAACAAAACAAAAAAAAATCTTTAATTTATCAAAAAGTCTAAAACTCTAATTTTCGCATAGGATTTCGAAGATAGTGTCCAAGCAAGCAATCTCAGCTAGAAGCTTGATATTCACTCGTTCTAGGGCTAGAATGTCAACTCAAGGCATTGGAAACATTAGTCAAGTTGAACTCGAGCCAAGGGTAATAAGTCTAGAAGAAAACATAAATAAGATAACCGAACAGATTCAAGCTCTCACACAGGCTATCGGGATTCTTAATGATAGACAAGGATCTCAAGTTAACCCAAATCAGAATGCAAAAACAATATAAGTTTAACATCGAAGTGGCTTCATCCATGTAGGATCTGAATAATCTACGAAAGAAGACCAACGAAAACTTTCAATAATATGCTCAGAGATGGAGATGCATGGCAAGTAAGGTAACTCTACCCTTGATAGAAAAAGACTTTACTTTCGCCTTCATCAACTCTCTTAGAAGCCCATATTACCAATATCTGGTTGGGTACCTTACCTTTAACTTTGAAGAAATTGTGGCCTCAAGGTGTTAAATTGAGGAACCTATTGCCACTAGAAGGCTTCCTAATCCTAAACCAGTTAAGAAGAAGACACCTCCCGCAACGTTTTCCAACAAAGCCAAATAAGCCATCGTAAGCGTTGTTAATACTGGAAACCTTATCAAACCTGCAGCCCCAATAGCCATGACTAGAGGATCTAATCCCCTGCTGAATTTGAATCAAAATAACCACCCACAAAGAAGACAGTTTACCTATATTCCCATTCCTTTAAGTTAAGTTCTTATACGACTAAGGAAAGAAAACCTTCTGATGTTTGAAATACCAAGGGAGGGATAAAAACCAAGAAATTATAATCTAGAGCTTCATTGTGATTATCATTTGGGGCAAGTGGAGCATTCTACGGACTAGTATTAAAGACTCAAACATCAGATCTAAGATCTTATTGACACAAAATTGGTTCAATTGGATTTCATTTAAACTCCTACTCCTAATGTAGGTAACAACCTTCTATCGAATCATGGAAATTCAATCAATATGATCATTGTTGAAGTTTCTGAATTGAAGATTAATCTAGACAGTCCCCCTATCACTATTGAGGAGATCGCTTGGAATCTAAGGCAAGCTGGGTATTTGCAAAATATGAATCTTAGAGATAAGACTTGGACTAGATTAGCAATATATCAACCGTTGAAGGATGGGAAGATAATGAATGCTGATATCATAGCTATAACGATTCCAAAACCACGAAAGAGAAGTACTTAGAAGGAGCTTAGAAAAAGATATAAAGCTACTGATTCAACGATTGATAACTTAGGAGAACTATCATGGAAGTTTGAGTATTTGGTGGATTACGCTAGTTCACCTGTTGTATATGCTGACGCACTACCCACTAGATGGGGTCTAGAATTTGAGAAAGAAGACAAACTTATTGTGGAAGCCAAGAAGATTGTTGAGATGGTTGGAATGAGTGGAGATAAGCCCAAGCCATTGGTTTTTGAGTATGATGGGAAGCCTAAGAAGGTTAAGGAATTGGGAAAGCCTAAGAAGATTGCTTTCAATGTCCCAATAGCCCTAAAGAATTACAAAGCAGCACATTTAGATTACCAGGTGGTAAATTAGACAACTAAAGCCTCATAACCCATAGTCGTTAGGCTTATACGCTCGGGATGAGTTTATGATTAGAACGAGGAAGCTAAGAGGAAGTCTACTATAGAAGAGGCTTCTCAAAAGATGTTTGAAGTTATTGATGGTAAAGATTAGAATATTACCAAGAAGAAAGTGAAAGCCAATGAATATAAGATAATGGACCAGTTAGCCAAAGTACCAACCTAAATCTCCTTAATGGGCTTGTTGTTGTCGTTAGATACTCATTGGGAAGCTTTAATTAAAATTTAAAGAGATGTCAAAGTACCCGAAGGGATTTCCACTGAGAAGCTAGGGTTAGTAGTGAACCCGATATTTGCAATGGATCAGATTTCATTCTTGACAGATGAGCTAGGTAAAGAAGGAGACCAATATACGAAACCCCTCTTCATAGTGGTTAAGTATGTGAGGAAAGTGGTTGCTCGAGTTCTAATAGATAATGGGTCTTTATTGAATGTGTGTCCCTTAGTGATGCTAAATTTACTTAGAGTCGATGCAACTAAGATAAAGCCTAGCTTGATTTCAATAAGAGCTTTTGATGGGTCAAAAAGGGTGATAATTAGAGAAATTGGGTTACAAGTTGAGATCGGCCCACAAATGTTCACTTTTCCTTTTCAAGTTCTAGATATACCATGAACTTTCAACCTTTTGTTAAGAAGACTATAGATTCATTCAATAGGGGCAATTCCATCCAGTCTACATTAGAAAGTGAAATTCATAGCCAATGGGTAGTTGGTTACTATTCTTAGGGAGTAAGATTATGAGATTTACAAAGAAACGACTATTCCCTATGTTGGGGATTAAGAATTTGAAGAGCCAAGGTTGTAAATTTTTTACGAAGTTAGTGTGATCGAAGAAGCAAAACAGGGGGCATAGGGTTGTTTGAAATAGCCTAAGCAGCAAATTGGAAGGTTTGGGCTTAGGTATGAGCCTACTGAAGAGGAGATTCAAGAAATAAAGGCTAAAACTAGAAGTAAGAGAGGAGATCATCTCTACCATGCTCAAATGGACTTTCCGAACATCCACCAGACACTCCCAATATCCATTAGTGTTCAAGAACCTGAAGTAGCTAGTTTACCTAAGGCCTTGACTTAGCAATGCAGCATCGGTCTAAATGAGAAGGAAGATATTAGCATACCAATTTCCCTGTGCAACTAGTTTTCCGTTCTCATTAATAGGTCTCTTTAGAAATGCAAAATTAGATTCATTAGGAATATTCAATTTTGATAATTAGTTTGATTAGTTAGGCCCTTTTCTTTTCAAACAATTTGGATTCATTCATTCAATAAATTTCATTCCTTTCTTTCTATCAATTCTTCGTTATTATTTAGTCGTAGTCCTTTTTCTTTTTTCCTTTATTCTTCAGATTCAATATAAATGATGAACTTAATGGATATCTCGCGCATGTAAATGATGAAAGTACCAATATCATCTTTGGCCTTGCTAGGTCAAACGTCGAAGATGATATGGAGACTCCAAAAAAAATTCAAGAGAATTGGCATCGACATGAATGGCTAAAAGTGATCATTGATGAACCGATGGATGAGATTAATCTAAGGAGAGAGGAAATTCCATGAAACTTCAAAATTGGCGGTAATTTAACGAATGATCAAAAACACGAGTTGTCCCAATTATTATCAGAATACTTAGATATATTTGCTTGGTCTTATGAAGATCTGCCCAATTTAGATTTGTTTATTGTAGTTCATAAATTGCCAACTAGGGAGGAAATAAAACTAAAAAGACAAAAGCTTAGAATATTTAGGCTAGATATACTCTACAAAATGAAGAAGAAGTGAAGAAGTTTTTAAAAGTCAGGCTCATAAAAGTGTTAGATTACCTCGAATGGGTGGCTAATGTAGTGTCAATGTTGAAGAAAAATGGGAAAGTTAGCGTTTGTGTAGATTTCTAAGATTTAAACTAAGCAACACTAAAGGATAACTTTCCTTTGCTATTGACGTATTAGTGGATAACACAACCGGGAACTATCTTTTCTCATTTATGGATGGTTTCTTGAGATATAATCAAATTAAAATGGTAAAAGAAGATAAAATCAAAACAACTTTCTTTACCACTTAGGGAACATTTTGTTATCGTATAATGCTTTTCGGGTTGAAGAACGTTGAGGTAACTTATCAGCATGCTATGGTTATTTTGTTTCATGACATGATGCACTAAGAAATCAAGCTTTACGTAGATGATATGATCACTAAATCTAAGGAGGATGAAATTCGTGTGGATATTTTGCAAAAGTTATTTGAGCAATTGAGGAAGTTTTTACTGAAGTTGAATCTAGAAAAGTGCACCTTTGGAGTGACTTCAGGCAAATTCTTAGGTTTTGTAGTTAGTAGAAAAGGAATTGAAGTAGATCTAAATAATGTCAAGGCAATTGTAAACATGTAAGCACCAAAGACTATAAAATAAGTTTAGGGACTGTTGGGAAGATTAAATTACATTACTTAGTTTATATCATAGTTAACTAGTAAATGTAAGCAGTTATTTAAACTTTTGAGGAGGAATGCAGGCATCGAATAGGATGAAGAGTGTGAGCGAACATTTATGAAAATCAAAGAGTATCTCATGAATCCTCCCCTACTGGTCACTCCTATACTAGGATGGCCACTGATCCTTTATTGGGCGATTCTTCCTAAGTCGATGGGACATATGTTGGGATAGAAAGATGAAATGGGAAGAAAAGAGCATCTTATATGCTATTTGAGCAAGAAATTCACAGAAGGTGAGCAAAAATACTCAAAAGTGGAAAGAACGTGTTGTGCCTTTGTATGGGTGATGGATAAGCTTAAGCAATATATTCTCTATTATCCAATAGAGTTGTTAACAAAAGATAACCCGTTGAGGTATTTAGTAGAAAAGCCAACATCGGTTGGAAGAATATCGAAGTGACAGATGCTGCTCTTTGAAGTTGATATCAAGTACGTAAGTCAAAGTTTAGTTAAGGGACAAGCGATGGCTAATCAATTGGCAAAGTACCCATTAGAAGTTGAGGATAATGGTTAAGAAGTACAATTTCTCGATAAAAATGTGGTGATGGCAAATGAATTGAGTAGTGAAAAATTGGGATGGAAAATGTACTTTGATGGAGTAGCTAACATGTTTGGATGTAGGATAGGAGTGGTATTGGTATTACCTAAGGGTAATTATTTTCTTTTATTTGAGCAGAATATGAAGCCTGCATTTTGGGGCTCAAAATGGTGCTAGATATGGGAATACAAGAGCTTGAAGTATATAGAGATTCTTCCCTTATAATTCTCTGGATCTTGGGAGAGTATAAGACGAAGGATGAGAAATTGATACCATACTACAAGCATTTTAGAGGGCTAATTGAAAAATCCTAGAAGATTTCATTCACTTACATTGTAAGAATCTAAAATTAGTTTGCCGACACATTGGCCACATTAACAGCAATGGTGAAAGTCATGGATGGGATAGAAATTTAGCCCCTAAAGATTAAAGTGGAAGAAAAAACTAGCTTTTTGCCTTGCAGTTAGAGAAAAAGAACCAAAAGAACCTTAGTATCATGACATCAAAAAGTTACTTTAAACTGGTAAATTTCCTAAAGAAGTTGATCGAAAAGATAGAAAAACTTTAAAAAGGTTAGCTACTCATTTCCTATTAAGTAGAGCTACGTTGTACAAGAGATCACTAGATGCAACACTACTAAGGTGTGTAGGTGAAGAAGAAGCCAAGAAATTAATGAAAGAAGTGCATGAAGGAGTTTGTAGTCATCACATGAATGAGTATATGTTAGCTAGAAAAATCATGAGAACGGGATATTTTTAGATGACGATGGAATCGGATTGTATCACGCACGTGAAGCACTGTCACCTATATTAGGTGTAAGCTAACAAAATTAATGCTCCTCCCCAAGAATTGCATGTGTTATCAGCTCCTTGGCCTTTCTCGATGTGGGGAATTGACATGATCGGTCTAATTTTGCCAACGGCTTCAAACAGGCATAGATTCATTCTATCCATGATCGACTATTTTACTAAGTGGGTAGAAGTAGCATTGTATACCACAGTAACCAAAGGAGTACTAGTTAGATTCTTGAAAAGAGATATTATTGCAACATACGATGCACCTAAGTTCATTATTACAGACAATGGGACAAATTTGAATAACAAATTGATGGATGAAGTGTACAACCAATTCAAAATCAATCATAGAAACTCAACTCCATATCGACCTCAAATGAATGGAGTAGTTGAAGCCGTAAATAAGAATATTAAAAGAATCATTGAGAAGATGGTGATAACTTATAAGAAGACATGGTGTAACCCTGTATTCATTAGTATATGGAACTGAAGCAGTATTACCAGTGCAAGTAAAAATACCTTTGTTCCAATATTAGTAGAAACTCAGTTTGATGAAGCAGAGTAGGTGAAGAAGCGGATGGAACATTTGAATCTCCTAGATGAGTGAAGACTTGTAGTGATATGTCATAGTCAGTGCTACTAACAGCGAATGATCCAAGCTTTTAACAAGAAAGTACACCTAAGGTACTTTGAAGAAGGAGATATGGTGCTGAAGAAAGTATTGTCGAATGCAAAAGACCCTAATGGCAAGTTTGCTCCAAATATTGAAGGCCCTTATGTGGAGAGAAAGGTATTATCAAGAGGCACATTAGTGTTGACAAAGATGGATGGATCGGAATTAAGGGGACTAGTGAATTCAGACGCAATCAAGATGTATTATCCATGAAAAATGAGTTCAATAAAGATTTCAATTTTCCTTCAATAAGTTTGTGGTTAATCTTTCATCGTTTATAAGTAAAGTTGATATCCATGAAAGTTTACAAATTTGGATGGTCATTGACCAACAAATACTTCACTAATGAACCCTTGAGTACCATGTTTTTTCTAGCCTCATACACTTAAACACCAAACCCTTACCAATGAATTGGAATCACTAAATAAATTGAAATTGAATGTTCTTAATAATTTAATTTTTTTTCTTTTAAAAAGAGATTTATTGTTCAAAAGTAATGAAGAGTGGAAACTAAAATTTGGTGTTGAACAAAGCAAATTCAAGGCATGAGCATGGTCCAGTTACAAGACTCAAAAGTTTGGGAGATTTCAAAGAGAGGAAAGGAAAAAAAGAAAGAAGAAAAGAAAGAGGAAAAAAGAAAGAAGAAACAAGCACCATCCCTTGGTGAAATTCTGCTAAATGAATGAGTGAATATCGTAAATTGATGCTAATTAGTTGCTATCTGAGAAATTCTTAAGTCCTAGAAAAAAATAATCTTAAAGAGATCTATCCTCCTCAAATTAACCAAAACCAATCTCGAAGAGATCTATCATCTTCAAATTAACCAAAACCAATCTCGAAGAGATCTCTCCTCTTCGGATTAACCAAAACAAATCTTGAAGAGGTCTATCCTCTTCGGATTAACCAAATTGAATCTCAAAGAGATCCATCCTCTTCGAATTAACCAAATCGAATCTCGAAGAGATCTATCCTCTTCAGATTAGCCAAGTCGAATCTTGAAGAGATTTATCCTCTTTTGATTGTTCACTCAAACCAAAACTAGTTTTTGAAATCTTGAAGAGATCTATCCTCTTTGGGACACCTAAGTGAAATTAGTTTTGAAGAGATCTATCCTCTTCAGATCATAAGTCAAAACAAATCTCGAAGAGATCTATCTTCTTTGAATCATATGTCAAAATAAATCTCAAAGAGATTTATCCTCTTCGGATTAAACCAACACAATCTCGAAGAGATCTATTCTCTTCGGATTAAGTCAAAACAAATCTTGAAGAGATCTATCCTCTTCGAATTAAATTAAAACAAATCTCGAAAAGATCTATCCCTTTTGGGTTAAACCAAAAGGAATCTCGAAGAGATCTATGCTCTTCAAATTATCCACCAAAATAAAGTTTTAATGTTGAAGAGATCTATCCTCATCAGATTATCCAAGTCGGGTCTGGCAAAAATGGGTATCTCATTTGTCTTTGTAGCAAAGTTTTAATTGAACTCCACTATAAAGAAGGGCAATTGTAGATATCTCATTTTTACAAAATTTTTTTATTTTTGAACTAAGTTAATAAATGAATAGAAAAGTATAAAAAATAAAAATAAAATAATAAATAATAAATAAAGAAAAGGAAAAAATATGAAAGAAAATTGAGTCAAGTTGTAGCAAGTTGAGTCATAAGTCGAGTCGTGTTGAAGTGAATTGAGTTAAACCAATATGGGCTTAATTAATTAATTTTGGGCCAAACCAATATAGAATAAGTATTTATCTAATTTGGAGGCTTAAAATTAGGATTTATTAAATTATTGGGATATATTTAATTGGATCGGGTTTGGCTTAGAAAGAAAAGCTTGAGCTAACTAAGGTTTCTATAACCTAAGATTGATCTTGGAAGAATCATAATTAAATCTTCTATATCTTTGATACGAAAGATTTGGTTTTGAGCTTATAAATAGAATGTTCGCTAGGGATTTAGGTTTTTTTTTTTTTTCTTTCTATCGAATCTTAATTACACTCCTTCACAACACACTCATAAACACCACATACACCACACGTGCCACCATGCACCACCACTTACATCGTATACGCCACCACCATGCACCATCACCTACCGTCGCACAAACACGATACATACCACTACAACCAACATACACACCACCATTATACACATCACAACCACTACCATGCTACCATTGTTGGCCAACGTTGCTGCTCATTCCGCTTAAGTCACTACCCATAACATCACTTACCGTCGCCATTGCCTATGCAAAGTAGCACCTAAAGCCTTACCCGTGCTCACCTTACAGCATCACCCACGGTCACCCAATAGTGTCCACTATATCGCTATAGTCACCTATGTCACCCAAGCCTCGCTCGGATCCCCGTTCGTGCTTACCCACAGCATCACTTGCTGTTGCCATCACCTACACCTTTTAGTGCCCAACTCACGACCTTTATTAGCCTAGTCTCTCCTGTGTACTCGCCTACATATACCCATCCACTCGCCATCATGCATGCCCACTGTTATCCATACTTTCGCCATAGCATTTCCTAAATTACCACTCATATGCTTGCCCATTCTTACCTTTGTTGTTGCTTGCGCTCGCTCGAAGCCTTGCTTGCATACTCACCCAATCTCACCCTTACTATCGCCCGTGCTTGCTCGAAGCCTCACCCGCATGCTCTCCTAGTCTTGCCCATGCTTGCCCAAAGCCTTGCTTGCATGCTCGCCCATGCTTGCTCAAAGTCTCACCCGTGCACCACCTATATCACTGCTTAACTCTGACGATCCGATACTAGGTAAAATTTTTTTATTTTTTATTTTATTATTTTATTTTACTAATTTGCTTTATTGGTTATTTGTTTTTTTCCTTTCTCAATTAATTTTTTTTTTTGTGTTTAAGTGGAGGTTTTTTTGGGTTATTATTTATTTTGCAACTTTTTCAGTTAAATTAGTTTTTTTTTAAATCATATTATTTAATAATAAAATATATATTATTGACATATATGGGTTTTGGAAAAGTAAAAAAATCTAAATTGAGATTTTTTAAATAAAAAAAAATATAGTTTTTTTTAAGTTTTTGGTTTAATTTAAAAAAATTAGATAGTTTTTTAGTTTATTTTTAAACAATAAAATAATAAAAAACATAAACCTAGCTCAGTTTTTAAAATAAAAATAACCCACCTATTAAATTTCATAAAAAACAAATTACGGCTAATTTGATCCTGACTAGTAGGTACGTAAGCACCTTCAAGGCAACCGTTTAAAAATAAAAAAAGTTCCCTTTTTCTTAAAAAAATTTGTAATAAAAAAATAATAATAAATCATTTTCAGTTACATTTTGTGAATTTTGGTATGCTTTTAGGATTTTTGGAAAATTATAAAAATAAATGCTCATAAAATTTTTTTAATTTTCACATGGTGACTTGGTCTTAATAAGTTAGCCCTTGAACCCAATTTTTCCGGTTCAATTTGCTAAAAATTAATTTTTTTTAGAATATTTGTAGACTAGTGGTCAAATTAGGATTTTCCTATCCGAAAAACCTATGTTTATTTTTTTATTAGTGAAACTAGTTGTCAACTCCAATTTTTAAAATTTTTTTAAGAATAATATTTTTTTAATTTAATATCGAGTAATTTATATTAAGTGGGCTGAGTTTGACATAAATTAGATTATAGAAATTGAAATAGAGCTTGACAATAGTGATTAAGGCTGGTCACTGAATGTGTGATAGTGAGTGAGCTAGGGGAATTGGGTCTATGTGTTTGGTGTCATGGATTTGTATGACTATAGTGTATGTATAGGCTATAGGTTTGGGGAAGGTCGAGAGTGAGAGATGTAGTGGAGAGAAAGAGGGGATTGATTCAAGAGAGCTAAGAGAAAGTGTGATAATAGAGAGAGAGAGAGGTCCTGTATGTGTGAGTGTTCAGTTTGTACGGTAAATGGCTGAGAAAGATAGGTTAAGGGAGAGAGATGGTGGAGAGAGAGAGACTCGGGATTAGAGAGAAGGATCAATTTGTTTTTTTTTTCTTTTCCTTTAGTGTGTGTTGTCTTTTTTTTTTTTAAAAATTCAATTCCCCCTCTTTGTGTTTCAAATGTCCCTTAATATTGTATGTGTGAGTTTTTTTTTTTAAAAAGATAATTCCCTCCCTTACTAATCTTTATGTGTTTTAAAAAAGAAAGCAAAGGGAAGAAAAGGAAAAAAGGAGAAAAATATAGGGGGAAAGAAAAATTATTGTCATAGCCAATTACAAAATGCCACATGTCAATTTTAGACACATGTCCTAGTGATGGCTTGACATGTAGCCATGCATAGAGTTTGAAAAGAAAAGGATTAAAAGGTATTTCTATGCCACCAATAAGTCTCAAACACCTAATCTCGAACTAAACCAAATTGCAATGTCTATGAACTTATCTATTAAGCCAATGGTTTGATTAGGTCAGCTTGGGTTAGATTTAAATCTAAGCCTAAGTCCAACAGTTTTTTATATTAAATTTATTTAAATTAAAAATCTATTATATTCAAACTACCAAAAAAAAACAAAGATTATTTTCTAAATCGCTTTTTTTTTAAATTTTTTTTATTTTTTGTGACTTTTCAATTTTTTTGTATTCTTTTCTAAATTTTACCATTTTTGTGTATTTTTTCTAAATTTCTTATTTTTTGTACTTTTTCCTATTTTCCTATTTTTTGTATTTTCTTGAATTTCATATTTTTGGGTTTTCTTATTTTATTATATTTTTCATAATTTATGACCCTTTGAACTATTCTAAAAATAAAAATGGGTGGGTGGGGCACGGCAAAAATGAGGTATTTACAACTGCCTCTCTTTTTGGTGAAGTTTAAGCAAAACTTTACCTTAAAGATACGAGAGAGACACTATTTTCGCCTTAAGGGTAAATTTTATCCAAAGACGTACTACAGCTAGCTAGTTATCTTAGGTCGAATCCACTAGGGATTTGTTGAGGAGAAGGGTTGCGCTCTAAGAGTTGGTCAAAGGACTAAAAGAAGAATTGAAGTTTGGTTGTGCTCTTATGAGCTGATTAAATGAGGTGAAATGGGAAAAACACTCCTTTAGTTGGCTAAAGCCTTAAAAAGAGTTAGAAAACTTGATTGTACCCCAATGAGATGACTAACTAAGGGGGGTAAAGTGCTCCCAAAGCTAGCTAATACCCTAAAAGAAAGAGAAAACTTAATTGTGCCCCAATAAGTTGGTTAACTAAGGTAGAAAAAGTGCTCCTAGAGTTGGCTAAGACCCTAAACTGATAAAGGAAACTTAGTTGTGTCCTAATGAGATGACTAAACAAGATGGGTAAAGCACTCCTAGAGTTGGCTAAAACCCTAAACTAAGATGAGAAAACTCGATTATGCCCTAATAAGCTGACTAATCAAGGTAGGTAAAGTACTCCTAAAGCTAAGTAAGACTTAAAACTGATAGATGAAACTTGGTTATACCCCAATGACTCGACTAACCAAGGCAGGCAAAGCGCTCCTAAAGCTAGCTAAGATCCTAAATTGATAGAGGAAACTTGGTCGTGCCTAATGAGTTGACTAACTAAGGCAAGCATAGTACTCCTAGAGCTAGCAAAGGCCCTAAACAGAATGAGAAAACTTAGTCGTACCCCAATGAGATAAGTAACCAAGGTAGGTGAAAACATGGTTGTGCCTTTTTAGGTTGACTAAAACCCTAAAATTGGATCGATCTGGAAAATATGGTTATGCCTTTTTAGTTTGACTAACCTAATTAGGAGCATCTTTCGGGGACTAGCAATCCTAAAATTGGATCGATCTAAAACTTGGTCGTGCTTTACTAAGCTCACTAACCTACGCGGGAGTGTCTCTTAAGAACTAGGAACCTTAAACTAGGATCAATCTAAAACCTAGTCATGCTTCACTAACCTAGGCGGGATTATCTCTTGGGGACTAGAAACCCTAAAATTGGATCTATCTGGGAAACCTAGTAGTGCTCCTTTGAGCTGATTATCCTTGGCGGGAGTGTCTCTTGAGGACTAGCAACCCTAAAATTGGATCAATCTGGAAAACCTAGTAGTGTTCTTTTGAGCTGACTAACTAAGGCGAGAGCCTCTCTCGGGGATTAGCATCTTTTAGGGACTAGCAACCTTAAAATTGGATCAATTTGGAAAACTTGGTAATGCTCCTTTGAGCTAACTAACCTTAGTGGGAGTGTATCTTAAGGACTAGCAGCCTTAAATTAGGATCGATCTAAAACCTGGTAGTGTTCCTTTGAGCTGATTAACCTAGGCAAGAGCATCTCTTGGGGACTAGTAACCTTAAATTAGGATCGATCTAAAACCTAGTAGTACTCTTTTGAGTTGACTAACTTACACGGAAGTGTCTCTTGAGGATTGGTAACCCTAAAATTAGATCAATCTAAAGGACCTGGTTGTGCCTTACTAAGCTCACTAACTGAAGTGAGATAGGTGAAGTGCTCCTAGAGCTAGCTAAGACCCTCAATTGAAACCTGATGAATAGAAACGCCTTGTAGGCTCACTATAAGATTTGATGACGAGAAGTGCCTTGTAGGCTCACTTAAGAAAAATTGGTGAAAGAAAGCATCCTATGGGCATGCTAAAGGAATAGAAGCGCCCTATGGGCTCACTAAAGGAATAGAAGCGCTTTATAAGCTCACTAAGAGAATTTGATGAAGAGAAATGCCATATGTGCTCATTAAGAGAAAAATTGAAAGAAACCACCTAATGGCCTTGCTAAGAGAAAGTTGATTAGGAAACATGCCCTATGAGCTTGCTTAAGAGGATTTGATGAGAGAAGGCACCCAATAGGATCACTAAGAGAAAGTTGATGAGGAGACATACCCTGTGGGCTCTCTAAGAGAAGGTTGATGAGGGAAACGCCCTATAGGCTCGCTAAAGACCTTAAAGGAACATGATGAAAGAAGGGTTAAAAGCTAGCTAGTAGCTTAGAATAATGGGATGGTGCCCTAAAGGCTAGCAGGATCCCTAAAATAGAAGACAAGATAGCGCCCTTAAGTTTTGCTGGAACACTAAAAAGAAATAAAAGAGGGATCAATGCTCTAAGAGTTGGCCAACACCCTAGAAAGATGGGACAACACCTTAGAGGATGGCTGGAATGCTAAAAAGAAATGAAAGAGGGATCAACACTCTAAGAGTTGGCTAGAGTCCTAGAAAGACAGGATAGCACCCTAAAGACTAGCTGGAACCTTGAAAAGAAATAAAAGAGGGATTAGCATTCTATGAGCTGGTTAAAGCCTTAGAAAGATGGGACAACAACCCTAAAAAGAAATAAAAGAGGGAGCAATGCTCTAAGAGCTGGCTAGAACCCTATAAAGATGGGACAATGCCTTAAAGGCTAGCTGGAACCCTAGAAAGAATAAAAGAAGGATCAGCACCCTAAGAACTGGCTAGAACCTTAGAAAGATGGGATGGTGCCCTAAAGGCTAATTCGAACCCTAAAAAGAATAAAAGAGGGGTTAGCACTCTAAGAGCTAGCTAGAACCTTAAGATGAATTTTGATGAAGGATTAAAGAAGTAAGGTAAGGGAAACAACTAGTTTTAAAAGACTTCTTTACTTGGAAAAGTATTTACAGGAAGATTATTGAAAAACCATTTATGAAAAAATGCATTAGGGATAAGCTCTATGATTTGAAAAAGAGTTAAGAAACTGCAACAAGGAAAAAAGATCTAAACTACTAAGGTTAATTTAAAAAATGACCACCTTGGAAAGGAAAGGGATGACATGGATTGAAAGCTTAGTTACTTAAGTTGACATGGATAAGAATTTTATGATAGGCCTTTACTTTCTCTCTCTTCTCTTTTTTCTTTTTTTTTTTCTCTTTTTTTTTTGAAAGTTTTTCCAATGGGTATAAATTCTTATTTAAGCAACAATTTTATGACACCCTATCCTTGGTAATCATTTGGAGTTTCTTAATACCCCTAACCTTAGGGCTTCTCATAGGGCTTTTGTGATATCAAGACATTCCTTTCTTAAAGAAAAGGTAACTCACAATTAATTTAGCCAAAGAGGTCTTCCTCACTAACTCTCGGTCTAGATTTCGCTCTCGACTTTAGTTCCAAAAATTACAGTCCATTTTGCAAGTGATATGCCTTGATCAATCCGTTAAGTCTTTTTCAGTTCAACCTTAAGAATTTAGGCTTTTGGTCTAAGGTTTTTAGAAAGGACTAATTAGTAGGCCTATTTTAAAAGAAATGTTTTATTTATCCCGAGCGTATAAGTCATGAACCATAAGGAAAAAAATAAGAGTATGCTTGCCCCAGTTTCAGAAACAATTTTTATTAAAGATAAATTATTTTTCAAAATCAAAAGAGCTTTTACTTTTATAAGGGTGGTACTATAGGTGGGGAGGCCTTGTGTGATTCAATATAGGTAAGAGAGGCTTCAGAGTGTCATAATGGATATGAAGATTTGGGTTTCCGGGCTTTAGAGCATGATATAGGGCCTTGGGCTTCTTGGGGCTTTTTTTCATTTGTTTTTTCTTGGGCTCAAATTCCTTACCTTTTGAATTTGAAAATTCTTTAAATGGGTCCAACAAGGTGAACAAGAGATGATTCTGTTTAAGATTCAAAAATGAATTCCTAACTTCATTTTAATCTACATCTCACATTCAAAGTGGACTTCCTTTAAGGAACGAGTCTAAAGTATCCTTACCCTTATGTTGCTCAACTATCAAAGTGTTTCAAGTTGGTAGATAGGATATAGTTTGCCTCTTTTCATTCTAAACCCTTCTTTTTTTTTTCTTTTAAAAGTGACTTATCGATTTGTTAAGGAGGAATCCATATTCATTCACCCAAGGTGAAGATTGGCTTTGCCCCTTGGTTTCTCAAATCATGCCTTGGTATTTGACTTTGTGCTTTGGTTTGATTCATGATTTGGCTTAACTTTCTAAACAGATTAGGGGTTTTGGCTTGGCTTGCTTACTTTTAGGGGCTGAGTATTATGCTTAAGTCGGTTATCTTAATGGGCCATAGTTCATGTTCTGATTGGCTACTTAGCCTAGTGGCCTATGTTCAAGTAGGTCGCTTAAATGAGCTCAACGTTGGTGTTTAAATTGAATGTCTGGCCAAATGAGCCAAAGGGTCTCGTGTTTGGGTTAAATGGCTAAATGGGCTTAAGGTTGGTGTTTTAGATTGAATGGGCCATGGGACTAATGTTTGGGTTGAATGGGCTAAGGGGCTCCTGTTTAGGTTTAATGGGCTAAGGGGCTTACGTATGGCTTCCTTAATAGGTTGTGGGGCCTCGTGTGGTTTGGAAACCAAGTATTTAGGTCGGTTACTTGAGTAGGCTAAAGGCTTAAGCTTATATTCTCTCCTTAAGCCTAAAAGGATTTATAGCCGTTGGCAACTTTTATTTGCATTTTTATATTTATTTTCTTTTTCATTTTTTTTATGAGAGAGAAAGGTAAAGTTTTATTTTTAGAAAATAAGAAAAATTATTTACAAAAAAGGGTAGTGATTTTTTAGGGTGCTATTTTCAAATCTATGGATCTTATTTGCATTTCCCTAAATGAGAACGAATAATTGTTAGATAAATGTTTATTGAAAGACTATTTACAAAGACGAGAATGTTAAAGAATGAAGAACAATGAACTAAAGAGAACTTTATTATTTTGAAAAAAAGATCAAAATACAAAAACAAAGGTAGAGAACCTAACATTTATTTAGGAAATTGATGTTTACTCTAGGCCTTGAACTTGGAAAAAACCCTACATTAAGTCCCATATATGGGCCTTAAGGTCCTTTATCATCTCATAAGTATCTCTAGTGACCTGTGCTAAAAGGGACCTTAAGGCTCGGTTGTGAGTCTCAAAACACTCGAGCTTTTCCTTCAAATAGGCAATTTCATCTCTCAGCATCTACTCATAATCCTAAAGATGTCTAGTGGCCTATTTTTCACTTGATCATTTGCTTAGTTGTTTGCCATCCTAAATCTACACATTTTATGGACAAGAATCAATCACTAATGCAACAAAAGAAAAAAAAAAAACGTGGAAATATGTCAATGTTAGGGTCATTTGGGTTAATACATTACTCCTTAAGTTTCAACCCTAACTTTAATTTTCAAAAACTTGATTGTAAAAACTCTTGAACAATTAGTATGGCTACAATTTCTTAAGGTTAGTGTATGAACTTAAGCTCCAAAGGAGTATATACAATTAGGGTAGGTTCAAAAAGGTCCTTAAGCTCTATGACCTCACTTGTTTTTAGAAAACACTTTCATCTATCACAATGAGCTTAAGTGGGGTAGCCTAATTAGCCCAAAATGGTAGCTACACCACTATGCCCAAAACTTACACAATGCCCCCCTCCCCCTTAGGGTCCTAAGATGGCTTAGGTTTGACTGCGTCGACCCTGCATTATTGATGCAACAAATGAACCCTTACCCCCATATTTCGGTGTATGCTATTTTCAAAATAAATATGCTAATCAAAACAAATATATACATAAAATCAATAACAAATAAACGAATAAATATACAAATAGCTAAACAATAAGGGTATTTTGAAAATTGATTTTAATTTTGGAACCTTTTTAATTGACTAACCCTCTGAACGTCCTTAGTGGAGTCGCCAAGATGTCAAGCTTGGTTTTTCACCATCTTAGTTCTTTTTAAATTAAGTCTTCCTTAAACTGATGAATACTAAACCCCATCCATTTAATACTGACTCTTAACTAAGGTTTAAAGAAAACCATTTTTCAATTCAAAAATGTATTGAAGTTACCACCCGACCATGGTCAGGAAAAAAAGAGTTAAGTTATAACCAATTGGGTGGATTAATTATAATTTAGCTATCAGTCTATTGATTAAACTAGTTTATGAAACAACTTTTGAAAACTGGAGATCTAGATTTGGAGACTAATTTATTAAACCCTAAATAGGTAAAACTTTCTAACTTTCCAATTTTAAATTTGCTTTTCAATAATATCCTTTTTATAATTCTAAACAATTAATCATATAATATGTCAGTAAATTAGTTAACTTATACAAATTTTTACAAAAATAACAAAAAAAACTTTCCTTATTTTAGGTCACCCTGTACTTGCGTACGAGTATTTATGTATCCACTATTCGGGATTAGACTTTCATAATTTATTTACAAAAAACATAGCAAGTTAATTAATTTTAATTTTTGAAAACCAATCAAGTTTATGTTTTTTATCTATTTTGAAAAGATTTTCTAAAGGCCTTAATTAAGGATTTATTTTGAAAAACTCTAAATAGGGTCCTAATTTGGAAAAAATGGTTGATTTATTTTTATTTTATTTGAAAAATAATTTTTTTAAGTGATAAAATGAATTTTATTTGCTTACTTATTTTATTTTGTTATTTACTTTTTTTTATCCATTTACACAAATAAATAAAGAAAACTAAACTAAATCCTTTCCTTTTTTTTTCTTTTTTCTTTTTCTATTTTTTCTTAGTTTTCTTCTTTTCTTTTTTCTTTTTTATCCTTAATTTACAATTACAAAACACTACATAATAAACAACAACATCAGTAAACAAATAAATAAATATATATATAAATATAAAAAAAAAAAGAAAAGGTTAGACATAAGCTTCCCAAGCTAATTTGGATTCAGCTTGAGTTCTACGGGTGGGATCACGCACGAGTTAGACCGAGTCGGATTTAAAGCGTGGATCGAATGAGGGTCGAGAGTTGGGTCACATGTAACAAGTTAGAGGAGGTGTTTCAATAGCAAAAATGATCGGGAAAGGTTACTTTAATGGCCACTCTATTGGAGATTAGGGGGTTGGTTCAACACCATGGCCAAACTCGACCGTTGGTGGTGGTTGGTGAAGAATGGTTGGTGATTCGTTAGATGTGAGAGAGAAATGGTGCAGAGAGTGAGAGCCAAAAGGGTGGCCATGTGTATAGATGGTTTAGGTTTAGTGTTTGGGGTAGCGGCAGTTATTACTGTATTGGCTCGTATGTAGGAGTGATGACCTATGATGTCCGTATGCCGCTGGATGAAGGACGAAGTTCGATTGCTATGGGGCTTGGATGTTGAAGACAAGACAACGGATGGGGGTTGGTGTTCTATGGAGGATCGTGGAGGATAGTCTAGTGCATGTGTAAGCTACTGTTGTGAAGTCAAGCAAGGATGGATGTGTGTAAGCTTACTATGTGTGCTACGTGAATGTGCCAAGTAGTTCAAAGAAGATGGGATCGATAGTGATCATAGCTAGTCGCTGAATGTGTGATAGTGAGTGGGCTAGGGGCATTGGGTCTGTGTGTTCGGTGTCATAGATTCTTGCAGCTGTGGTGTGTGTAGAGGTTGTAGCTTTAGGGGAAGGCCAGGAGAGAGAGATGTATTGGAGTGAGAGAGGGGGTCAATTTTAGAGAGCTTGAAGAGAGTATGATAGTGGAGAGAGAGAGAGAGAGAGAGAGGTACTGTGTGGGTGTAGGTTCGATTTGTGTGGTGAATGGCCGAAAAAGATATGTTGAGGGAGAGAGAAGAGGTCGAGAGAGATGGTGGAGAGAGAGAGACTTAGGCTAAGAGAGAGGGATCTATTTGTTTTTTGTTTTTTGCCTTTTGTGTGTACTGGCTTTTGTTTTTTTTTTTAAATCCAATCCCCCCTCTTTACGTTTTGAATGTCCCTTGGTATTATATGTATAAGTTTTTTTCTTAAAAAGATAATTCCCTCCCTTCATAATCTCTATGTTTTTTAAAAGAGAAAGCAAAGCGAAGAAAAGGAAAAAGGGAGAAAAATATGGGGGGAAAGAAAAATTGTTGTTATGGTCAATCACAAAATGCTACATGTTAATTTTAGACATGTAACTCAGTGATGGCTTCACATGTGACAACACATGAAGTTTGAAAAGAAAAGGATAAAAAGGTATTTCTATGCCTCTGGCAAGTCTCGAACCCCTGATCTCCAGCTAAACCCAATTGTAATGTCCATGTACATATTTGTTAGGCTATTGGTCTATGCCTTGTCTATATGTGCATATATGGATTAGGTTAACTTAGGCTAGATTTAAATTTAAGTACAAGTTCAACAGTTTTTTATTTTAAATTTATTTAAATTAAAAATCTATGTTATTCAAATCACCTAAAAAAAATATTATTTTCCAAATCCCCTATTTTTTAAATTTTTTTTCTATTTTTTGTGACTTTACAATTTTTTTGTATACTTTTCTAAATTTTACCATTTTTGTGTATTTTTTCTAAATTTCTTTTTTTTTTTTGCTTTTTCCTATTTTTTTTGTGTTTTCCTGAATTTCATATTTTTAGTTTTTCTTATTTTTCTATTTTTTATATTTTTCCTAAATTAGGACCCTTTAACCTATTCTAAAAATAAAAAGGGGGCAAAAATAAGGTGTCTATAGCTGGAAATATGTACATTGGGACCTTTATCTTGGAGGCTGTCAATTTATACAAATTACTACACTATTTGAATAATGTTTTACCTACACTCAAAGTTATTGGCTATAACAGTTGGTCAATTAAGGCATGACATGGTACTGGTTAATGATGGCCAAGAGTAAGGTGACATGGTCTAATTATGTTCCCCATTGTTGGCCATAATGTTGTTGGGTAAGCTCTCATGATCAGATTCTTGCTCCATCCCTTGATCCTTTACTTCACTCTCTAATAACTCCACTTCTTCTTTTAACCTAATAAGAGATCATTGATTGAACACTTCCACTATTTCTTTGACAAATGATTGCATCAAATTACTTAAAGTCGTACTCTCAATCACAAGATTGATTTTAATGAAATTCCTTGATGGACTTCTTGTCATGTGTACACCAAAGAAGCCATAAAATTTGGTCAAGATCATACGAAGAAAATAATAAAATTCATGAAAAAGAAAATAAATCAAGAAAGATAAGAAAAGAATGGTTAGATTAATAAATTTACTAGCTTTCTTAATATCAAAAGTTTTCAATAATGGTGCCAAAAACTTAATATATAGGCAAGCACACCTATCAAATTTATACTAAGTAGATTAAGTCTAAGCCTCAATTCCTCAGGAGCTTTGACTACTAATACATACTAGATCTCTATTATTTAACCGGCGAATTCGAGTTTAAGAAACTTAAAGAATGTAAATATAATTATAGCAACTACTAAATTAACAACAAAATAAGAATTATTCAAGAACTAAATCAAGAAAGTAATAAAATTATAAACTATTTCAAGATTCGTAAACTGTATCTAGATTTTTGCTTCTCCTAGATCTAACATTTGATTTCCCTTAAAGATAATCTAATTTATTCTTTAATCTTTCTTGATTAGGAGAATTCTCTACTAAAGTTCATGACTTTCTCAAGCTAATTAACCCTAATTTTAAAATCATCCAATATATTCTCATCTCAATAGCACGACCTAAGATTGTATTATTGTGTAATGAAGTCTCTATACTTTAATTCAAAATTCTAGAAGGATCTTGTAAATTATCTCTAATATTGTAACAAACCTCATCAATTGTGCTTAAATCTAACCTTATAAGAAATCTCTTGATTTTCTTATAACATATCAAATTCTAGATTACTACTCGTGGAAATAATAACCTAAATCATAAAGCATATATAGTTGAAGTAAGCAAAGGCTAAAGAATTAAATTAATCAAATAATAATCATGTCACATGAGTAGATCTAAGTTCTACAAGGTCTAGATACTAAAGATCTACTCTTTATACATTGTAAAATAAGAATCTAAAATTAAAGTATAAAATGAATTAGAAGTAGGAGTCATGACATCCACAAAAAGGTTGAATCTTGAAGTCTTCTCTTCTCTTTGCTCTCTTAAATGTTCTTGGCTTGAAAAACTCCCAAAAAATTATGCCAAAAAGTTCTTCCTAAAAAAAACCTTGACAAGGCTTTATATAGGAAGTAATAAAAAAATAGGTCGACTATAATTGAAATGATCGTATCTCTTAGTTGTGTCCTTGATTGAAATTTATGTTTTGCTTCTCTCTTTCTTTCTCTCTCTCTCTCTCTCTCTCCCTCTCTCTCTTTTTCTTTTCAAAGTTAGGAATGACATAACCAAAGACATGGTCATTATTGGACCGTAACAATTGAAAATAAGCTCCAAATTTTCCAAGAAACAATATAATCATGTTGTTCGATTCTATTGATCTCCAAACTTTCATTACTTGATTATTTTAGCTCCGAATTGAGAGAAACTTGCTTCTATCTTTTCATTTTTTTACATAGATCATTTCAAAACCTAGAAAAATATTTTATTCAATTAAGTATCATTATCCATAAATAAACATAGATATCAAGGGAAAGTTATGAAAAATCAGTAAATAAAATATATGCAATTAGGAACTTATCATAAATCAATGATGAGTTCCTAGAAGAAAGATTACTAGGTAAGCCCATAGGAAACTGCTCAATTTATTAATATAGCAAATTATTTGAGAGGACCCCTATGTATTTAAAATTTGTATAGATTGGATAATTCATAGATGTATAACTTACTTAAAAGGTTGGTAGATTTTAGATCATTGTCATGTAGGCCAAACTGGAGGACATCTTAGTGCAAAAAAAAAAAAAAAATGGTGCATAAGGTCCTCAAATTTGGTTTTTATTGTCCAACACTATTTAAGGATTTTTAGAAGTTTGTGGAGTTATGTTAATAGATGCCAAAGAGTAGGGAATATATCCAAGAGAGATGAAATGCCACAAAACTCAACATTGATATGTAAAATCTTTGATAGCCGGAGGCATTGGCTAGTAATGGCAGATTACATAGCTAAATGGGTGGAAGCTCAAGCCCTACCAATTAATGATGCTAAGGTGGTTGTAAACCCTACTTTTAGTGGGCCTATGATTCGATTAAAAGTATTGTCCAAACATTCCTAAGGATCAACGGAACTAAGAATTTAAGTTTACATTTAGAAACAAATCAAAATTTTCCAATTCAAAGACTAATTATCGATAAAACCTAAGCTTGAAGAACTACAAGCTCTAAACTCACCTAAGACCCTAAACCCTAAAACAATTAGGGAATTTTTGACCCTAAGTGACTAATCGATAATTTAATTTGAATAATTTTATTCAACTTTAGAAAATTTCACAATTTAATAAGAATTGCATCATAAAGTACAAAACAATGCAAGATGAAAATCCTAAAACAATTCTATAAGACCATGCCCTTATCTTCATGTCTAACCCTTACATATAAATAAGTAGACAAACCAATCACCTTAGATGACTTATTAATTGAAAGTTGGAATCATTTATCAATTGATAACTTATCAAAATCTAGTGATAAGACATTTTCTTTATCACCCCTTCACTTATACTACATATGGATAATTTTTCACAAGATTTCACATGCTTAACTTAATTAAATGAGACAAGACAATTCCATGACCCTAAAGGACACTCCATGGCTTGTTTGAACAAGAAGAAGAGGGGGGCCATGCTCTTGTCTTTCACCCATCAATCACTTTCTCTTACACACCACTATTCACTCCTTAATGCTTACATCATCAAAAGTTGCAATTGTTAACTTTTGTGTAAGCTATAAGACAACAATTTCAAGACATCTTAAACACACATTTCCCCCATTCCCAACCGGCCACTCTTTCCCTCATTTCTCTCACTTTCAATTTCATTTTCACTTCCTCTTTCTCTCACTTGAAACAAACATAAAAGAGGAAACAAGCTTACCCCACAAAATCCTTCATTTGGCCGTCACTTCTAAGTCCCACTCATGGCACTTCCATTTCCCTTTCTTGTGTCATTTTCTTCCAACCTCTAAGCTCCTTTAGAACCATTAGAACCTTCCACAAACCCCACTTTAAAGGATCAAACAACTCGAGTTTCCAAAAAGGGTGCAAAAGGAGGAAGCAAAGTTAAGAGCTTAAGTGGAACCTTTATGCACAACCACCATATTTTGCTTTAAGGACGAGTAAGTGTTTCTTGTGATTAGTGGGTTAGTGTTAATGTTAGGAAACTTTGATTTCTTCAAAATATGAGTATGATTATAGGTTGATGTAACACCAAATACTAGTATAAGAAACAAACTCATGAAACCCTTGCATGGAGTTGAAATATGAACATCTAAAGTTGGAGTTTTGTAAAGATACTTGTTCAACATTTTGAATGGAAGATTTTAAGTTGAGAAAATCTCAAAACAAGAACATGAATGAAGGATGAACATGCTGGACATGAAGTTTCAAGGATCATTTAGATGTTGAATTCATTTCTATTAAGTTGAACACATTCAAATCTAGGCTTAGGATAAGGAAAAATCCATCACATTAAGTTTTATGAGGAAACCAACTTTCTATGACATGAGCTATGATATGGAAGTCGTAGTATGCATGAGATCTTCTATTTTTCATGTAAAGCATCAGCTAAAGAATCATCCCATGGGAGAAAAGTCAAATTAAGATTTGAATATAAGTAGTTTAAGTTCATAATCTAGTACCTAAACTTAAGGAAATGATGAAATAAGTTGGAAAATCTAGTTGGAAGCCCTTATATATAAACCTACAAGATTTGGAACACCCTTAAAAGACACTTAAAAATATGATAAAAGTAAGTGAATGAAGTGGAAAGATCAACCAAAGCAAGTATATCAAGTATACAAAGCCTAAAACTCAAAACCGAACCTAAAACTTTTAAAACAAGCCTAGAACTCTAAGTTGGGCCTTCATTAAAATTCTGACCAGCACTTTAAAATACTAAAAAAGGTTATTTTGAAGCCTAGAAGAAGTCCAACTAAGACTCCATAAGCCCAACAAAGTCATTAACTTTAGTTTGAACTAAAAACAAACCCATTTGACAACTTAAGCCCACTAAAGAGCCCATGAAGTGGTTGTTAGCCTTAGGAGTATAAATCAAAGTTGTAAATCTAATCTCAAGGAGTATTTTGAGCTTAGGATAAAGTCTTAAGACCAAGCTTAAAGGATTTCTCAAGTTCTCAAAAAGGCCATTTACTAAACAAGGCCCAAAAGCACTCTAAAACATGAGGATTGCTACTGTTCTTGCCCATGGATAGATTTGCGTGCCTCATTTCGAAAATATAACCTCATTACGTTAAAGTACACTTGAAAACAATGAAGATTGACTCTAAGATCATAAAAATTAGATTTAAAGCGAAAAAGTTATACGCAATTGAACTTTTAAGTGAAAATCGGGAAAAGATACAAAAACTAGTCAGGAGTATAACTTAAGGGATTTTAGCTTAGTATCCTAAGTTTATATTAATTCCTTATAGTATTATGATTTCAATGATCATGGGAGACCGCGTACGAAGACGATTTGCCCCCAGATTACTTTAATTGATCGCATCGCAAAGCGAGTAAATTCTCGATGACTCTTTACTTGATTTTACTTATAGAAGAGATGCACCTAAACATATATATACAGATTTAGATGCTTGTAGGATATGGGAAATGCATTTATATGAATTTGTACATGAATGCAATGGCTTGTTAATTATATATAATAATGGGAATTGTTTATACTAAATTATACATGCAAATTGTATGGAATGAAATTATCTGATCACCATGAAAATCGAGTTAATCACTTATACAATTAAGACATTAAAATGAGTGAAGAGGACATTTTGTAGGAAAACCTCTTCTCTAATTCGAGCCGAGGCATGCCCGTAATAAGTCTCATGTAGGGATGTGTTAGAGCGATCAGAGACCGAAGAGGACATTTTGTAATAGATTTGTAGATATCTAGTTACTTTTATATTTTTGTTCATAACATAGGTTAAAATCTCTAATGCAGTTCCCTTATGAATTGCATCCGTTTGTAATATTCTTTTGGTGTAGGTCTTACGAGCCCACATAATTAGTTAATTTATACCATAGAAGTAATTTTAGTTAAATTGCTCTATATTACTTGTTTAGGAGCCTAGTGGTAACGTATAGTGGAAGGAGCCTTGTGTGTCGCATGAAAGGCCTACAATCAACAAGGAGGTTGATAGTAGACCATTATATGGTATACGGCGACCTACCACGACAATAATACTATTGGGTCGTGATAGTGGTGAAATGGTTCTTAAAAGTTTTTTTCTCGATTTAGTACTCCTAAAGCACTTATTAGTGATAGAGGAATTTATTTTTGTAATGTCTAATTGGAAAAAGTATTGAATTGATACGGTGTTACGTACCCGATTATAACTCCATACCATCCTGAAACTAGTGGATATGTAAAGGTTGCAAATAGGGACCTAAAACAAATTCTAGAAAAGACGGTTAAACACAATTGAAGGGATTGGTTTAAGATGTTTGGTGATGCTCTTTAGACATATTGAACCATTTATAAGATGTCAATTGGAACAACTCCGTAACAGCTAGTATATAGAAAAATATGCCATTTATTTATAGAAATTAAACATAAAGCTTACTGGGCTATAAAGCATACCTACCTTCATCTTGCATGTGTAGGTGAACATAGGAAAGTTTAGTTGAATGAGCTAAAATAATGTCATGATATGACTTATGAAAACTCAATTATATTTAATGATCGAGTCAAGTGTTATCATGACAACCTAATCAAGTAAGGGAAATAATTCTAAGTTAAAGACAAGGTTCTCTTCTATTGATCCTCGTTGAAGCTTTTCCCAATTAAGCTTTAATTGTAATGGTTCGGGCCCTATAAAATGACATAAGTCTTAGTCCTTCTTAAGTAATAAGGAGGGGTGAGGGTAGTGTATGGGTAGGGTGGGCAAGGTGATTGGTAAATTGATTGCTAATAAAATTAAAAATTTTTCGATTTGAAAATCCCCTTGATTCCTTAATACTATGGCTAAGAATTTCCAAGAGAGTGCTTTGATATTTCAAAAATAAACTAAACAACTATAATAGCCAAATAAAGATATGAGAATTAGAAAGAGCTTAAACACAAAAACTTATAGTAGTATGGTCTTGTATCTATATCCACTCTTCCAGCTCTACTATTGCAATTCAATCTTTTACATTAGATGTTCCATTAATAATAAACAAGAGATTACAATTTGCTATTACAAGCTTTAGTCACATTACTTTATCTTTAAGCTATCAATAAGCTTTACAGATCTATAGTGAAATACTCTCCTATTGCTAACACTTAGTACAACAAGATAAATCTTCTAAGTTCTCAATATGATAAGCACAAAATACAATAAGCTTAAAACAATTTAGAATAAATGCAAATTGATATTAATTCAAAAAAAACTCTGTAATTGATCTTGTAATTGTGTAATCTATATGTATCCTTCTTCAAAGCCTTCATGGTACTTTTAAACCTTTACTACAACAGCTAGTTTATGACTGATTCGAATCCTTTGATCTTTATCCATGTTGTTAATTGCAAAAATATGACAACTATTTCTCTTTCATATTTGGCCACTTCAACATATAATTCTCTTGAAACTTTAAATAGCTTCTAACCATTGAATCTTGATCAACAAAAAGGATAAGGATTAGTTACAAATGGTTCCATAAAATCCAACCAGCTTCTTAGTTATCTTCTAAGTCTTGTTTTCAAAATGATTCCTCAACATTTGTTGTAGAACTACATGGTGTATTGGAGCTAGGCCTTGACTTGTAAGAAAACAAATATGATACTTATGAAAAATTAGGTTTTAGCTTGATCTGCAGTTCTTTTGTCATAACTTCTAACTCGACTTCTAAGTCATGCTACATCTTCATTTTATCCTTTCAAAGGTTCTTTTAAGTTTGCTTCTAAGTGTAACTACCTTATATAGTTTTCAAATTATCTTCTGCCCAAATATTTAATCAACCTTCTAACCTATTTAAAAGAATCTTTTCCAACTTTATTTAATTCCTCCTAAACATACTTCTCATATCTCCAATCATGATTGGCTTCTAATTCTCTTTCTAACTATTATCAATAGACTGTGATAGCCTATAACTTTCCTTCTAACTTTCATCCTAGAACATTTGTCTCAAAAACTTGATTAGACAATTTTAATGTTTGATATCGTTAAAACATGTTGTTTGAGAGAACTTAACAATAGGTACTCCTATATGGAGTGATGGAGATTTCAAATTCCAAGCAAAGAACATTTAAGGTGAATGGTCACTAACTCTAGTTATATTTAGGGGGAGAGTTTGATCAAGAGAACCATACTGAGTTTGACCTTCACCCAATTTGAGAAAATGGGTAACCTCTATCTTAATTTGTTAAGCGAACGATGTTAAACAAAAGCACTTCTTTGAGGGTAACCAAAGCTACTTTTCATTCTTGATTTTACTTTGACTTTATCTTCATTTCATTTCTTTTTTTTTTTTATTCTATTCAGTCATATGATAGTTCAACACATTTCACTCTTAACAATCCTCCTAAGTGTTATAGGTTAAAAAAACTCAAGAAGGAGTTGAATTTGCTAAGGGCATGAAAGTAAGGATTGTAATCATGAGTTGAGGCATGAAGTCTAAGGAATCAAAGAGGGAAAGAGGGAGATAGGAGTCAAATGGAACCACAAGTCAAGGATCATGCCTACAATCTTATTAGTAGACCTATTGGTAAGAATTTTGCTTGAAAATTGAACAAGTGGATAGAGAGAACCATGGGAAAGGATCATAACCATGACCCTACCTATGGACATCTCGTCATGAATTACACTTAAATTGTAATTGAACGAACAAGTTCAAGAAAGTACTATAGCCAAAGATCACGACTATGATTTTGACTATAGTCTTGTAATACTGGTCTAACTTAGCTGCATTCAAATTTTCTTTGATTATTATTTTACAAGCCTTCCTAATTTAGACTCCCCCTTGCTATAAAATCACTTTCCTTCTTTCTAACACCATACTTTTTAAGCCATATTAAAAATTCAAAGAAATCTTGCTAACTTAGCGATTACCTAATATAGTGATTATGCATTTAGCATGCTTGTTAAGAGTAGGTTTCCATTTTAAGGGATAATCAAACAATAGGTATGTTTTTATTTATATAAATGTTTATTGTTGTGTGAATCATTCTCCTCCTAAAAAAAACTCTCTTACTCTAATAGCCAAAAGAACTAAGTGTAGGGAAAACCACTTATTCCTAATCTATGACTTCTACACAACCAAAAACCACCTGTTGTACCACTAGAAGGGCCTCTTCCCAAATCGTCTTGGAGGATGAGCCACTAATGACCCTGCCACCATATCCTAAACACCTATTGGAATTCAATAACCCCAACCACTAAGCTAGATTTGAAATCCTCAACAAAAAGAGCTTTTCTAGATCCAAATTTATTGATTGGGAATTTCTTAAACATGTTGACATGCAACATAAAATAAGAGCTATGGTGGAGAAAGGGGGATGGGATAAATTGCTAAGCATCTAAGAACCAGTTTATAAGGAACTTACCCTAGAGCTCCTTACTACCTTTTTCATGGAGTACAATCACATTTCATGTAGGGTTTGAAATGCATTATCCTTCAAACTAAGAGACATTGAATTTAACCTCTCTATTATCGAATTTAGGGTATTCATAAGATTCTATGACAAAGATTATGTGCAATCTACTGAATTTTACACCTTGCCTTATGAACTCCCATGTGGAGTTACCCTTGAGCTACTAGTAGAAATTGATTAGAGAAGATGATCCTATATCAAGAATCCCAAGCATTAGATCCTCTACTAATTACTTAGCTATACTATTAGTAGGAGAGGAAAGAGCATAGGAGTATAGTGATAGGAATCAACCCTTCGGACCGATTACACATAGCTGAGCTAAAAGACTCCAAGGACTCACTCGAAGGATACTAGCTCTAAGCCATAGCCGAGATGGGGATTCCTACCCTAAGTTAGCTTCCTGCCAACCTGTCTATCAAATCTTCACATGTATCTAACATGCTCCTACCTAGCAACGCATTACTAATCCAAAAGACAATCGAGGACTAGCCGAGTTGAGCTCCATAACTGATCACTAACGTCTGACTTTAATTCAATTAACTTCCTTACTAAATTGATTGGCCCCTGACTTGATCTAAATCAGGTCAGCCCCTAACTGCAACATTTCCTATTTCCACATACCTTATGTCATAATCCTAATGTCCAACTACTAAGTGATACATGTCTTTTGACATAACATTCTAGAATGAGCCTTTTTTTTCTATACTGAATATTCTTTATCTCTTTTACCCCTTTTTACTATGTCTTATGTAACCTAGTTATAGAATACCCCTTTGACTTCTCATACATGTAAAGTAGCCTTATTAGATGAGTATACAAACCCCCACTTTCTTATATGCAGGCGATCATCTCTTCAACACTAAAATTGTTCTTTTGAGCAACCTTAGTGTTCTTGTCATCATTCAACTCTTATCTATTCCTTTAACAAGGAGTAGTAACAAGTAACCCTTCATTTTGAACCAGGGCATCATATTTAGCAAATTATAGGTCGAGTAAGATCAAGTGGTACATCATATCCACTTGGTATTTACCCGGGTTTGCTAGCTTTTCTTTAGTTTCCTTTTCGGTTCATTTCGTTTCATTGTGGTGCTTCTCTATTTGTCTAACCCTAAAGACGCATCAACTTTACTGGTATCAGAGCATGGTTCTGCAAGGGAGTGTGTGAAGTTATAGTGAAGTTTTGGTTTGCTTTACTGCTTGTGGTTGTTGTATTCCTTCTATAGCTAGTACAGTGCATTAGTGTGATAGCAAGAGTGGTTTTATTGTTACTTAGTTTTAACATTGTTTTTCATTAAGAAAATAGACTAAGTATGTTTCTATTTTATTTGTGTGACTATCCGATATTAAAGTTGTTAGCAAGTTGTTAATCCATTTGAGAAGTACTGTACCATGTCTGATTCAAGTATATAGGGAGTTATTGGTGACCATAGTAGTGGTGCTCAACTTGGTCGTAGTCATAATGGTAGTAACACCCTAAGGTCGGTTGATGATAAACTTAATAGATTCATAAACATTGTTGAGAGTCTAATCACCATAAAGCAAGTTAACAGACAACCCTAATGTATACAATAGCAAAACCTACAAGAAGATACCCTTAAGAGACATTATGGCTAAGGTAATCGGACCAATCACCTAATTTGAACGCTACAAGCTAGAGGAGTAGTAGACAAAGCTGCTAGATGAAGATTGGAGTTGGAAGATATTGGGGAAGATGATGAGGAGCTGGATCTTGAAGAGTTTGGTGAAGAAGAAGAAGTTGAATACCACTGAGCATTGGGACGAGGATGCCGAGTCCCTTGAGAGCTAGACAATGTGAAGGTGCAAATCCTATCCTTCGATGGAAGTAAAGATGCAAATGAATACTTAGAGTGGGAAGAGAAGGTTGAAAAGGTATTTGAATGTTATGGGTATGAAGATGCCGTCAAGGTCCAACTTTCTGCATTCGAATTTAATAGGTATGCTACCATGTGGTAGAAAAATCTGAATGCAGCTAGAACAAGAGATGGAAGACGAGGTGTTAGAACTTAAGATGAGATGAAAGGATTGTTACGAGGTAGGTTTGTACCCAAGACCTACCTATAAGATATGTTTGCAAAATTGTAGGAGCTATGCTAAGGAAGCCGATCTATTGATGACTACGTAAGAGAGTTCTAAATGTTAATGATTCAAGCCAACATGGAAGAACCAAAGGCTCATATTGTATTGAGGTTCATTTCTAGGCTTAAGCAAGAGATTTGCAATGTTTTATAAGTATAGAGCTTTTACACGTTGGAAGAGGCCATTAAGATAGCGCAAAGGGTTGAAAGGCAAAGGAGAAGTATTCCAAGCTGACCTGGGCCAACACTCTTACGAGTCCTAGTACCATGCCAACCTATATAAGCCAAACTAAGAAGGCCATACAACGTTGAGGAGAAGAATGACTGATTTGAAAACAGCTGAGAAAACCAATAGGGCCGAGCTAAGAGTAGGCCAACTTAGAGGACATATGAGAAAGGGTAAACCTCCGAATGAAAGACTAGTGAGGTGAAATGCTTTAAATGTCTATGCTTTGGACATATGACCATTAAATATTCAAACTAATGCGTTATGTTGGAAAACCCGAGGCTAAAAAGAAAGAGGAAACTTGTGTTTATGCCGACTAAGGAGAAATGATGACCCTAGTCTTAAGGTAAGTATTGAGTTCCTTATCGAACTCTAAAGATGACTAGAGGGAGAATTTGTTCCATACCAAGTGTACCATCATAGGCTAATCATGTATGATCATAGTGGATGGAGGAAGTTGTACTACTATGGTTGCATAATCCTTTGTGCTGGGGTTAAGTCTGCGACCTTAAAGCACCCTTGACTTTATAAGCTGCATTGGCTTCATGATAAGGGAACTTTGCCCATGATTGAACAAGTAGCCATGCCATTCAGTGTTGAGAATGTATACAAGGACGAAATAGTATGTGATGTCGTCCTCATGGGAGCTTCATATCTACTGCTTAGTTGATCTTAGTTATTCGACCGATGTGTTACGCACGATGGGTATAAGAATACCTATGCCTTTGTTAAGGATGGAAGGAAGATTGTGTTGCAACCTCTAACCCCATCCCAAGTAAATGAAACTCATAACTAGCTTACTCAAGCTAGTAAGAAGAAAGCCTTACTTATAAGCCGAAGAGAGCTTTGATTCACTAAGAAGGCTGATGAACCCATGTTCCTATTGGTTAGGAGATTGTTAGAGATGAGGGAATTATAAAATGTTCTAAAAGAGATCTGAAGCTTGCTAAATGAGTTTTCCGACCTGTTTTCGGAAGAGTTGCCTAAAGGTTTGCCACCAATCTAAAGCATAAAATACTATATTGATCTACAACTAGGCACTGCCTTACCGAACCTACCAGCATACAGGATGAACCTTAAGTAGGCTGTCGAGCTAAAAAGATAGGTAGGCAAGATCATAAAGCATGGACATGTAAGGGAGAGCATGAACCCTTATGCTGTATTAGCTCTACTCGTTTCAAAGAAAGATGGTTCATGGTACATGTGCATCAATGGTTGAACAATCAATAGAATTACTGTCAAGTACAGATACCCAATACCAAGGCTCGATGACGTGTTAGATGAGCTCCTAGGCATTGAGATATTTTCAAAGATTGATCTGCGAAGTGGCTACCATCAAATTCGTATGAGGCTAGGAGATGAGTGGAAGATTACCTTCAAAACTAAACACGAAATTTATGAATGGTTGGTTATGTCTTTTGGACTTACTAATGCACCCAGCACATTCATATGGTTAATGAACCATGCAATGTAGCCCTTAATTGGGAGATGTGTGGTCGTGTACTTTGATGACATATTGGTATATAATATTGACTTGAATGACCATGTTCAACATCTTTGTGAAGTATTTGACATTTTGTGAATCGAGAAATTGTATGAGAATGTGAAAAAGTGCATGTTTTGTCAAAAAGAGGTGATATTCCTAAGGTTTATAGTATCGGAGGAAAGGATTCGAGCAAATGAGGAAAAGGTTCGAGCTGTTCTGGAATGGTCGACATCGAAGAATATCACTAAGGTTTAAAGTTTTCATAGCCTAGCTTCTTTCTATAGGTGATTTATCAAGGACTTCAATATGATAGCCACCCCATTAACTTAGTTGACAAAGAAGAGTGAGGGATTTAAGTGGAATGACTGAACTAAACAGAGCTTTAGGGAAATTAAGGAGAAGCTCACTTTGGTACCTATCCTTTCACTACCAAATTTTGACAAACCCTTCGAATTGGAATGTGATGCATTGGGAGTTGGAATCGGTGCTATCCTAATGCAAGAGAGATGACCCATCACCTATTACAGTGAGAAACTGAGTAGCCTAACCCTAAACAATTCTATATACGAGGAGTTGTACTCCCTTTTCTAAGCCCTCACTGTTTAGCAATATTATTTGCTACTACGAAAGTTTGTTGTTTACACTGACCATGAATCATTGAAACATCTTAGGAGTCAAAACAAACTCTCAAAGAGATAAGCCAAGTGGTCAGAGTTTATAGAGGGGATCTCATACGTCATTGGGCACAAGAAGGGAAGCGCAAATATGGCCAATGACACTCTATTATGACGGAAAACATTGCTGACCACTTTGTGGACAACACTATTAAGATTCTTACTCATCATTGAGTAGTATGCTATTGACCCTTACTTTAGTCCTATTGTTGAACAATGCCAAGAAAGGATAGTAGTTGGAGGATATCATCTTAAGGACAACTATCTGTTCAAGGACCATAGGCTATGTATTCCAAATTGCTCCACACATGAGCTATTGATTAAAGAAACTCATAGTGGAGGATTATCTAGTCATTTTGAGGAGACTAAGATAGCCAACCTATTGAAAGAAAACTTTTATTGGCCTGGTTTTTGCTAAGAATGTCCATAAGGTAGTTAGTAGTTGTGAAGTATGCAAGCATGTTAAGGGGAAGAGAGAACCCTATGGAGAGTACATGCTATTGCTAACATTTACTTTACCTTAGCTAAACCTCAATATGGACTTTGTCCTAAAGTTTCCTTAGACATCTAGAGAGAAAGATTCGATTTTTGTTGTAGTGGACCGTTTTAATAAGATAGCATACTTCATTTCGTGCCATTGGACTAACAATGCTATATATGTTACTGATATATTTTTCCGGAGATTGTCCAGCTACATGGAGTACCGAAAATTATTGTCTTAAATCAAGACATAAAATTTTTAAGCTATTTCTAGAGAAATCTTTAGAGAAGACTTGAGACTAAACTTATATTCAACTCTAGTAGCCACCCTCAGATTGATGGCTAAATAGAGGTAGTAAATAGGACACTAGACAATCTACTCAAAGTTGTCGTAGGAAAGAACTTATGGGATTAGGATCTATGCCTACCAATCGTAGAGTTCTTATACAATCGAACTATCCATAGTACTACTAAGAAGGCCGCATTCTAGGTCGTCTATGGCCTTAACCCTACCATTCTCCTAAATATGATTGGCACCCTAGTAGTTACTGAAGAGAGTCAATCCGGAGTAGACCAAGCCTAAGAATTACATGAGCTACACCAGGCTGTAACTAAGAAGATCACCAAGATTAGCTGAATCGGGCTCCCCAATTGACCACTAGCATCTAACTTTAATTTAATAGACTTCCTTACTAGATTGATTGGCCTTCGACTTAATCTAGATCAGGTCGGCCCTTGATTGCAATGCTTCCCTATTTCTGTCTACCTTATGTCATATTCTTAACGTCTAGCCACCAAATGATACGTATCTTCTGACACGACATTCTAAAATGATCCTTTCTTTTTCCATACTGAATATTCTTTGTCTTTTTTACCCCTTTTTAGTACGTCTTATGTAACTTAGTTATAGAATACCCTTTTGTCTTTTCATACATGTAAAGTAATCATAGTGGACGGATATATAAACCTTTACTTTCTTATATGCGAACATTCATCTCTTCAACACTAAAATTATTCTTTTGAGTAACCTTAGTGTTCTCATTATCATTCAACTCTTATCTATTCCCTTTAGTAAGTAGTAGTGGCGAGTGACTCACTAGTTTGGATCGGTACATCATATCTAGCAGATTATAGGCTGAGTAAGATCGAGTGGTACATCATATCAATCAATAGCGACCTAGGTTTGCTAGCTTTTTTTCTATTTCCATTTTGGTTCGTTTCGTTGTGATGCTTCTTCGTGTGTCCAATCCTGGAGGCGCATCATACAGCTTTGTGGAAGGTTATTCATCAACTTAGCGGTTGCATTGGCCTTTTATCTATGACACCAAGCTATTGATGCTCGTGTCAACCAAATTCAATGTAGGTCGAATGTTATGATCCTGGCAAAAAAAATGAAACTCCTTATTGACAAACCCTAGCTTACTATGGTAGGAGATATAACCCCATTTTCTCTCTCAACTTTCTAGTAGATGGGACTTCTCTCTAATGACAACGGTAAAACTCCACCAAAGGGGAAAGAAACTAAAAATTTCATCAATTAAGAGAGCTTGGTTTAGGAAGTAAAGAAGTTAAAGAATGATGTACATAAGTTGTTAACATTGTAATCTCTATTTGAACAATCCCTAAAGTAGTTTTTCCATCACTAGACTAAGATAATGGAATTTTGCAATATCTTTGCTCATCAGGTCAAGATAAAATTCCTCTACCAACTAATGAGGAATTAATCAATGGGGCCAAAATGCTGGATTTAGGGGATGAGAAGGAAGAAGATGCTAAGGAGGATGAAGTGAAGGACACCATTAACTAAGATTTAGGTGATGAAAATGATGAAGATGATTTAAATTTCTTTTAGGTGTTCTTATGTTGAATCATCTTGTTGAGTTGTTTACTTTCTAGTTTTTATGTTTTTATTTTCCATTATTAGTTCCAAATAATTTTACGTTTAGGTTGTAATTTTCAATTTACAAGTTTATGTTCAATTTCCTCACATTAGTGAAATAATAAAAACTTTTCTAGTTTTGCATTTTTTTTTCTCTCTTCTTAATTTTCTTGTAGATCTCTTTTGCATGGATAGATTAACAACATTCATGATGCTTATCCTCATGGACTTTCATGTGCAAGCCATACTCATTTAGGGGAGTATTGTCTCTCCAATATTCTCTTCCCTATTATGTTTTATTATATTTGCTTTGTACACATTGTTACTATGCTTCATGATAAGTACATTGGGGACTTTGTACTAAATTAATTGTGGGGAAGGAAATAATAGAAAAGAGTATACCTTACATTACTATTTTGGAAATCAATATGTTATTTTTAACATCAATTTTTTTTTTTAAAGTCTACAATCCCCTCTTGTTTATTAATATGTTGTGTAAATAATGCCCATAAAAAAAAAAATTCCTAAGTCACTACTACACGTTTTACAAATTATTAGAATTGGATAGTGAATTCATGTGGGGCAAAGTTACATATTATTTAGCTCGAGATTCTAAGGCAATAATTAAATAATGAAATTGTGTTTGAGCACCAATCATATGCTACTCTTAGAGTTTACTCGGATGTATGTTTATCTCTCTTTGAATTTTAGAGCCATATATTCTTGAGAAGATAAGTAAATGAGACTTGTCTGTTGTAATTTCCCCTAAAAATTTTAGATAGTTAAAGGTATAAATAAGAATAAAATGATAAGGAAGCAGTTGGTATGGATTGAATTTGGTCCCTTAAAAGAGCAAGGTTTTTTCCCATTACTAATTTGCTAAAAGGAAAAAAATAAAGAAGAAGAGAAAAATGAAATTGATATGGATTGACATTAGTCCCTCAAAAGTGTAAGCTCTTTCCTACTGTCAGTATAAAAATAAAAAGGGGTAAATTAATAAGGATTAACCTTTCTCCCTCAGAAGAGTAAGGTATTTTCCCACTACTAATAAGCTTTGGTAAATAATTGACAATTAAATTGAACAAGTCTTTCATAAAAAATGTATATTAAGGAAATGATCGAGGGACGAGTAGATATAAAATGTGTCTACCCTTGATTTTGGCGGTAAAAAAGGTTGAGGAGAGATTTATATACGTCTTAGCTATGTGTAAGGGGGTCATGTATGATTGTTGCTTGATTATACAAAATGGAACTAATTTAGGGGATAATTCTTAGGTAAATAGCATGAGTAAACTTTGACTTACATAAATTGGCTATTGAATTTTGTTATTTGTATCTTTATTGCATTAAAAAGGTGAAAACGGAGAAAATTATGCAGGCTGCTAAGAATGCTTGATAAAAATTTTACAAGGATGGATGGATTTATGTCATATGTTCGAGTTAATATGATTCACTCGATATCTTAAATAGTAATAGGTAAACTTAGTAGTATTGTCTTGATTTCACAATCCTTATTAAGATTGATTAATTTGCTTGGAGACAAGCAAATGTTTAAGTGTGGGGAGAATTGATAAGTATAATCTTACACTCATTTATTGTATAATTTTTATGGTTATTTTGATTTATTTTACTATGATTTTGTTGATTTTACTACTGAATTAAGTTAATTGTTAATTTAGAGCTTTGATGGAGTAATAAAGTGAAAAGGATGGAAATTATGCACTTTTTGAGGAGAATTTCACTAATTTCGAAGAATGACATAAAGATAGCTAACGTCAAAAGAGGATTTTATCAAGACTCAAAGGCTAGTGGTGTAAACCCCTAAAATTTTTTATCTAGCTTTTGAAATAGACTCGTATATGTTAGATAATTTAGGAGTTGACAAGGTTAATGAAAGTGAGAACCCTAAAAGAATTAATCAATCGGGTAAGAAACTTTTCTACCTTAAATGTATGTAAAAACTAAAGATTTCATTCAAAAGTGATAAAAAACCCTAAAACCCTAATTGATAATGAAATCCTAGTATTTTGCCAAATCATTAGTAAAAGGTTAGAGATGACGTTCATTCATGCAAATATGTTTTGAATCCTCAAATAATCCTTTAGAAATTAAGATAATGAATCATAGATTCTATTTATCTCTTAAGTATATAATCAAGATAGTATTACATTGAGTTAGAGGTATAATTGAAGATTAAGCTAAATGTAGTGAATCTTAATATCCTAATTAGTATTTTTCATACTAGTTAGACTAAGTAGTTTACCAAATGATGTTTATAGGTTATAATTACTTAAAGTAAGACTTCATCATCTATTTTTACTAATCAATTCACCAAATACTTCATTTCCTTAATTTTTTCCTTAATTTCCCTTAATTACTACATTATGTGTACAAAATTACATATGTTTAAGGAAAGTTGACCAAGTCAACACATGTTGACTAAAGTCAACAATTTGAAAAGTCAACAAAAGTGTCTTTTTCATTTGAAGAAAATATCTTCTTCTCATGATTTCCTTTCTTTTCTTTTCCTTTAGCATTTCTTTTTCCTTCTCCTCCTAAATTGCCGTCTACTTCTTTCCTATTAGACCCCACCTTCTTCTTCATTCCAAAAACAAAACAAAACAAGAAGAAACAAAGTAAAATCCCCTCCTCTATTGTTGTGAGCTTCCATCTTCCATTTCACCTTCACCACCTTCCTTTTTATCTCTTTAATTCCAACATAAACTAAGGTATGTAATTAAGTTACTTTATGTTGCTTTATATTATTCATTAGTTAGGTAATTAGGTAGATTAGATGAGTAGACATGTGTTATGTGTGATCTTGAAGAAGAGGGGACAAAGTTCTCATCTTTAAGTGTAGAAATTTAGGAATCATGAAGAAGAAGAAAGGAAAACATACACATGTGCTCATAAGAATGTGTACATAAAGTAATCCTAAAAGAAGAGAAGCATGAGAATCTTTGTACATGGGTATATACCATATACATAACCTAAATTGAAACAAAACCTAACCATACATACTTATATAACACCAAGTACACACTTAAAAACACAAAAGAATGGAATTTGGAAGCTTTTCTTAAGGGAAAAATTAGGCATACGAAATTTTGTACAAAAATACATATCTAACAATATAGGTATATGAGTATGTATACACGTATAAATATAGTATAAGTCTAAGTAGATGTATAAGTATATATATGTATAAGGTATATGTACATAAGCATAAGGAGAGAAGTGAAATGTACATAAAACATGTACATATGACATAAGCATGAGGTGAGGCTTATGTAATCAAATTATGAAGTAAGGGATGAGGTAAGCACATGATGACATAAGTCATGACATAAGCAAGCGATGACATAAGCAATGACCTAAGCAAATGATGATGTAAGCGATGATATAAGCATAGATTATAAACTAAGAAAAGAAGAAGAGTGTATCATAATTAGGATCCTAAATTAGTAAACCCTAATACACTTTCTAAAATAGATCATACTTAATTAAGTACATGAATTAGTAATAGCAAAGTAAAATCCTCTAAGTATAAGGATTTAAGGGTTAACTAACTCATTAAGTATAAACAAAAGATATAAATATAAGTAATAAGAGCAATTAAGTTTTCATAGTTAAAATTTCTCTAAATTTAGCCCATATTGTAAAACACGGGTCTTAACGTCCAAAACGGACATCACCATGTGAACGTGCGTCCGAAAACGATGAAAAATGACTGTAAATTAGTAAATATTGAAAATAGAATGAAAAAGTTACGTACGATTAGCAATTAGGTTTAATTGAATAAAGGCTGATAGTAATCTAAGTAGAATTAGGTAGATAGATATCCAGAACCATTAGTTGAGTCAACTACTTATTATCCTTGTTATCTTATAATGATTAGGTGATCTCGACGAGGGCGAGGATCTCCCGATCGGTTATTACGACTAGAGCGAGTTGTCATAGTTAAGTGAGTACTCCCGATGACTCTATACTTATTTATGCTTGTAGTTAGTGTACTTAAATTGAATATCAATAACTTGATGCATGGGGTTTCGGGATATGCGTGTGCTTGATATTGATTGATTATTGTAAGAAATATTGTTAAATACGATAATTGATGATTTGATGCTATGATTGATTTTTATATGATTTGGATGGTTTGCTAATATTGATTGATCGCCTCATAATCTGACCTAATTATATTTGGCTTATCTTAAATTAAAAGGGTCATGCATTATCCATGCATTACAGTTACCTATTCTGGCCGTCACTTTACGCGGAGATAAAGAGAGGCCTTATGAGGGTTGTTTATATATATATTAATGTGTTTCTGTACGGTGCACTCGTACAACATGACCTTACCCGAACCTACAAGCTTACTAGGCGATGGAGATGCCAACCGTATGGCTAAGGGTCGAGTATAGAGATCTCTGCTGTAGGGTATGAGTATGGATTGTAGGGGCCACCTCATCGCTAGGCTTGGGACTTTGTGAACTACTGGATTTTTAGAAATGGAAATATATTTTTGTGAAATACGAAATTCAAAATTATGGGTAAAAACCCAAGTGCTAGATCCCGATCGTGATTGGTGCCGATGAATCTCCAACCCTTATCTTGGAAGGCGTTAAAATCCAATATTATATGCAATACTAGTCAACTGCATATATTGTTTGGCATTCTGTGTATGCATGCATTCATATGGTTGTAATAATTTGTTTGATAACTTGTTTGCCAGTATGGTATGAGGGATAGCTCATTAAGCTCTTGTAGCTTATTCCCCAATAGTCTTTCTTTTGCAGGTTTACATAAGATGGGATTGGGATAAGTCTCGAATGCTAAGTGCGAGATGAAGATTTGTACATTAGTGTTACAATTAGTTGAGATCTTTATAGGTGATACATAAACACTCTTTGTAGAAAATATTCACATGTTAGAATTTAATATAATTTAATTCTTCCTGCAGTTTTATAATGTTGGCATATCCTGTCCTATTATTTTGTAGGAGATACCGATTCTCTACGGTTCGGAGGAACTGTAGGATATCAGACATCCATAGTTATTTATAATTATATATTATGTCATGTTACAATAAATTAATTACTTGAAAATCATTAATCTTAGTGATTTATTATTTAGAGTCTTACAATCTCTGACTTGCAAGGTGGTTTTCATATCATGGGTGCACACATGTTATGAAAATTTTAGGTAATTCTATTAGGCCCCCTTTAGGGTCTTGACAAGTGGAGACTACAGTTGTATTCCGTAGCTGTGATCCCCTCTTAAATCTATTTAAGTTAATTATTGACAAAATATTGCAAGGAAAGGTCCTTGCCCCAACTCCATGATCGTGTTCCCAAGTTGTGGTCATTCTATAATTTCTATAACTTAATATTTTAAGGTCGTTTTGTTAGACTCATATAAATAGAGGCCAAACATGTGCAAAGGTGGAGAAGGATATGCCAAAGAGAAAAAGAAGAAGAGATCCATAGCATTTCATAGGGATTTTCATCATTTCTACATGAAAAATGTTGTTTCCATCCTATCTTTAGTGTACATTTGTAGATATTTGGATCTGCAAACCCTAATGTAACATATAGCATACTTATTTTGTTTCTTCTAATGAAATTTCTTATTAATTCCATTATTTTTTTGTATTGATTAAGATGTTATTTCTAGGGTTTCAACTTTATTATTAGAATTTTTGCATTAGGTTATAAAACTCGATACATAAATAGTTCTATGGAAATTGAATAGAATTGTTATAAGTTTAGTGGTATGTCATAGGTTTCTTTTGGAATTAATTTATAATGTTACGTGTTTAAGGAATTCTTACTCTAAATGTCATTCTAATTTATTCTATTGCAGAAGTAATTTAGATTGAATATAATTAAGATTAGGAATTAATAGGGATGCGATTCCTATTGTTGATTAGACAAAGGCTAACTAATATGTATAGGGTCAAATTGGACTAAGCTTTACCTCTTGCTCCTCGACACTTACAAAAAGCCCCTTATGGGTAAGGCCATAAGGCCCCTCTAATGCTCATGTCAGTAAGAAGGACAAAGAAAGGGGGAGGCGAGCACTAAAGATCTAGAAAACCGTGCTTACTCAGTATATGTATGGGTCATCAACTTCTCTTCTCTAGAGAGAGGGAGGAATATGAGAGTAAGAGTGAGAGAAAAGGATTCTAAAGAGAAGGGTTTGATTCCCTTACTTATTGGCACCTATAAGCTTTTATGTGATTTACCTGGACACATAGCAATCGGGGGTTCATTTGTACTAGTCATTAGTAGATAGTACACTTTATGGTGGCTAACAAAGATTCATTGCAGGTGACATGTGATGGATGATGGAGTCATCAAATCTACAAATCAATGATTTGGTAAGGGTAGAGGTATTTAGCATGTTGATAATACTATGGATGTCAAAGGCTCATCAATGTATTGTAGTAAGCTATAGCCGTTAAAGACAAAAGCCAGGTCAAGGGGCTTATCAACGAGTCAACCAATGCTTAATGGAAGGATCTAAGCCTCAAGCTTACCTTGGATAGTCAGTTAGTGTCGACTCATTAGTTAGGGACTGATTTGTTCAGGCATTTGTTACTTAACTCACCAAGTATGTAGCGATGCAGGGAATTAGCTCATCCTTAGTTGGCATTCTTCAGTAGCATGAGCTCGCATACTCATGGGAGAGTTACGATACACCACATGGGGCCATTGCTTGCTCGGTGTCCATTAAGTATGTCTTGTGATGGGCCTAACCCATTAAGCCTTGGTTTGAGCAAGAATTGAGTGTCAACACTTGTCCCTCCACTCTCATTAGTACTAGAGGCACAAGAAGAGTAATCCAAGCTAATATAGACTAAGACTAAGAATGGATAAAGTCGATCACTGGGATGGGTCTAAGCTTACAGAGGGCTTAAAGAATGTGATGGAAGTCACATGAAGGAAAAGAAAAAGTAAGATAAGCAAACCCATAAACAACTTTAAAGGATATGATGCACTAGTGGAACTTTTGAGGACTTATGGTACAATTCGATATGATGCACGAGATAGTTCGGTGAGGTTACTTGTTACTTAACCTTACTTATGAGTTAGGATAAGATTAAAGTAAGTAAACACACTAATTAGTGCAATTTTCACAAAAGGAAGAATACTCAGTATATTGATGATAAGATGATTATAGCTATAAGTACAGTGGGTATTTATACCAAAAAAACTAATGCAACCTACCTAAAATGGAAAAGACTAAAATGGTATTATCTAAAAGAAGTAATGTACAAGGAATAATAAAGGTACAATTGAAACTACAACAAAATGAGTATCTTGTATGGATGATTCTATCACATGCTTGCTCAAACACGTAGCTCCTAGTAGCTAGATGACCACTTGGTAGAAAAGACAATTCTATACAATCAGTTTGTTTTATGTCGAGTGGAGGTACCAAGCAGGGATGGTAGGTTGGTCATTTTAAGTTAACTAAATAATTCTTCTTAAATGAATTCACCTCGAACACTTTCAACATGCCTTAGGTTTAAGTCGGCTGAGCTAATGGAAGGAAGAGTTGAGCTGACATTCAAGTGTAGTTTAGGTTAGCAACTAGAGACTAATGATGAGTGTAGGAGGATTTAGCTAGGTCAATGCATCAAGTTAACAAATTGCAGCAGCTTGAACTCCTTGGTGGTGAGTCTTAAGGAAAGAATTCACTTAGCCATCCTTTCTAAGGGTCTAGTCATCTAATTCCTATCATCCTCGACGAACTGATTGGCATTTGGGATCAAATCCAGTTGGTCCTCATCCAAGTTCTCCTAGGGTTGGTAAAGGCTGAGGTCAACAACATGAAACACATCTGACACTCCGAATTCTTCTGGAAGCTTAAGATGATATGTATTATCATTGTTCTTCTAGAGTATCCTAAATGGTCCTTTAGCTCAGGTAAATAGTTTGCTCTTCTTCTCATTAGGGAATCTTTCCTTGCTTAGGTATAACTACACTTGATTTTTGGGCTAAAACTACTTAGTCTTATTTCCTTTGTTTTTCTCGTTTAGTTTTCTAGCAGCTTGATCAATCTACTAGGTGACTTGTTGATAGATTTGCTAGATGAACTAGGCTCAAGTCCTTACTTTTAGATCATTTGGGTCAATGGGCAACATAGGGGTGTGATTGAGGGGTAGTTCCAAGTTAAAACCATAGAGGACTTCAAAGTGTAAATGTCTAATGGTGGCATGTACTATCTTATTGTAAGCAAATTTGACAATCGATAAGCAAACATCCCAATCGAGTTAAGTTCTTCCCCATTATAGCTTGGAGCAATGATCCTAGAGTGCTATTGACAACTTCTATCTAGTCATCAGTTTAGGGTTGGTAGGAGGTGCTAAACAGTAATTTCATGCCCATCCAATGCTAGAGTGTTCTCTAGAAATGCCTTAGAAATTTTGGATCTCTATCGGATACTACACTTCTTGATACTCCATGTAAGCAAACTACTTCCTACAAAAACAAAGAAGCAATAGCCAAAGTGTAGTTAGTCTTGGTTTAGGGCATGAAGTTTGCCATCTTACTGAACCTATCTATAATGACCATTACAAAATCTTTACCTTAGGTAGTTTGGGCTAATTCGAGGACAAAATCCATGCTCATGTCAACCTATGATTTAGTTAGGGTAGGTAGGACCATTGTTTTGTTTTTACTTTACTAGACTCTTTGCTTTCTTATAGATGGCATATCTCTCAATCATACAATGTATGTCATGCTTCATTCTAGGCCAAAAGAATCTATCACTCAACAGCTCATATGTTCTTTGCTCTCTAAATTGTCGAGAGAGTCCTCTATCATAGGCTTCTCTCACCAATAATTCTCTCATTAAATAGGTCAGCATACACAACTTGCCACCTCTAAATAGATAACTATCCCCTACATGGTACTTATGTACCACTCTTCCTTCTCCATAGTTCTTATATATGGGGCCAAAAAGAGGATAATCCTAATACTATTCTTTTATATTAGCAAAACCTAACAACCTTATTTGTAACATAATGAGAAGGACATATCATCTTGATAGGGCATTGGCAACTACATTGTTCTTGCCTTGCTCACACTTAATGATAAAGTTAAATCCCTTTAAGAACTTAATCCATTGAGTTTGGTGCTTGGAAAGTTTGGTATGGCTTCATAGATAGCTTAAGGACTCATAATTTGTATATATGACAAACTCTTTTGGTAGGAGATAATGTTGCCATATGTGAAAAGCTTAGATCAAGGCCAAAAGCTCTTTGTCATGTACAAAATAGTTTAATTGTTCTCTTTAGAGCTTCTTGCTTTGGTAAGCGACAGATCGACCTTCTTTAAAATTCGAGTAGAGCCAAGACTAGGGCAAAGGTCAAGCTCATTTTCACTTTGGTAAAGTGTCTCACCTCTCCCTTTCCCCACTTGAACACTACATTCTTCTTTGTAAGATCAATCAAAGATGTGACAATGGTATTGAATCCTTAGATAAAGCATTGGTAAAATGATGCCAATCTATGAAAACTTCTCACCTTGGCACAGGAGCTTAGGGTCAACCATTCAACAATAGCTTATACCTACTCTTTGTCTACTCTCTATCCTCCTCTACCAACTACATATCATAGGAAGATCACTTCTTCTTGATAGAAACAACATTTCTTCAAGTTTCCAAACAACATTTTTGTTCGGAGGGCATCCAAAATAGTCTTAAGGTAATTGATGTACAAGGCTATGTTAGTACTATAGACAAGGATGTCGTCAAAGTAGACAATGACTAATTTTCCAATCAAATTTATCAAGAAATGATTCATTAGCCTCATGAAAGTGCTTAAGGTGTTTAATTGTCCAAAAGGCATGACTATGCACTCGTACAGGCCATGTCTTGTTTTAAAAGCAACCTTCCATTCATTCCTTTGTGTCACCGCATTTGGTGGTATCTTGACTTTAGATTTATCTTGCCGAATACTCTTGCACCACTGAGTTCATCTAACATATCGTCTAGCTTCAGGATGGGGTATCTATGCTTTCATTGTATTCTTGTTGTTACCTTTTCTATTTATGTACATACGCTAAGTTCCATCCTTCTTTAGCACAAGCAGTGTAGGTACAATACTAGGGCTAAGACTCTCCTTTACATATCCTCTTTCTTAAAGTTCATTGACTTACCTTTAGAGTTTAACAACCTACTTGGGATTCATCCAATATGTTGGCTTGTTCGGTAGGGCAACGTTGGGTATTAAGTCAATGTCTTAGAATAGGGGTAATCCTTCAAGTAGCTATTCTAAGAATAGGTTGGTATATTCCCCTAATTGTTCCCTAACCTCTAGGGGTAGTTCAAACATCTCCTTCAATTCTAATAATTACCTGACTAGTAGAAAAGTTAGGACATTAGCCTTGATGGCTTCTTGAAGTTCGGCTTGACTCAATAAAAAGGTCTTCTTCGATTCTCGAGCCAATTTAGCTTCTAGTTCGCTCACTTGACTTAGGGTCAAGGGGTTTAAAGTGAATCGCCTACCATCTTTCTTAAACACATAGGTGTTCTTGAATCCATCATAAATAACCCTTCGATAGAAAAGCCAAGGTTCGCTTAACAGCACATGTGATGTACAATGGGTAACACATCATAAAGGATTACATTGGAATAGTTTCTAATTGAGATCGATAGTAGCATTCGATGAGTGACATGCGGTGCTCCCTTCTCATTCAACTAATGCAACTTGTACGGCTTCAGATGTGAGATAGTCAACAGCTTCAATTTCTTAACCAAGTTAGTAGATGTCGCATTAGTGCAGCTCCCACTATCCATTATGGGAGCGTGCACTTAATCTTTCACTCTGCAAGTGATGTGGAAAAAGTTCTTGCTTTGCTCCTCCTTGGCTGAGTGTTCCAAACTCATTGTTGGACAACCAAAGTCAACTAATCTAAGCCCTTGGTGAAAAAAATCCTCTTCAATAGGTGGAAATTAATATCAGCCTTATCTCCTACTTCTTTCTCTTCTTTTGGTTCCTCATTTATGCTAACTACTTCAATCTTTAGGGCATCTCCCTTAACAATTATGGTCCTTCGGTTTAGATACTAGGCGACTATATGCCCAAACCCTTAGCACATGAACCCACTTGATTTGGCTTATCTTCCTTCTAGATCCTTACCCTTTCTCATATATTCTGGTTATACGTCAACATCAGGTCAGCCTTTTTGTTTAGCCTTGACATCTACTCATTTGGTTAGCTTGGTAGCTTCCTTGAACAAGTTGGCTTAACTGACTAGGTTAGCTCATCGAGGGTTGGGCTAACATCTTGTTCCATCTCTATCTTTCCAATCATTAGGTTACTTATATAGCCTAATCCATTAGAGTAAATTTTTGAAGTTCTACAATGTCTCGAATATCACTTCCTAATCCAATGAGGAATCTAGACACTGTTTGAGCTAATGGCTCTTCTACTTTACAGTGAATCATGAGTATTTGGAACTCTTAAACATATTTATCAACGGTTTGGCCTCTTTGCCTCAACTCTTAAACCTAAGCAAAAGTGTCTTGTAAATAATTATCCAGTACAAACCTATTTCTAAGTATTGTCTTCTCTTAATCTAAAAGTTCTTTCACCAAATGGTGGCATACCTTATGAAATCAACAGTAGTAATCCTCACCTTTTGTTGGTCCTCATATTGGTAATAATAAAAAACATGTTCAACCTTTTCCCCCTAATCTAAATAATCATCTATACTCCTAAAACCATTGAAGCTCAAAACCTAAAGCTTTACATGGTTGATAGCTTAGAGTGCTCTAACTCGCTCTTCTTCTTCATTATACTCCTCTTCTTCATCATCATCCATATCTCCTGTTAGGACTCTAAAGGAGGCCTAGTAGGATTATCTAAAATTTCCATAACATGTGTGCACCCATAATATGAAAACTACTTTACAAGTCAGAGATTTCAAAACCCTAAATAATAAATCACTAAGATTACTGATTTTCAAGTAAGTAATTTATTGTAACATAACATAATATATAATTATAAATAACTATGGATGTCCGATATCCTACAATTCCTCAGAACCGCAGAAAATCAATATCCCTTACCAATTAATAAGATAGGATATACCAACATTATAAAACTGTAGGAAAAATTAAATTATATTAAATTCTAACATATGAATATTTTCTACAAAGAATGTTTATGTATCACCTATAAACATCTCAACTAATTCTAACATTAATGTACATATCTTCATCTCGCACTCAACACTCGAGACTTATCCTAATCCCATCGTAAGTGAACCTGCAAAAGAAAGATTATTAGGGAATAAGCTACAAGAGCTTAGTAAGCTATCCCTCGTACGATACTGGCAAACAAGTTATCAAACAAATTGTTACAACCACATGAATGCATGTACATATAGTATACCAAACAATATATGCAGTTGACCGGTATTGCATATAATATCAGATTTTAACGCCCTCCAAGATAAGGGTTAAAGATTCATCAACACCAATCATGATCGAGCTCTAGCACTTAGGTTTCTTTTTACCCATAACTTTAAATATCATATTTCGTAAAATATATTTCCATTTCTATGTTGTCTAATGGTACACAAAATCCTAAGCTCAGTGGTGAGGTGGCCCCCACAGTCCACACTCACACTCTATAGCGAAGATCTCTAGACTCAACCTTCAACCATATGGTTGGCGTCTCCATTGCCTAGTAAGCCCATAGGTTCGGGTAAGGTCATATTGTATGAGTGCACCGTACAGAAACACTTTAATATATATAAATAACTCCCGTAAGGCCTCTCTTTATCTTTACGTGAAATGACGGCCGGAATAAGTAATGTAATGCATGGATAACGCATGACTCATTTAATTTAAGATAACATAAATATAATTAGGTCAAATTATGGGGTGATCAATCAATATCAGCAAACCATCCAAATCATATAAAAATCAATCATACAATCAAATCATCAATTATTGTATTTAACAATATTTCTCACAATAATCAATCAATATTAAGTACATGCATATCCTGTAACCCTATGCATCAAGTTATTGATATATAATTTAAGTGCACTAACTACAAGCACAAATAAGTATAGAGTCATTGGGAGTACTCACTTGACTATGATGACTCGCTCTAGTCGAAATAATCGATTGAAAGATCTTCGCCCTTGTCAATATCACTTGATCATTACGATATAATAACAATAGTAAGCAATTGAATTAACTAGTAACTCTAGATATTTATTTACCTAATTTTACTTAGATTACTATAAATTTTGATCCGATTAGACTTAATCACTAATCGTATGTAACTTTTTCATTTTATTTCTAATATTTATGAATTTATAGTTGTTTTTCATCGTTTTTAGATGCACGTTCACATGATGATGTCTGTTTTAGATGTTAAGACCCATGTTTTACGTGTAGACTAAATTTATTAAAATTTTAACTATGGAAACTTAATTATTCTTATTACTTATATTTATATCTTATTTTAGGACTTAATGATTTAATTAGCTATTAGATTCTTATACTTAAGGAATTTTACATTAGTATTACTAACTCATGTACTTAATTAAGTTTAATTCAATTTATGAAGTGTATTAGGGTTTACTAATTTATGTACCTAATTCCTATGTACTCTTCTTATTTCTTATTTTATAAACCTATGCTTATGTCATCGCTTACATCATCAATCGCTTGTGTCATCGCTTATGTCATCTTTTAATTGCATCATTGCTTACCTCATCATTTAATTACATATGCCTTACCTCATTCTATAGGTATGTATAGTTAATATATGTCTTAGTTTAGGTCATATACATAATGAATACTTATTAACAAGGGTCTTTATACATGTATATCTCTAGTATACAGTACATATACTCAAAGATATGTACACATGTATCTTCTTCCATTGTGCAAAGATTCCTCCACTTCTACACATCAAGATTGAAACTTTAAGCCTTAATCAACATATATATACACAACACATAAACCTCTTAAACTAACCTACCTATTCATCTAACTATTAGATAATATGGAATAATACATGATAACATACCTTTGTTTTCTTCTTGATATATGGTTGCAAAGTTGGAAAATTAGGAAAAGCAAAAAGGAAGGGGAAAGGGAGGTCACCGTTATAGAGGAAGAAGAAAAGGGACTCGATTTTTGTGTTGTTTTGTGTTATGTTTAAAAAGAAGAAGGAAGTGGGGTCTAGAAGGGTAAGGAGTGGACTGCAATTAGAAAAGGAAAGGGAAGAAAAAAGCTAAAAGAAAATAAATGAAAAGAAATCATTAGAAGACTTAGATATTTTCTTAAGTAAAAGTAACTTTTGTTGAATTTTCTAAATGTTGACTTTAGTCAACCTTTTGACTTTGGTCAACCTTCTAAAAATAAATACCATTTTGAGTACATAATGAACTAATTAGGGAAAATTAGGAAAAAGATTAAGGAAATGAAAGGAAATAAGAAGTTTAGTGAATTGATTAGTAAAAATAGATAATGAGATCTTCCATTAGGTATTTATATCCTATATATACCATTTGGTAAGCTACTTAATATAATTAAGATGAAAAATGTCATTTAGGGTATTAATGTTCACTACATGTAACTTAAGCATTAACTAAATCCTTAACTCTATGTAATACTAACCTAGTTATATAATTTGAAGATGAATGTGATCTATGATATAATATCTTAGTTTCTAATTGATTACTTTAGTATTGTATGTATTTATGAGTGATTGAAAGTTATCTTTAATCTTTTAATAATGATTTGGTATAATATTAAGGTTATATTATCAATTAGGGTTTTAGGGTAAATTATAGTGAGTTAATGTTTTAGGGTTTTATCGCTTTCAAGTGCAATCTCTAGTGTTTATATATATTTAGGGTATAAAAATTTTCTACACGATTAAATCTTCGATTGTTATATTAGGGTTTTCATCTTAACTAGCCTTATCAACCCTTAGAGTCTTCAAGCACACTAGGGTCTACTTTAGGTGTTAGGTTGAAAATTTTAGGGGTTTATAGCATCCGTCTAGGCAATTTCCTCTAACCTCACACCGCCATCGCTGTAGTTGCTTTATGCCTCTATTTAAGAAGGAGTAGTGTCCTTAGTAGTAGACACCTCATAATTCTCAATTTCTTAGAATGTGGAGGACGAAGATAAATTACTTAAGTCTACCATGCTTAATCGATCTTAGTGATGAGAAGTTTGTACAAAAGGAAACAATAAATTATGCGAAGAGTAGAGAATTTAAAGTGTCAAATGAGTGTTCCCCGTTCATCAAGTCATTCATTTGTACTCTTAGGGGTGCTTTGGGGTGATAGTACAAATTGTGACTAAGAATAGATAAGGCCAATCATTGAATGGGTCCAAGATTACCAAAAGCTTAAAAGGGAAATGATGGGGAAATGTGCAAATGAACAAAAAACGAATGAAAAGTAAGTAAACCCAAGAATAGCTCTAATGGATATGACACACCAATGGAACTTCCGAGGACTTATGGTATAACTTGATATGATATATGAATTGAACCAATGAGGTTACTCACCACTTAGCTTTGCTTAAGGTAGAATAAGAGGGAAATGAATGTAAACAAGCAATGTTTACGAGAGGAAAAGTGTCATGTATATTAATGTTCAATCTAATAATTATAGCTATAAATACAAGGGGTATTTATACTCGAGAATTTAGGGTAACATGCCTAATAAAGGAAAAGACAAAAAGGGTATTACCCTAAAGAAGTAATGTATAAGAATACAAAAGGGTAAAAATGACTATTGTAGAATTGTAATAATTAATGTAGTAGATTCTACATATAGTCCTATATAGGTGGCAGCAATACATTAGTAAGGCTATTAGAGGATGTAGACAAAAATGTATGGTCAGATTGCTTGTTCAAGCAAGGGTAGCTAAGGATCAGTTCGGTCTCTCTCTCTCTCTCTCTTAACTTCTCGATTAGAGAGATGCCAAGTCAATGGTCATCTTGAGTATAAGTAAGTAATTGTTAAAGTTTTAGTTGTTCTCTTGGTAATTTATAACTCAGCACACTTCAAAGGGATGGGCAGTCATTTGGCTTAGTATACAGAGGGACTCGGTAAAGAAGTACTCGCTTCGGTAGGAGTAGAAGAATCCACCTTAGTAGGCCTTCTAGTCCTCGGGTTCGATTGCAGGTCAAAAGCTTAGTAGTCTAATTCCTATAATTCCCTTCGGGTTGATTTGGATTTGGCATCAAATCTGAATGGTCTCTAGTTAGCTCTTTGTCAACATGATATGGACTAAGGTTAACAATGTTAAAGGTGTCAAAAACCCCATAGTCCTCGAGCAGCTCCAATTTGTAGGCATTATCATTAATCTTTTATAGGATTTTGAAAGGTCTTTCAGCCCTTGGGGATTATTTGTTCCTCTTCTTGCTAAGAAACCTCTCTTTGCTTGGGTACAACTACACCAAGTCTCCCAGCTGAAAATGTTTTGCTATCTTACCCTTAGCCTTCTCTTGTATACGTTTGGCAGCTTGGTGAATATGCTGAGTAACTTTGTTATAGATGTGCCGAAGCAGTTGTGCCCTAGTTCTTGTATCAAGGTCCTCTTGCATGGGTACAAGTACAGGGGTATGATCGAGGGGTAACTCGGGATTAAAACCATAGACAATCTCAAAAGGGGTCTTCTTGGTGGTTTTATGTACTATTCAGTTGAAAGTGAATTCGACCATTGGCAAACAAATGTCCTAATTGGCCAAGTTCTTACCTACTATAACTTAGAGTAGTGATCCCAAAGTGTGATTAACCACCTTTGTTTGGCCATCAGTTTAGGGGTGACAAGAAGTACTAAATAGTAGTTTAGCCCCCTATCTAATGCTATAAGGTCCTCCAAAAATAGCTCAAGAACTTCAGGTCTCTATTGAAGACTACCCTCCTCGACACATTGTGTAACTATGTAATCTCCCATAAGAAAAGAGAAGTAATAGCCGAAGTGTCATTTGTCTTAGAACAAGGCATAAAGTATGCCATCTTACTGAACCTATCCATGATAACCATTGCAGAATCTTTACCTTAGATAGTTTGTGTTAGTTCGAGAACAAAGTCCATGCTTAATTCGATCCATGGCTTCATCAGAACAGGCAATAGCATTACTTTCCCTTTTTCGGCTTAACACTTAGCCCTTTTACACATAGCTCAACTTTCAACAACTTGGTGCACATCTCACCTCATTCATGACCAAACGAATCAACTACTTAGCAATTCATATCTTCCTTTCTCCTAAAAATGTTTGAATAGTCCTCTACTCTAGGCTTCTCGGATTAGTAACTCTCAGTGTACAAGTTAATATGCATAATTTTCCCCCTCAAAACAAGTAGCCATGTTCCACATGGTACTTGTCCACTATCTTTCCATAGATACATCAAACAAATATGAGTCTAAAGTGTGGATTCCCAGAGTACTGCTCTTTGATGCTTGCAAACCCAAATAATTTGGCCTACAGTTCAGTTAGGAGGGCATGCCTCCTTGAAAGGGAATTTATAACTATGTTCCTATTCCCTTGTTTGTATTTAACACGAAGGATATCTACTACGACTTGAAGATGTTCATAATGATTTGACATGTTGAAATTGTAGACCAAGATGTTTTCAAAGTACACTATGACACATTCCTTATCAGTTATCTCATCATATGGTTCATTAGTCTTATGAAAGTGCTTAGGCATTTGACAAGCCAAAGGGCATGACCATCCATTTATAAAGTCCATGTCAAGTCATGAAACCGGTTTTCCACTCATCTCCTAACCTCATGTAAATTTGATGGTAGCTAGACTTAAGATCAACCTTATTGAAGACCTCGACTCCACTCAATTCATCCAACGTATCTTCCAACCTCGGAATAGGATACCTACAATTAATCATAACTTGTTCATGGCTTAGCTATCTATGCACATCCACTAGGTACCATCCTTTTTCGGCACTAAAAGCACCAACACAACGCAAAGGCTAAGACTTTCCCTAAATAACCTCTTTCCAATAACTCATCGACTTGTCATTGGAGTTTAAAAGCTTGCTTGGGATTCATCCGATAAGCTAGCTTATTAGGCAGTACAACATCGGGCATTAAGTTAATGCAATGTTCTATGCCTTGAGTTAAGGGTAACCCCTCAAGTAACCATTTTAGGAATAGGTTAGCATATTTATCTAGCAACTCTTTTATTTTCTAAGGTTGTTTACCATGCTCATTCATCTCTAATAAGCACCTGACCAACATGATGGTTAGCTCGTCAGCATTGATGGCCTCTTGATGCTTAGCTCTACTTATCATCTAAGTCTTCTTCGATCTGCAAGTAAGTTTTTTCTACAACTTATTAACTTCTCTTAGTGGCATTAGGTTTAATGTTATCTTCTAGCCATCCTTTTCGAAGACATATGTGTTCTTATATCTTTCATAGATAACTCTTCTATCAAATAGCCACAGTTAGCTAAGCAAATGAAACTTACTTTGTTTTCGTATGCTTGAAATAAGGTAAAAATGATTATACACGAAAACGAACTACAATACTCTTTTACTTACTTGAATAGTTTAGTGAATCTCTACATGACTTCATCACACTATTATTATGAAAACTACTTCATGAAGATCCAAGTACAACTTACCTAAATGAAACATCTGCTCTCATACTAAGATGATATGAATTGAGACTAAGAATGGAAAAGTTAGTTGCTAAAATGGTTCTAAGCTTGCAGAAAGCTTAAAGAATGAGAAGAAAGCCATGCAAAAGATTAGAAAAAGTAAGATAAGCAAACCCAAAAATATCTCCAAAGGATATGATGCACCAGTAAAACTTCTAAGGACTTACGACATAACTCGATATGATGCATATGATGTTTCAATGAGATTACTCGCCACCTAGCCTTACTTAAGGGTTAGGATAAGAGTGAAGTAAATAAACAAGCTAACAAGAGTGGTCTTTATGAAAGGAATAATATTCAGCATATTGATGATAAGATGATTGTAGCTACATGTAAGTAGGTATTTATAATTGAAAAACTAAGGCAACCAACCTAAAATGAAAAAGACTAAAAGGGTATTATCTAAGAGAAGCAATGTACAATGAATAATAAGGGTACCATTGAAAATACAATAAAATGAGTATCTTGTCCGGATAATTCTATCTTGTGCTTGCTCAAATACACGGGTCTTGGTAGTTGAATGACTTTCTAGTAGAAAAGACAATTCTATATGATCAATTTGTTTTCTACTAAGTTAAGGTACTTAGGAAGGGTGATAGGTTGGTCGTGCTAAGCTAAGCAAATAATTCTTTTGGGATGAATTCACCTCTAACACTTTTAATATGGCCCGGTTTCAAGTCGGGCTGGGCTAATAGTAAGATCAACAAACTTGACATTCAAGTATAGTTTAGGTCAATAATTGGAGATGAATGGCTAGTATAGGAAGGTCTAGCTTAGCTAGTGCATTAGGTTGGCAGATTGTAGCAGTTTGGACTCCTTAGTAGTAAGCCTTAAGGAAAGAATTTACTTGGCCATACTTTCCAACCCTTAGCCTTGGCTGTGAGTCAAAGGTCTAGTCATTTGATTCCTATCACAAACAATGTAAGTGGACTAAGGCCTGCTCCTTAACTAGAGGACTAGTTCTATTTCTTAGGTTGTGGCAAATCGATTTCCTATACTTTAGATCACTGCTTTGTTGATATGACTGTTGTATTACTCGATATACCTTGATGGCTATCATTAGGAAATATAGCGTGTATTCATGTTCTTGTGAAGAATGGCTATATACATAAAGTGACCCATTATCAAGCCACATTACGAATTTGTGTATGGTAATCTATTAATGCCCTTAGTTGAAGGAGTAGGGCATGTATATGGCCAGGGTTTAATCATTGTGGGTTCGTGCTCCAGAAGTAAAGAAAACCATTCGCCTTCTTGCCTATCTATATAAGGGGTTGCTTGGGCCTTCACTCTTCACTTGTCTTGCTCACTTAGGGGAAACATTACCAAAATTTTGTCACATGAATCAAATACTTCATTCTTGTTTATTTTCAACTTCTTGTGATGGCTAGTCAAGACACAGCAATTAGTCAGGGTAAGTCATCCCACCTTTCTATACTAGAGAGGTAAGCAAGGGCTATAAGAGCTCATCCCAAATAGGGTCAATATTAGTCAGGGTAATTCATCCACCTTTCTGAGTTCTTAGTCATGTTCTTCCAATATTTTAAGGTCACTTTCGGTAGTCTAAAATTGAATGCATGGGTTCAATTGCTTGCTTTTAAGGTACTATGCATGTGGTAGTTGTAGTGGCTGACTATACAACTTTTCAAGCACTTCTCTTTTGTGAAGATGTTTGATGATGGATGAATTTACATCACTACTTAAGGCACAAGACTAAGTATCATGGATATGCCTCTAAATAAGATGGAGGGGAGGAAGGAATTCTTCTACTGTATTTGTACCTTAAAGCCCTTTAAATTCTTAATGGAATAAAGATGCTTAATAAAGGGTAAGACGTTGAAACGCTTGGGTAAGGAGGACTCAATGGCTAGCATTGAGCTCTTGTATTTGGTGGGCTAGAAGAAACTCAAGCCTCTATCAAATTGTCAAAAGAATGAAAGTAAAGCACTATTGTTTACAATGGAGATAGGTACTCGTTCAAATCAACTAAGGAGGGGTAGTTGGTTATTTACCGCATCAGATCGCGTTGCTGATGGAGTGGGGGACAACAACTATTTGTCTTCGGTATTGTAAGTTTCTTATCTTAGTTTTTTTTTTTCTAAGTAATTCGCTTATTGTTTTATAGCTACAAAGTTAGCATTTGACAAGCTAATAGCAAAAATGCTGGTCATGTAGAATAGGTGGTTGGAGAGTGATGCAAGGCTCAAGAAGAGGAGGCAACTTAAGAGGGAAAAGGAAGGGGAGAGCTCACACCATCCCTAAAAAAGTCTAAGAAGAAAGGTAGAACACAACAGACCCTTCTAGAAGTTATCCAGCAGGCAATGTTGAGCTTAGATTTTCATCCTCTTGATTCTTTTTAAATTAGGTTTTCTCTAAACTGATCAATACTAAACCTTTACCCGTTTAATAATGACCCTCAACTAAGGTTTAAAGAAAACTAGTTCTTTTTACATTTTGAGAATACCTTAGAGTCACCACATGAATGGAGCTAAGAAATGAGTTAGGTTATAATCAATTGGGTGGATTGGTTATAACTTAGCTACCAATCTATTGATCAAACCATTTTACAAAACAGTTTTTGAAAATTACAGATCTAGATCCGGGGGCTAATTTATTAAACCCTAAACGGGTATCACTTTTTAACTTTATGAATTTAACTCTATTTTCTCAAATATAACCCTTTTAACTTCTAAAACAATTAATCATGTTACACATAACTAAATTAATTAATTTATATGAATATCTATGAAAAAGGAAAAAAATTAAACTTTCCATATTTTAATTTGCTCCATACTTACGTACGGGTGCCTACATACCTACTATTTGGGATTAGATTTCTATAGTTCATTTACTAAAAACATAGTAAGTTGATTCAATTTTAATTTTCAAAAAAATGCTGGCTTTACATTTTTACCAATTTTGATTCGAAAAAGAAAGTTTTTTAAGGGTCCTAAATGAGTTTGATTTTTTTGAAAATTCTAAAGCATCCTATTTTTGGAAAAAAATCCATTTACTTTTATTCATTTTTTTTGGAAAAATTATTTTCTAAGTGATAAGATGATTTGTTCATTTTAATTCATTTTGTCTTTACTTTTATTTATACTTTTTTATTTTACTTTTTATTTCCCATTTTTTTATAATTTTACTTAGCATAAATAAATAAGTAAAGCTAAACTAAACCTTTCCTTTTTTTTCCCCCGATTTTTTTGGTTTTATTCTTTTTCTCACTATTTCTTCGTTTTTTTCTTTCTTTTTTAAGGTCGTAAACACAAGACTTAAAAATAAATAAATAAATAAAAACATGAAGCAAAAGAAAACTAAAATGAAAATGGGGGTTAAACCAAAGGAGTTAGAAGTAGGTCGTCAGGTTAGAGCCGAATCGGAATCGGGTCGTCTAACTTGGTCATATGCAACGCATATGTAGTGATATGGCAAAGAATGCAAAAATGTGAAGCGGACACCAATCCAATTGCTCTGGCTACCTTTTCTCATGGGAGAAATCAGATTCATGTAAATCTGATTGGGAAATGGGCATTTGGTGCTAACTTAGTAACTGATAGAGGTAGTTGTAGTAGTTTCACGAATTGAGTGTGGTGGTTGATGTTAGTTTGGTTAGTGTCAGGTTTGGCTAACATTGCTGAGAAGCGTGGGCCATCATTAGTACTGGTCGGATTAAGGAGGAAAATGGGTTAGAAGGATGAGGGGATGGTTTATTGTACTGTTGCGTGTTGTTATTGTTGTGTACAGCTATGGTTGGCGATTGGGATTTGGTTTCATTAGAGTTAGGCATTAGCCATGAAAGATGATCAAATGAGGGGTCTATTTAGTCTGCTATGGGATGGTAGTTACGATAATGGGGAGTACCTGTTACATGAGCTTGAATGGGGTATGGATGTCATTTGTGGATGTTGCTTGGAGGTAATTGTTAATCAATTTTAGTGATGAAGATGAAGGTGGAGCATTCGATATGGAGTGTAGTTTATTTGTTCGATAAAGGAGAGCTGGTAGGTTCATGAAATGGGTGTTATCGAAGTGTGGTCCGTAGTATGCAAGGGGGAACGTAAGCTGTAGGTCTATGGTATGGATGTGTTTGGCACATGGGAGACAAAGAGAAGGTCAAAAGTGAGAGAGAGTGTGGGTATAGTCGAGAGAGATAGATTAGGAGAGAGAGTAATAGAGATAGGTTCCTAGAGAGAGCGCCGAGAGTGGTTTGTGTATGTTTTGTTTTTCGTAAAACGGGGACAATAGAGAAAAAAAGGTCCAAATGAGAGAGAGAGGGTTAGTTTAGAGAGAGAGAGAGGTCAGTAGAGAGAGAGAGAGCTAGAGTCAATCGAAAGAATCCCCGCAAATGAGTGTTTTAGGGTCCTTTTAGAAAAAATTGCCTCCTCTAAGATTTCCTCTTTTTTTTTTCCCCATTTTTCCAATCCCAAATTGAATGAGTAAATTAATGAATTAGACCTTGATTGTGGATTCAATTCATAGTAGGATATGCCTATTTTGCAATTTTACCATTAATATGGTGAAATTGCAACAATAAATCACCTAAAATTAATGTTAAAGTTGATCGATCAAAATGGAAAGTGTAGGATTTCTAGAGAAAATCAAGGAAAGAGATAGAAAGAGTGGGAAATAGTTCTAACGTGATGCTATGTTAGTTGTGTTGTCCATCCATGTCATATCACGTATCCTTACATGATTTGTGGTAGCTGACATGCCAAAGGGTTGCCAACATGGCATTCTACTTCAATCGTTACCCAATCTAAGGGCACCACATGTTAGGGCACATGGTGTAGTGGACTATTGAGCTATGGTAGTGTATCTTTTGAGAAAAATAAAAAGCATTCCAAGCTTCTACCAAGATTCAAACTCAAGACCTTGAGTTTAACCCAAATGCAATGTTCATAAGCTTATCCGTTAAGCCGTTGACTTGTGCCTTATCCATATGTGTGCACATAGGCCTAAGTTAGATTCAAATCTAGGCCTAGGTTTAACAGGTCCTTTATTTAAATTTATTTAAATCAAAATTCTATTTTATTTAAGCTACCTTGAAAAATTTATTGTTTTCTAAATTCTCCATTTCTTCTATTTTTTGTGACATTTCAAATTTCTTATATATTTTTCTAAATTTCTTATTTTTTTGTGTTTTTTCCTATTTTCCTACATTTTATATTTTCCTAAATTTCATATTTTTGGGTTTTTTTTTTGTATTTATTCCTAAATCTCTTATTTTTGTGGTTTTGTTTAATTTTCTATTTTTCTGTATTTTTCCTAATTTATGACCCTATAACCTATTCTGAAAAA